>JAEAOA010002354.1:6431791-6779291 GCA_016746295.1 Potamilus streckersoni | reverse complement strand
TCTGCAATTGAAACTATAAACAGACATATGCATGGGCTTAAATATTCAAATATCCAAAAGAAATATGTTGTTTAAGATATTTTGCGGGAAAAAAAAACACCACAGGTACTGTTTAGTAAATTCTTAACAAGTTTTATCGACACAATCGAAAATGGCCATCAAGTTCTCAAATGAGAAATATTACAACACAAATATTCATCAAGTTCAGACAGCGCACAATACAAAACTTAAAAATATTAAACATATATACATTGTCAAATCATCTAATAAAATAAATAAAAAAAATTATTAAAAATTTAGGTGGACACCAAAGCAGCACAAATTTTCCCCATGATAAATTGCTTGGACTGAACTTGCCTTTTTGTAAATCTGCACTTCCCCCATTATAATTTGCAATATACATCAACTAATGTTTAGACGTTGGGCACATAAAAAATAACAGGCTAAGTGAACTGCGTTGAATAGATTTACAGATAATATTGTATTCCTGATTTCTTTGCGTATTCCTTAATACCATATGCCGATAATTAAAGTTATTAAAAACGTGTGTAAATAGTAAATGAAGATAAATATGTACACATAAAATAAGGATTATAATATATATATATATATATATATACAGAGATAAATATTTTATAATAAATATTTCATGGATCTGAAATAGCTCGATTTGAGAAAGCGAGAATAGAAAGAAGGGCTGGGGTAGGTAAAATACGTTGAATCGACACATTAAATATTTTTTATTCGAAATGGTTCATTTGATTTGCTATTGGATACGTTGATAAGTTAACATTTCTACGACTGGATATGCTACCAAATCAATATCTACCGATATGAAAGCTAGACGTTATGGAATAATATTTTTTTTAAAAATCTATATGATTTTGAAAATTCTGACTTATTCATTTGCGTAGCAATAATCATCTACTGCCCTTGAATTCAATGACATGCATATAAACTATCTCTGACTAGATGACTTGAAAATGAGTTTTAAATTCTTATATTTATTTCGTTTGTTTATTTTTCTCCAAGCAACTAAATAATTTTCAGCCTTCTGTAATATTGAAGAAAACAATAACACAAAAGATTATAAAAACCGACGGGGTTTCTGGTGTATACGTTGAGTGAATATGCATTGAAAGATATAGAAATGGCTGTAATTACTATTGGTAAGTGCTTTATTTGGCATGCCTGTAAAATAAATCTCACAAAAGTTACGGCATTACGATATACATGTATTACTTAATTACCCTCAAATCGGTAATACAGATTAAAATAATCTTTAAGAAGCTGATTGTTTAGAGTCTGGTACCCCGGCTTACAATGTAGCCCAAAAACGTTTCATTGTACCATTGGCTGTGTTTGGTCTTGAAGTGCACGAATCCCATAGGGGTGAGCTAGGCTTGTTCTTCTCCGTCCCCACGTTGACAGACAGCGAGGGTAACATTGCCCGCAAATTTATTTTGGATCTGTTCATAGCAAAATCCAGTCGGAATTGATACAGATGGTGTGATTATATTGCAGGCCAAATTATAACTTTCACGTCTCTAAGAAAACATTTAGTTTTGCCTAGGCAGGTTGCTGAGGAATTGGGTTGCTTAGGGGGAAGCCAATCGTAATTTGGCGGGAGAACTTGAAGGTAGATTCCATGGAAAGGCAAGGCTTTAAAAAAGACGCAGTTTATTGGACAGAACTCCCTGTTCCATTGAAATACACCGTCTTCAAGAGAGATTTGAGACTAGCCGAACAAAAGAAGTATACAGAAGTCATGTTGGTGGTGAGAAGTTGGAGAGAGTGTGGACGGGGAAGAAATGGTGTTTGGAAGAAAAGGTTGAGGCGGTGGAGTATAAAGAAGTCGAACATGATGAAAAGGAATTTGCAGAAATGTGGAGAGGAAGAGGATAATGCATTGGAAGATCTAGGGGAGAGACGATTATCACAGCAGAATGTAATGACGTATGAAAATCAATCTCACACTGCTAATCACGTGATGAAATGAGCAATTAAGGGTTGAGTGGAAGTAGTGTAATTGGAATTTTGAATCATTTTGTCTATTCAATTGATATTAGACTGGCATTTATATAATTTCACCCTTTCTATATTTAACCATCTGACCTACGTCATTGCTGACTGGGGTTTAGAGCGTTACATGTATCTTTCACTAAATCTAACTTCCATCAAAATCAAGCCCGGATGTGACTTATACAATAGTTTAAATTGTATATTGGGAGCACTCCACTTCACCATACCAACTTCCCCAAAATATAAACAGCTAACATTTGATTATGATCTTAGATTATATATTAAGATCAATATTATTGGAGGTAAATACGTTTACTTGAATTTGAATTTAGGACAGTGATGTTCGTCATGGGAATTACATGTATACCCGCTGCGTTACATTTTCTTAACACGAGTCTTATTAAGAGACCTGATCTTGTTTAAACAAAATATAGTCCCAGAATATCCACCAACCTTGTTATGTTGTTACGTTTCGAGGTTTGTTAACAATAGTGGATGTATACATAATTTCTTTATTGCATATGTCTTAACATCAGTTTCTTATGACTTGATTTAGGTTGTGTTTCAGTTAATATTGCAGAGGATTTCAAATGCTGCTTATACATTTTTGATTATTCCTTGACTCAAAAAAATATTTTGTCTTTAAGCTTTCATCACAGAATGTGTTTCTGGTACAAATGATCTCATTTTCCTATCAGTACTCGCTAGTCAGAGTCTGGCTTGTTTTGGATATCATAATGATGACAATACTGATAAGAAATCTTTATCTCGATCAATTTTTACTTATTGCGACAAGAAAATGCATGCAGGTTTTTCTGATTGATACGGTCTGAAAAAAAATCAACATAATAAAGACAGACTTTGCAAGTACTCTTAGTTTAAGAAGTAAACTTCATAGTTTTGTATGGAAAGTAATATATTTGTTTGATCACACTAATCAGTCTCATTTTATTATTGAGAATTATACTTCATTCATGTTGAAAGGTTCTATATGACTTGTTGGCAAATATGCCTATCCCAACCCCATTAAAATATTAAGGTAAACCGGAACTTTTATTATCAGCTACATTGCTTGTATTTGAGACAAAATCTAGTCAGAGTGGTCTTATTCAGGATATAAAGTCCATGTTCATTTTTTCATTCCAGTGTAGTGAACTTAGGACCGATGGGCCACCTATTACCTATTGAGCTGTTATGGCCACGTGCATAATAATGTCTGAAACCAGAGTATTAGATACAAATAACAGCAGGAAGTTGAAAAAAATAAGATTACATGATTAAATTGCATTAAAATTTAATTAAGCCATCCAGATAAGCATGTATGAATATGACATATTTAATTGCAGACAGTTGAGATAATGACTATAATCATCATCTCAAAGAAAATTAATTTCAGTAAATTTCCATGCCATTATTGAATAAATACAAGAAGTTGGCCTCAGGCTGCATATTGAGTCCACTCATGAACAATATTCAAAATTTTTATTAAAATGACGTTATATTGAAAAAAAGTAACAAACTGCAATGTTGGGGTTGACACATAAACTATTCTACATTAACAGCCATCTAAGGTGGATAAGTTTTGACAACATATTACACTACAAGAAGACATATGCAATATTAATGATTTGCTAATTGAAAACATCATCTCAGTTATGTTTACTGTCTGCGTTTCAGTTATAATCAGACAAGGTAGATTCCTTTTTAAACCTGATGAATGTTCAAACGTTCCATTTGTTTTTGGAAGGAACATTAATCAAGACAATGTCATATGTAAAGTGTAGATGTATTGATTAATTCAGATAATTTCGCCTTTTTTATTCAGTGATTGAAGAAAATGAACTTTATGATATCTCTGCAATATTTCCAATTAGATCTTTTCCCTGAAGTGCAAAAAGACTTATAAAAAGTGGGCAGAGAACCTCTGAGCACACTAAAAGACACATGTTTCTAAAATAGAAGCCGAGAATATATATGCGACATAATCTCGTTGTTTGACAGTTCAAACGTCTGACACAGAAAGAATGCATAAACAGATTCAGCTATATAATACGTTTCGCGTTCAGAATATTCAGACAAACGTTCTTGTTGTTGTTTTGTTGGCTTAACGTCATTTTCAGCGCATGATACGCTATACATGGCAGCAAGTACTAATGGTGGAGGAAGAAACCGGAAAATCCGCGGAAAGATCCAGCGACCCACGAGAAGCTACTGGCAGGCCTTGTCACATATCCACATTCATCGAATCTTATACTCGAAACCACGCAGATAGAGGTGACATGGAAGTGATCCGTAACGGAAAATGGTTTAGACCACTCAGCCACTCGGGGACCCCAGACAAACGTACCTTTGATATATATATATATATATATATATATATATATATATATATATATATATATATATATATATATATATATATATATATATATATATATATATATATATATATATATATATATATATATATATATGTACATGACCATTTAATCAGATTGATGAGTTATTGAAACAGAGATATGCCCACTATATTTGAACTAAGTATAGAGTTTCTTTCAATAAAATAATAAATAACTTTTAAAAAATCTAACTGCTTGAATCTGTCTGGAAATGGGGCTATGAGTTGTCTGAAGTGCTCACTGCCTTCTCATCTCTGCGTGTGTTTGAGTCTCAGGTTCGACCAATGTGGGTATGTGGGAAAGCTTGCCAGTAGGTTTTCATGGGTCTCTTGTTCTTTCTAGAGTTTCCCCGGATTCTTCTTACACAAATGATACTGGCCGCCATTTATGGCCTATCTTGTGCTAATAAATGGCATTAAACCCTACAATAACAAGCATTTTCTGGATATGCGTCCATTAGGTGAAAGACATCATGTTATCTACAGTATAACAAAAGCAACTAAACAACGGAAAATGTATGCAGCAGTAATTGTTTAGGAAATGTGTGTGTTTTGAGTTTTTAATGTAGTATTAATCTCTTTTAGGCACATGACTGTGTCTGTATAGAGACAGTTTATAGCAATGTTTAGTATTCGGTCATCATACCTCTTACATGTAGCATCTTGCCCCAGCCAGTCACACAGCACTGGCCTTAACAAACGTGCAGCCAGATCACTCTATCGAGACACCCTTGTAAACAAGGCATTTGAAAATAAATTTTCAAACAAGTTTTATATGATATTTAAATTTAAACAGTTTTATATTTATTGAATTAAACCAGCCTAAGAACGGACCTGCAATCATATGTTATCTGATGCCAGTCCAACAAGTTCTAAAAAATAACCTCTAAAATCATAACCTCATAATGATGAGTGCTTAGCGGCGCAGCTACTAATACCATTTTAAAAGTCTTTGTTATGCCTCGTCGAGGGGTTAGAACCCACGACCTCCAGCATTAAATGCGGGCGCTATAACCACTAAGCCACTGGCTGGGATTGTTAAGGAAGTAAGACAATGACCACTCGTTATGCCACTATACATATCATGCGCGACATCTTACATAGTAGGACTTGGGTACCAGTGTTATGTTGCTCAGTTAGCAACATCAATAATATAGTATTTCATCATTCAAACAATAATTTCTAATGTCTAATCCAGTAACATAGCAATTGCCTCTAACATTTAATTCTTTTCTGATGACTTAACGGGTCCTTTATTAACATTCATGAACATTAAATAAGATCCAAATAAAGCTAGTCATAATAATACATTAAATACTGCATAAGTAATACAAACTATGCACTATTCATTTCATCGACAGAAAATATGAATGATGAATCACTAGGTCGAAGCAGTCATGTTGTTCTGACAAGGTGTTCCCACTTTACACAGAGAGGCAGTGTTCTCAAATAATTTCTAAACTAAAAAGCCATTTGTCAGTAAGTTTCAAATTCTCAAGGAAATGTTGTAGTATGTGTCTTCTCAAAGTCTGCAATTTAAATCATTTCTAACACTTTTCGGTATATGTTTGTATGTTTGCAGCTATATTAACGTACTTTATACATGAAAAATCATGGTCTGGTAAAGCAGATACTATAAGAGTGTCAGCCTACTTCGTTTCGACCCCATGGCATTAGCTCTCAGATCTCAAGAGAATGAATCTAGCAATGACTAAAACTATTACTTGCCATATAAATTCGTTTCACTAATTACCCTATTTTTAATCAGTTCTCACAAAGTCCTTAGCAACTTTGTCGATGAGACAAACCAGCCTCTGCTTAAAACAATCAGCTACTAAACATCTGACATCAGTGTAATAGTATCATCCTACTCCGTTTCGACCCCATACCATTAGATCTCAAGAGAATGAATCTCTCAGTGATGAAAACTATTACTTGCCATACAAAATTGGTTTCACTAATTACCTTGTTGTTAATCAGTTCTCATCAAAGTCCTTAGTAACTATTTCAATGAGGCAAAACCAATCAGCTACTAAACATGCCTAAATAAATCAGCTAATAAACATGTGATATCAGTGTGACGGACAGACAGTGGACACCTACAGCAGTAACAGTTTAGAATAATGTAATAAATTATTAAGCTCCATGCGGAACTATTGTAAATGATTTATATTCCAGTTGTTCTTTTTTTACAATTATATGCGCATATTTAGAAGAAACATATTTTGTATGATACATTTCATAATTGTTTAGCATCCTTTACAATTTTGTGTTAATGGCCCAGGGTGGCTGAGTGGTCAAAAGCGCTCAACATTCCAGATAACTGCTGTCTCACTTCTGTACGAGTGAGTTCGACTCTCAAGCTCTGTCAATGTGGATACACAATAAAGCTTGCCAGTAACTTCTAATGGGTCGTTGGATCTTCCCGGGGTTTTCCATGGTTCTTCCTCCACCAGCTATACTGGCCGCCATTTATAGCCTAAATTTTGCTGAAAATAGCGTTAAACCCTACAAAAAACAACAACAACGACATTAAAAGCAACATTTGTTATATATCAAAGCACTCTGATCACAGATGATGACGAAAACAATTTGACTTTAAAAACGACTTTTCAATAATACTTTAGCAGAATTATGATATTTAACTTAATCTGACCTATATACTTTCGTTCTTTTATAGATAACGGTAAGAATGATAATAAATTAAAATGAATATCTTTAGCATTTGTTTTTCTTTGTCTACAATTTTCTGCATGTTTAGAGACATGAGTTGTGGTATTTGCATGTGCACATTGGTCATTATATTTTCAAAAGGTCATAAGCTAAATCTGATAAGCTATATTTTACTAACAAGTAGGCTATATAATTATATTAACATAATTGTCCCCAATTTTATTTTAAATTTTGCTTTTGAGACAAATTCTAACCCCAATTAGAGTTATGATAAATGAAATAAACCTCTAGGATGTTTATGTTAGATCTTTATTCGCATATGTTCTGTAAGTTTTCATTGTATTACTGTTGTTACTCTAAAGCACTATTTTATACTGGAGCATATATTACAGTGACGGCACAGGGAGTTGTAGAGTTGTGTGAAGGTGCGAAGTGAGATATAATACCTGAACTCGGGTATTTTTGGAACCATATATTTTTGAAAGACGTCACCAAGTTTTGCATGTGGGAGCCATACATTTATGACGCGTGAGAGGGTCTTCTTTTGATGTCCAGTCTGGGTCAACTATTACCCGCCTGCTAATAATTAGCAGGGAAATAACACAATCCAATTCCGTCCAATTTAGTAGCAACCTTAAGTTCTACTAAATCGAGATTAAGCTATAGTCCGATTATACCTTTCCATTTATTTGTACCCACCCCTTTCCAATTTAAAAAACACAAGCACCAATGAGATCAAAGAGGCTCCGAACTCAATATGTTCATTTACCGATTTAAACCTTCAAAACTGATTATGCCGTGCGGGGTTGGGCCCTAACACAATTATCATCGACATTTCTCACTTCAAATGAATTGTTCTGTTTACAATAACATAATGCTTGGCAGTCATTTCTAGTTCCTGAGAAAGTCTATTTTCAGGAAAGGAGCATATGAATGCACATATATGCAGATAGAAGGAAAATACTACGTTGTCTGCTTCCTATATTTACAATGTCGAATCAAGCAAAAGAAAAGAATGACAACTCTAAGGTGCCTTTCCTGTAGATTAAGAAAAACGTGTAAAGGATATTGACCTTTGTTTATCAACGAATCTGTCATGTACAGAGACTTATCGTCAGTTGAGGCATATATTTCATCATTACGAGTGCGAACTGTACTAGCTTGAAAAAGACCAACCATTTACTTTTCGAGGCTATCAGATGCTGACACAGAGATATTCCATTTTCCTTTCCTTGCCTAACTGACATTTTTCAAATTTTATTTTACCATTTCGATCTTATTTTGAATACAAAAACACACAATAAAAACACAATCATTTGTACTATAACGTTCATTTTGTTCTGCTTTCAGATCTAGAGAGGAAAAGGGAGAGAGGGAAGTGATCCACGTCTTAGCTAATCCACTGTTATGACATCAATGTGAACGTTTATGACATGGAAATATATTAATCAACTCTTTCGCACAAGGGTTCATATTTTTGCTTATAATTTAAATGTGAGTCATATTATTATTTTATACTATATTCGTGACTGATAGTTACATATAAATATACACTAGGCCATGTGCATCAAGTTCACTGGCTGAACAGGACAGAAACAAGGTGTCACAAATGATAACAAATTAAAGAACGGACAGCTATTTTGGACAAATATATTAAACAAATATACAAAAATATTTTTGTTTCTTACCAGCTTTGTCGTGTAGGTCTAGCGATTTTCTAATGGTTAGGTCACATGCGCATTAAGTCTCTAATCAAAACAATCCATGTGTACACCAAATCACGCGTCAAAAACACCGCACAGGGCTTAAAATCACACTTTCTGCTGGAATTACCTGTTTACCATAATTACAACATTATTCCTTTTAAATCATTAATAATACTAGAAGTTATTTTAATAAGTGGTATTTATTAGACATACGAAATTTTCACCGATACTCTACAGAAGCGATATTGTGATTGCATAACAGTCAGAAGACACACTTCTTCTGAATGGCTAAACGCTTGCACGCCAGTTGACAGACAATGGAATACTGCGTGAACTATGTACACGAAGTGTAACTGACGGTCATACCTTGCCGAGTTTGTAAGGACTACTACACTAACAGTTCGTTCATTTAATATGATCATTCTCGACCATTTATCGATGAATCATTTCGAGGACTGGTGTGTAAATCCTGATAAAGTCGTCACGTTCTCGAGATATTGGTGTATATTTAAACTTAGGTATATATATATATATATATATATATATATATATATATATATATATATATATATAAATATATATATATATATATATATATATATATATATATATATATATATATATATATATATATATAAAACTCGTGAATGGTCATATGTCTTCATCTAACTGCTGCATATAATTTGTGAAGTCAAAGTTGTGAATGATAGCATTATTCTGTATTGTGTATAGTTCAGATTTTAAAATAAATTTATTTCGCTGGATATCAAACAAATGAAAACATGGCTTCTAAGGTAAACATTACTTATTGTTTGCGATTTTATTTAGATAGTGTTGATGTTGCTATTTTTAAACTTCTTGGTAGCCAACAGGATAATTGATCCTGATGTTGTCTGGACAATTAGGTTTGGGACAGCACTTGCCTGGAGCAGGCGGCTCCATATAGCACACACTAATCAAGTTCCATGTTGGACACCTATAATTAGAAGATAGTTATGTATCAAACACATACTGTTTAGCAGACGAAAACATGAAAGACATCTAAAGTTTCAATGGTATACTGTTTCAGATATCTGACAATTACTAGAAGAATTAACATAATAATAATATAATTATTAACACATGTTAATTAGCTGAACATGGCATGGTAAACACCAGTTAATCAGCTATAAGTCGTTAAAGTAAGGATCATATACATGCGTATGTCTTGAATATATGGAGTGCTGCTTAACAACAATACAATTGCATTAAAACTTACTTGGTTCTTTGGAGAGGAACAAAAACATTTATAAGAAGTCGCAAAATAGGCTGTATGCACGAACTAAAACAAGCAAACCATTTCCAAAGGTCATGCTGTGTTTAGGATGGGTCGTTAAGAGAGGCCTTTTGTCTATGTATTATCATTTGAAACATCCTTTTATAAAAGTGTTCAACAAAACTACAATTGCATTAAAACTTACATGGTTCTTTAGAGAGGAACAAAAACATTAATAGGAAGTCAAACAAAGGCTGTATGCACGAAATGAAACAAGCAAATCATTTCTAAAGGTCATGCTGTGTTTAAGATGGTTCCTTAAGTGAGGCCGTTTGTCTGCCCTGTGTAGTCTAACAAGGGTACCTGGCAGTGGTCAATATCCTATTCAGTCCATTTGTCCTAATCTTGACACCTAAGAAGGATCATATCCCTTCAACGTCACTGTTCTCCTTTAAAGTTTATTCAACTGCACCTTAAAGCAAACTATGAACTTGAAATTTCGCAATTAAGAGTTTATTTAATTGTATTTGACTTGGTATTCAATCGATGTGAATTACTATTGTCACGGAGTCAGAAATGTTGACATTACATTCAATTCGATCCCAGCTTAATATTGTATGTCATTTTGATTTCACGTACGGAAAGATGCACTTGTAAAGTCCGCTGGTGCCATCTACGCATGTACATTTGTAATCACATCCGTCTAGCCATTTTTGTCCCTCGTTATATGCCTGACCCTTATACAGACAGCCGCCTAAAAAAACAGTGTTAGGTGATTATTGAAGCAGCAGCTTTGTCTTTTGCTTGTGCGATGCATAATTGTATAGTTAGACAAAAAATCATAATGTTCGTTTACTAAAAGAGCATGACCATTATCCACATCATGGCAGATTTTATAAAATTCATTCTAAAGACATAAAACATTAAATTACGTTTAGACGTTCAGTTTTATTCATATAAACTGAATTTGCTTCAACAGAAAGTAAACGTTTCTAATGGTTTATTGTTTATTGTGCGTCTGTGAAATTCGAAATTCCCCTTGTTGTCATAATCTTTTATTAAGGTAGTCAAATGACTATGCTCTATTCTCTTTTATTATTTTTCTATGCGATTTTGGGATGATTTTCATGTCTATGTATCATTTAAAAGGCTCAGATAAAATAATTGAAAGATTTAGCTACATGGTTTTGAACTGTAAACCGATATTATTTCAACACTGCCGTTGCCACACCATTTAAATGTAACATTTAATTATGCTGTCCTTTTTTGTGAATCAAGCATAATTCTTACTTAATATATTTAATAAAAGGTAATAAAATAATATATAACTGTTTCATGTATAAATGCGGAACATTTTACTTTTAAGATTTAGCTGTTAAATATATGTAACCTTGTAACTACTGTTCCAATGTAAATGTCAACTTTATGGAATTATTGGTCATGCAAGTTTTAACTTTGCTGTTTAAGTTTGAAATATCTCTTCAAATTGTTTAGAGATTTTAAGTGTGGAAGCAGTATGCAGTAAAATAAGATACAAAATAGTTCTATTGATATAGTCATTGATTTATGCAATGTTGTCTAGAAACTAAAATATAACACAGCTCGCATACCGTTTCTATAGGTTTGCAATCAACTCCATTAATAAATATGAGAAAAGTATTTCACAACAATGTATAATTTATTATAACCGAAACTAAGGCTACGAGTATCATATAATGCATCAATCATAGGTTTAACGATTTGGGTATGCTATATAAACGTTTCATTAAATGTATACAAAACGTATAAAAATGCAACCTTATTGTCTTCACAAAGTACACTTAAACTAGTTGCTGATCTGCATATTGTCCAAAGGAGCAAAAATATAGGATTCAGCAAACTGTTAACTTAATCATTTATTATATCTTTAATCACATAATTTATTTAGTTTGTTTTGTTTAGGTGCTTTCGCGTTATTAATTGATAGACTAAAATAATACGTAATGGTGGTAGAAGTCAGCCTTTCACACAGAGTGCAGAACAAACGTAATTAATATAATTTAATGCGTTTCTGATCTGCTTCTCTTTCTATTGTTTGTTTCAATTTGAATATTTAAAGGTTATCCTACTTGCACACAGGGCAGAAAGAGTTAGTTGCAAAATGACGAAATCCATACTATTCTTTAAATTCTGTCCTTAATTCATTCACCATGCAAACGGATGAACTTCACTGATTAGATATAGTACTGGTAGCATTTTGTCATTTCATAATAATTTTCATATTATGTTTAATTTTACATTAGTAAAACTTTTGTTTTTTTAGTTTTTTACGTTCAAGCTGTTTGTATTCTTTTATTAGCTGTTTAGTTTTGCTCCGTTTCTCAGACATTCTTTCAAATGTTTTAGACCTGTATGCTTCGTAATGTCATTCTAGATCCAATGAAATATGCACAAATCGCACAAGGTAGTATAAAAGAAAATGAATGACAAAAACCTAATAAATCACATATGGATGGATTATAAACCATCCGCAAACTAGAAAAACCCTGTTTACGCCTTCAATCGGAGCAAAAATATATCAGCAAAAAGATTTATGTTTGTGAATAAACCATCTATGATTATGCTAAAGCGTGTAAAAATAATGTGGCGAATCTATTTTGTAAGAGAAGCAAGAACTAGACGTAGATAATGGATATATTAATAAAATGGTTAATAATTTGTCGCATTCTAAGCCAAGGTTTAATTTCGCAAAGCTACAAACGTTTGCTAACCCTGTATATGAGTCTAACGAGGCGATTAATCCAAATAAAATAACAAAATAGTTACTGGATATATTTTATTGAACTTAACATAAAACACAAACGATTACCATGCTTAGTTCAAAGCCAATGTAAATCTGAAAATGAGCAACAATAATAAAGATAAACAATATGTCCAGAAAACAAGATAAGCATAGATTATTATTAACCACGATCATACATGAATTTCTGCTACAACATATTCCCCGTTATATCAACAAAGAAATGCCTAATTTAAGGGCCATCTAGATACACTAGAAATGGTCAATATAAAAATAGAACTAACAAAAATAGACAACGAAATGTATGACTAAGAGAATACAAAACACAAACATTAATGACGTAGGCAAATGAAACATTTTGAGGAAAAATCGATAGCATAAAAAACTGCTATACGTTAGGCAGAGGAGAAAGGCTCAACTATCCTGGCATTACACAGATTAAAGTAACTATTTTAGAGACAATATAAACCAACATAAATCATTATTTCATCTACATTGTAAATCATTATCTCATCTACGTATTAAACCAACTTGAGTAACAATTGATTTGATTTGTGCAGCTAAAGTAATCCCAACAGCCTTTATTGGTCTTACCATATACATTATACAAAGGGTTTAACAAGAAGAATCGAAAGTGCGATTTTTGCTGGTGGTGGTTGTTTTGAATATAGTACGATGTAACTATTGTATAAATTTATAAGACATGTAGATAATATTTTCTTGAGTTACCAAAAAACAGTATCACCATTACATGGCATCTCTGGCAATATTATAGGCAAGAGTTCATTGTAAGGTGAACTAATTATTTGCTTATTTCTTGTTAATAGAGGTTTGCTTATTAGAGCAGGATAACTTTGTTTGTTATTGCCAAGACAAATTAAACAAAAATGTTTAAAGAGAGATTATAATAAAAATTTATTTCAAATGGAAAATTACAACCACACATAAATTATGTTCATACTTCTAAATCGAGTTAATAACTTATTACCTATTTTTTAAAATTCTACAAATATTGCATGTTACACTGTCGTTTGGGTCTCCTCTCCATTCAATTAGTATCGTGCTCCATATGGTTGTAAATAATAAAAATCGTTCATGCATTCAATAGTATGTTTCATATGTAGGTATTTTGCATATTAAAAGTGTTTTCCTTAAATGAATCATCATAACGAGTTACAGGATAAAGAATTGGAGATTATTTCGTATTTTGCAAATGTTATGTCCCCATCTTTTATATCAAGTATTACATATTTCATTGGTAAAGGCTTTAGACTTTTACTTGATTGTTGGTAAGCTTGGTTCTGGTTCTGTTTCTTCATACTTTGATAACTAATATTTTCGTTAATGTTTAACATATGAATTCTTTCCAATATCAATCAACCACTTGCTTGAATGGAATGACCATGAATGGAATAATAACACCTATAAAATTTCTAATTGTGATAACCATTAACTATAGCTTAAACTCAGGCGGTAAGTATGCATTATTTATTTGATAAAGTTTACTGATTGAACCCTGTTATAAACAGCATTAAAATGAGACTTTAGTTTTCTTGCTTAGGTCTTGTATTCTAATGTGAAATTGATAAATAATTCTAATGTAATTTGCGAACATAACGCTGTTTGCTTGGTTGCTCACTTTAAAATAGAAAAAGCTCTTGGATTGATTCTTGATATGTTTGATATATCTTCATCCCAAATCAGGGTGTGCATCATGTGGGCTAAATGACGTCATCCATATGTGATAGAAAAGTGCTATGAGTCCGATTTCTATCAGTATGTGAGCAAATATGTTCATTCAGAATTTAAAAATCTAATAAACAACGAAATCCTTTCCGGAATCCATTGTATAGATCTAAAACACTTGCTAATCTGGAATGATTACAAGATGAAACATTTTGATGATGGTAGGGAGAGTATTAAATACGATGTAATAAATGTTAACCAATGATATCTTTTTCAAAAGACATGGTCCAAAACTTGAAAGTGTAAGCATAGGATGATGTACGTGCATTACTGTCCTGTAGCTGTAGCAGACAAATTGTAACCAATGTATTAGGAATAAAGAGAGATTTTTCTCCTTAATAATTTAGTATCAAAATATAGAGAAAATGGCGATTAATGTATTTAAATCTGTTGAGAAATTTTAAGGGATGCAGTCAAAGTGGCTATGAATGTTTACGCATTATTGTCTGATGGACGTGTTCAAGACACATCACAAAAGGGAAAAGTGCAAGAAGTAGAAAGTAAATTACTCTGAGAAGGACAGCTTATATTGATGCAAACATTAAGTAAACTTAGATACCGTTTTCATCAACCCTGTGTGTAGGAACACACTCAGACACATACAGAGACAAAAATACATGTATCCTATCTCTCAATTACATTGTTAGTTTATTTTGATCAATACATTTTGATCAATAAATGTCAGTCCATCGATAACTCAGACCGATATAAATGCAATAGTAACTGAGTAATTACATCCAACATTTCTGGAGGTCTGTCGGCCGGTCAATAGACATACTGTTAGATAAAGGGACAGTCAACTAATCAGAAATGTTGCCAGGCTGCAGAGCATTGGTTTAGTAAGCCTTTTTCATGGGTAAGCTGATTAACGTCTTTGAATTTAAAATATAGATTCAGATTAATCCGCCTTGATTCTTGTCCGAGTGTTTTCTTTTTTGATCAAATTTAAACAAACTGCAAAAGGTCAGATCAAAGCAACACGTCAAATGATGTTTGATACAGGAGCCAGTACAAAAATACAGATTATATTTCATGTTTGAATCTCTTATATTTTATATTATGAGGATGAGAATCACTATTTTGTAACGTATGGTCATTCTTTAACTTGAACAACTAAAAATAGAAATCATTTAACAGCAAATACAAGCCAAGAAATAAATTTGAATCGTGACCAATGCAGAGAACAAGCAACAAGAAGTTAGAGTGCATATCACCATGTTTTAAAAAGCGTATAATATACAATTAATCCAAACATACAGGTAAATACGCTAAACACGTACACAATCTCAAAGTGATTTTGCATGTATCATTTTACAGAGAAAGGGAGACAGCAAAGTGATTTACCATTGAACATTTAGAAAATTTTAATTAGAACTTAAATATTGATCTAATGTCTTATATACAATATATATATATATATATATATATATATATATATATATATATATATATATATATATATATATATATATATATATATATATATATATATATATATATATATATATATATATATATATATGAATGAAATAGGCGTGTATGTAAAGAATGTCATAAAATCCCTGCATTGACTTATAGTCCTCAACATATGCTATAATGCTTAGATAACTTCGGTCTTTATCACACTTCAGATCATATAACATGTTCACCATATTGAAAAATCAATGTTTGTAATTTCTCTGTATGTTTTTCTCCTTAACTTGAAACTATATTACTTTTTAAAAATTTGGGAACACAACCTTGATCACAAAATAAGGTTACCTTTGCAGAAATAACGATTGACCACCCATTTATAATGAATTTGAGGATGTTATGAGGCGCGACAGTCATTTTGTTAGCCGTATGGTATGCTTTATTCCTTACATAGATATTCTCGGGACTTATTTTATGTTCTCTTTCATATTTTGTGTGTTTATGTGTGTATATGTGTGTGATTCAGATTTTTCATTTTAAGTCATCGCTACGATATCGGCAGTGTTACAGTTTTATTATGATGTCTAGTAGTGGCGGTTCATGCCGCAGAAAGGTGGCATGATCTTCACATTATCCTAACACGTGCCGACCAACCCTAACGTTAACTTCTTTATGCTGTGCACCAAGCGAGGCAACTGTTAGTACCATTTTTAATATTCTTTGTATGACTCAACCGATAATTGATCGCGTGACCTCCCGTTTCCGAAACGGACGGTCTAACCACTAGACCGCCGGAACGGTTCTCCTTGTTCTGTAAAGATACAACTGGCATATGTTTTAGCACAAATGATGTCTTTGAGGGCTGAAATCTCGGTTACGATATTTTATTTTTAAATTATTGTATTAGACTGCTTGCTCTTGCCGAACGTAAATTCATATATGATATCAATTTGGAAATGGGATATGTTGGGATTTGCTACATCTCACCCGTGTAGAACTTGCCGTATTTCTAAAATTTTGAGATAGTCCAAAAGTCACTCCAGACTGACTAACATAAGGATCATTTAGTTTTATTCTTCAGCGATCTTTGTAATTGACTGGTAATTTGAATCACATGAATCTTGTTTCACACATTTAAGGTATTGAAAACACAACTAATCATGCGATGATATTAGGCTTTTGGTCTGCATTACTTTTCTTTTTTCTTTGTTTTCTAGAATGACGTGCAAAATATACTTAGATGAGTGTCTTCTCACATATTAATCAACTGAGAGAATACTTAAATAAATTGAATTAATGATTTAATTGAATAACATCAGTGTATATTTAAAAGAAAATCAAATTATTTAAGAGATTAAATTTTTACTTTAAATTTTCTGTTGCATTTACACAAATTTCAAGTCAAAAGAGAAAGATAGCAAAGCAATCTTTGATTCTTGTATAATATCCATAACCTACAAACGGTATACAATTTATCCTTTATTGAAATTAATAATTTGTTGCGCCTCTTGTTAATAGAACTTGAAAAACACATTGTTGTCCCTATTGTTATGTAACTTGAAAAATAAATTTTATTTTTCAGACTGTCCTTGCACTGTGACGTAGTTGTTCTTACATCAAAATGTAGATTGACTTCGGAACTTAACAACGAGAATGTTTGCATCTACGGTCATGTGGTGCATAGTCATGAAATCCTTTGAACTATACCTTGTACTTAGTAGCTGTCGTATTATATTTCTTGTGACTTCATTCATTATATGATGTTTCCTCATTTGTCACTTCATCGATTTGTTTAATTCTTATTAGCAGAATTTACAATCTCATTGTGCTGTTAGTCTTTTATTATGTAGGTTGAATTTGCAAAGGTTTTTTTTTAATTGGCCAGCACAAACCGCTGCTGTTGATGTTATTGTTGTTGTAGGGCTTAACGCCTTTCTCAGAAGTTGATATTCTATATATGGCGTCCAGTTTTAATGCTGGAAGACGAACACGGGAAAAACCCAGAAGGAACCACCGAGCCACGAGAAGATGTTGGCAAACTTTCTCTCATAACTACATTGGCCAAACCCTACGCTCGAACTCATGCAGACAAGGTGAGATGGCATGAATCGGTAGCAAAAAGCGATTTGGAACACTCGGCCACTAGGGGCCCATAAAATTGTGAATATAATATTGATCATGACATATGTTAGAAATAATTATTTAATAAATACGTCATAAATTGCAACTGTTCCTCATATCAGTACTTCACCGCTGGTAAAATGTATGAGTATGAACCTGGAAGACTCCATTATAATTATCGCCACTTAGTTGAATACTAATAAATATATAATATTATAATGAGTTCGAACAATTTCAGGAATTATGTATTCTTTGTCATGAAATATTATACTGAAATTAAAAATGATACTTCAAAACATTAACAAATGCAAGAATGATCAAACATTTCGTTGTATATAAGCCACAAGGTAAATTAGTGACTTTGTCTATTTAAAAAAATGGAATCTGTGGTGCTTTACTAAAACGAATATTATTTCAACATGTTATTATGCTGGCATGATATATTGACATAAATGAAACATAAGTAACTAGTAAAAATGAAATGCAATGTTTCTTTTTGGGCTTAAGCAAGTATGCCTTAACCATCCAATATGTCATTAATTGTTTTACAATTGTCTTTCTCATCGACTATTGAGAGCTCAAAGCAATAACAGTGATCTTCGGCATATAAATCGTTTATCGCAACAAAAGTGAAATTGTGGGGCAATATATATCCAGCGGTGGTTGTAAATGACTGGTATTTGTAATGACATAAAGCCTGATTTCACACATTCAAAATCCGGAGTAATATATTGTGTGCCTTACCTACGCACGGTTGATCATTACAAGATTGTATTTCTCTGTTTGGACCGCTACACATAAGTCCTCCATTGGCGGGGGTAGGGTTATTACATAAACGTTCTTTATAATTGTGTCCTCCACCACATGACACGCTACAAAGACTCCAATCAGACCAGACGTTCCATCCACCATTTACTGCAAATGATTAGAATTTATGAACAATATAGTAATACTTTGTCGTATAAAACTAAGGTGGGTAGTTAAGTCACTGTATGATAAAGAACAAACTGTATTAATCTGTATATATCTGATGAGAATTATTAACGGATGCAATCAAAGTCGCTATGAACGATGTCGCCTTACCAACTGATGCACGTGTTCAAGACATGTCACAAAATGAGAGAAGTGCAATAAGTACAATGAATATTACTCCGAGTGGGATAGATGACACTGCTGTAAACATTTATAAACCTTCGTTTTATAACGTCAGTTATATCGTTTATATCGTTTCAATCAACCATGTGTGTAGTTACACACGCACACACACATACACATACACACATATATTGTATCTCATAATTGCTATGCTAGTTTGTCAGTATTTTGATCAAATGTCAGTCCATCGACAACTCAGATAGATAGAAATGCAGTACTATTTGCGTAATTACAATCAGCATTTCTGCAAGCCAGTAGTCCGGTTAATAGACATTCGGATATATAAAGGGACCATCAAATATGCAGGTATGTTGCAGGCTGCAGAGAAATGTTTAAGTATGCCCTCTTACATGGGTCAGTTCATTAACTTTTTTTACCCTCAACTATAGATTCAAAATAATCCTCCTCAGTTTTGATTAACAAAGTTTTGCAAAACAGTCACATCAAAGCAACACGCTAAAAAAGATATATGATAAACGAGTCACTATACAAATACAGATAATATTACATGTTTAAATCCATTTGATTGTTTTATTTTATAAGGATAAGAATCAGAATTTTGTAACGTATTGACTTTCCTTAAGTTGTACAATAAATTATAGAAATCTACCGGCAACAATACATTTTTTTAAAGTGTAATCTACAATAAATCCAAACATAAAGATATTTAAGCTAAGCATGTATACAATCTAAAGGTAACCTTACATCTTTTATCTACAGAGAAAGGCAGATTTTGTAAGAGCAAATTGACGTTCTATTGGACATTTAGAAAATTATAATTAGCGCTTAAATATTGACCTATATTCAATATATATATATATATATATATATATATATATATATATATATATATATATATATATATATATATGGCACAGAACTAGTGTGCATGTCATATAGCCAATGCATTGACTAATTGTCGTCATCATATACTATTGTGCTTAAATATTTTTGCTATCCGTCACACATTAGTACATATAACATGACACGATAAAAGAATCAATGTTTGTAATAACTTTGGCTATTTGTCTCCTTATGGAAGAACTATATACCTTCTTTAAAAAATTATGGGAACACCTCATTGCTAAAGTAAAGAGTTTATCTTGGCAGAAATCGTTATTAACGAAGCATTTATAACGTGCGAAATGATGTGAGGAGGCATGATAGTCATTTTTTAGTCGTAATGTGCGCTTTGTTCCTCACGTAGATGTTTTATGTTCTCATTCTCTTATGTCTGAGTTTGTTTGTGTGCCTGTTTGTGTGTGTGTGTGCTTTAGTTTTTTAATGTAGCTTTAACAGTTTTTTAGTAATATCGCTACAATATCTGCTTTGTTACAGTTTTGTAGTGATGTCTAGCACTGGAAGATCATGATTTAAACCAGTGACGTGATGTTCCACACAGTCATATTCTCCTGACATTGTGCCGACCAGCCTTAACACTAACCTCTTAATTCTGAGCGCCAAGCTAACCAGCTGTTAGTACCATTTTTTAAAGTCTTTGGTATGACTCGACTGAGATTTGAACACGTGATATGCCGCATCCGAGGCGGACTCTCTAACCACTCGTTCACAGGAGTGGTTCTCCTTGTTCTGTAAAGTTACAACTAGCAGATGTTTTAGCACAAGTGGTGTATTTGAGGGTTGAAATCGTCGTTACGTTATATTTGTTTTTCAATTATTGTGTTAAACTACTTACACTTGCCTAACAGCAATTCAGATATGGGATACATTTGGCTATGTGATATGCTAAGATGTTTACAATTCACCCATTTATAACGTGTTGTTCCTAAAATATTGAGATAGTTTACATATGGCTCCAGACTAACTAACATAAGGATCATTTAGTTTTATTCTCTAACGGTGGTTGTAATTGACTGGTAATTGTAATGACATAAAGCCTGATTTCACACATTCAAAATCTGGAGCAATATATTGTGTGCCTTACCTACGCACGGTTGATCATTACAAGATTGTGTTTCTCTGTTTGGACCGCTACACATAAGTCCTCCATTGACGGGGGTAGGGTTATTACATAAACGTTCTTTATAATGGTGTCCTCCACCACATGACACGCTACAAAGACTCCAATCAGACCAGACATTCCATCCACCATTTACTGCAAATGATTAGAATTTATGAAACAAGTGTGTAGTGCTTTGTTGTATAAAAGTATGATGGCTAGCTATTTAACAAATCCAAAGGCTGATTGAAAAATTCCTGAACAAATGCAAAGTTTGTTATGCAACATAACCAAACCTACAAAAAACGTTTGCCTGTCTATAACATAAAACATCAAGGATCAGGATGTGAAACATGTGGGCTGAGAGACATCATCCATCTGCGATAGAAACGTCCATATCAGTCCGATTTGGAGATGTTAGTTAGCAGATATTTTCATTTAAAATAAAGAAAATCCTCTAAGCAACAAAATTCTTTCTTGAATCATGTTTATGAATCTAAATAGCGTGCTAAAGCTGTAATGAGTAAGTCATTAAACGTATTGACGATTGTAGGAAGAGTAGTAAAGACGTTGTAATAAAATGTCGACCGATAATGTCTTTAAAACATGATTAAACCAGTGGAAGTGTATGTATAGGAAAACAGAAATGCGTTAGTCCTGTACCAGACAAACTTTGAACCAACGAAGTGGGGATAAAGATAGATTGTTGTCATAATTAATTTGATATGATAAAGAACAAATGGGCTTAATCTATACGAATCGGCGGAGGATTATTAAGGAATGGAATCAAAATCGCTATGAAAATTGTCGTTGATGCACATGTTCAAAACATCTCACAAAATGTGAGATGTGCAAGAAGTAGAAAGTAAGTTACTCCGAGAGGGACAGCTGACATTGCTGTAAATATTAAAATAACTTCCTGTTTGTGTATCAGTCTGCCATTGCACTGTGATAAAGTTGTTCTTATATAAAAGTGTAGATTGACTTCACATTTTAAGTAACGAGTTATTTTGTATTTACGGTCAAGTGAAGCACAGTCATGAAATCATTTGAGCTATATATTGCAATTAGTAGCTATCTTATTATATTTGTTGTGACTTCCTTTATTATAGACTATTTTATTATTCGTAATTGCATCAACATTTTAAGTAAGTTAGTAGAATTTACAATCTCAATGTCTTTTGTAATCTTTCTTATATTGCTTGCTTTAGCAAACGATTACAAGAAAATAAGAGTCATGCAGAATTTCACATAATCAATATTATGTGTCCCGAGTCGCCACAACGTCTAAACTAGCAGCAGCTGCGACTTTTTCACTGGAGAGATTTGCCACGGTATGAGCTACAAAGGCTAACAATGTATATGCTGTTTTATATTTTTATTACACCACCATAATTTCATATCACTTTTGTTTAAAAAAACAAACTTAATTGCCACGGAATTTAAATGTAACAATGTCAACTCCTCTGTCCTTCTTTTGTTAATTATGCATAATGATCTTGCTTAATTTATTTTTAATTAATGGTAATGGAGTAATGTATAGTTATTTCGTGCATAAATAAACTATATGCGGCACATTTTACGTTTTAAATTTAACTAGAAAATTGATGTGACCTTGGTACTAATGATCCATTCTAAATGTTAAGAGTATGCAATTATAAGACGTACAAGATTTATATGTGTAAGGTTGATATCTATCTATTCGAATTGTTCAAAGTTTTAATGGTGCGAGATCTGTATGCAGTAAAATCTTATAAGAAATATATCAATCGATATCGTGATTAATATCTGCGGTATTGTCTAGAAAGTAAAATAAAACGCAGCACAAATTATGGTTCCATAGGGCTGCTACCAAATAATTTAATAAATATGAGGAATGCTTTAAAACTATAGTCAATTTCCTCTAACTGCACCTAACGCAACAAGTAGCATTCATCAATCATAGGTCTAAACAATTGAGTATTCAATATAAACATTGATTACACACGAAGTTAAAATGAAACATGGTTGTCAGTACAAGGTGCAGCTAAACTAGATTCTGATACGAACGTTGTCCAAAATAGCACAATAAAATCGTGAATAGAATTTAGCAAACAATTGAGATAAAGAATAAAAGAACTGTACAAAAGTAAATGACACGAAGGTATTAAAATAACTTTAACTACAGGATATATAGTTTAGTATTACTGCCAATTTTAAATATGCCGAAGTAAATCAGCAACTCTTATTCAGCTGTACATTAATTGGTGTTCCATCATATAATTTTTTTTTTAAAAAAGTGTAATCTGCAATAAATCCAAACATACATATAAATAAGCAAAACATAAACAATCCCAAGTTAATTTTACATCTATTAGGTACAGAGAACAAAAAACAGATTTTGTAACAGCAAATTGACGATCTATTTGACATTTTTAAAATGTTAATTAGAGCTTAAATATTAACCCATATACAATATATATAAAATATATGGCACTTACTTAGGCGTGCATGTAATTCATATAACCACTACATTGACTAATAAATAGTTATCATATGACGTCATAACATACGGGCACCGTAAGGTCATTCGCCATTTTGTGGGTCATTGATTTTGTTTGTCAACACTTCATATAGATTTTGGAGTTACACAATGGTTAATACATGTTGGGTTAACGGTTGTACAAACCGTGCAGATGATTCTGTGAAACGTAGTTTTTACACTATACCTGTAATGAGGAAATTTGAAGGAGAGCAAATGAAAACGTTAAGTGAAGAGTGACGACGAACACGGTTAGCCAACATCAACAGAAGAGACGTGCCGTCGAAGCATTCAAAAATCTGCTCAGACCACTTTACTCAAGGTAATTAAATGTAATTTTGTGCCGATTTTTATTTGCAGTAGTATATATATACCAAATATTTCTTACAATAACTCAGAAATTTGTGGTTGATATCGCATTGTTTTAAATCTTGAAGTGCATTTACACTATATAGTTCTTAGTGTTTCTCTAACGAAAATTTGTTGATAATTCAAATATGCATTCAAGATTCTAAATAAGTTTTTATAAATACTATATTTTATGTATATAGTTAGTATAAATTATTTACTAAGTGTTGCTTTGTTGTCTTTTTCAGGAAAACCCGCAGACTTATATAATCGATCACATCCTGATTGGGCTCCCACCCTTAAACTTTGTGACATATCAGGCCCTTTGAAATTCAAGAAAATGAAAACAAAGGAAACAGATATGGAAAGGTACTAACTGATCAGTCATTAGCATGTCAAAATATTTTCCCTTATATTATACAATTTTCTCATCCTACCCTCAATTTGAGCAATGTCGCACAGTTTAATACATCATCAACGAATAAGAAAATTATCAGGACAGAGACCATACTGTCATTTCATAATATTTATTTACTTACGTTTTATCATGCTAATAGTAAGTACATTCTTAATATTTAAGATACCATAATACTCCATTTATACAACAACAACAGCATTACTTACAATTTCCGTAAATGTGTAAGAAAAAGGTTGTATAATCATTGGTATAGTCTTAAAATAGAGAAGGGAATGCCATTCCCACAGTACTACACCCCTGGTTGTACTCTCATATATTCTATTTCATTGAGCTAGTGGCTTCAACATTTTTAAATTATTTTCAACCGAATGCAACACAGGCAGAAGATCAGAGAAAAACATGACATTGCGAATGTGTTGCTAGATTTGCAGTATTATGATGAAATGTCGTTTGCACAGGAAGGGGATAAATCAACTGATCACAGGGGCAGTTCTGTTTGTTTAATGTAATGGGAAAGATGGAACCAGATCAAGAACCAACACCAAAGACTAACTTAATTAGCCAGAGTGTAGCTGACAGTGAAATACAACACTTGATAACTGAAAATACACTGCTGAAAAATAAATTAGGCAGCTACAAAATGAATCAGGAATCATTTTGTGACAATGAATAGAAAGTTAAATATTATACTGGAATGCCGAGCTATATGACCCTGATGACTCTTTTTGAATTTGTTGCTCCATACATTCCAACCAGTAGAGGACTATAAGTAGGGAAATTTGAAAAAATGATAATGACACTAATGAGACTTAAGCTCAACCTCTCCTTGCAAGATATTGCATATAGATTTCAGGTATCAACATCAACCGTGTCAAGGACATTTTTAAATGTTATTCATGTTTTATATGTTAGATTAAAGCCTCTTTTGTTTTGGCCCGACAGGGAGGAGCTTCAGCTTACTATGCCTATGGAATTTAGGAAAGACTTTGGGAGAAAAGTGGCTGTCATTATTGACTGTTTTGAAATATTTATACAGAGACCTAAAAGCCTAATGGCACGAGCTCAGACTTGGTCATCATACAAACACAACAACACCATAAAATTTCTTATTGGCATTACACCTCAGGGATCTATTTCTTTTCTTTCAAAAGCATGTGGAGGTAGGGCAAGTGATAAATACATAACTGAACATTGTGAATTTTTATCAAAGTTATTTGCCTGGAGATATTGTGTAGGAGACAGGGGATTTAATTTTTCAGACAACATTGGAATGTACTGTGCTAAAGTTATTACCCCTAGTTTTACAAAGGGGAAATCACAATTATCTCCTATAGATGTAGAAAGTACTAGAAAATTGCACATTTGCGAATTCATGTAGAACGTGTAATTGGTCTAGTGAGAAATAAGTATACCATGGTTCAAGGAAAGCTCCCAGTTGATTTCCTCATGAATGACAATGGAGAAATTCCAGTTGCAGACAAAATTGTTAGTGTTGCATGTTGTCTTTCAAATATGTGCGAGTCTGTTCTTCCATTTGACTAGTAAGGGTTTTGTAAAATCATATTTATTACATATATCTGATATTAAATCTTTATTGGTGTACATATAATATTGTATGTAAAACAATTCTTACATAATTATATCATCAATAAATATTAGTCATTAACAAATCATTATCTTGTGTTCTTAATTCTAAATATTTTTACATGTGTTCTTTAGTTCTACAGGTTGTAGAATACAGACATAAGAGAAAACACTTGTACAAGGGAATGAGTTATTTTTATTTAATATATAAACATGCATGAAAATAATATACTGTACAAGCACCACAATGAGATTATGTATTAAGTCACATGTTACAGACATGCATAAAAATAATATAGTGCTAAACATAATTGTAAACTCACCACAATACCCCCATGAAACTGTCATACTGTACAATCACCACAATGGGATTATGTATTAAGTCACATGTTACAAACATGCATGAAAATAATATAGTGCTAAACATAATTGTATACTCGACATAATACCCTCATGAAATTGTTATAGTGTACAATCACCACAATGTGATTATGTATTAAGTTACATGTTACATACATGCATGAAAATAATATAGTGCTAAACAACACTAAACTTACAATGCCCAACCCTAATGAAACTGTCATACAATCACCACAATGTGATTATGTATTAAGTCACATGTTACAAACATGCATGAAAATAATATAGTGCTAAACAAAACTGTAAACTACCACAATACCACCCAAAAAAAACTGTCATACTGTACAAGCACCACAAAGCGATTATTTATTAAGACAAATGTTACATGATTGTGTCCCGAGAATGGCTTTTTAGCATTTTTTAGGCTTTTTGCTTTATTGCCATACACTGGACGACATTCTGGACAGTAGTATGAACCTTTTGGTGCTCTAGTCATATTAATGCACTTAAAGTGAAGCCATTTCAATCTGCAGTTTTCATTGTCACAACCTACAACATTATCAAATGTTTCATCATATGGCACTTGACATAAGCAAATTAAATCACTATTATTTCCTGACAGAGTCTGTCCATCATTTTTGATGTGAGAAGGTAGCAACACAGATGCATGTGGCTGCCTTTCCATTTGCATATTAGGTTCGTTGTTTGCAAACTGTGGTCGGGTAAACAATTTTCCTGTCAGTTCAGGCAGAATAACATGCACGAAGAATGCTGTTGACTTTGTTTTTATATATTGCCATAGCTCGGGGTTTGGCAGAATCCTTTCAACAGATATGTCCTTATTTGTCCAGATAACAAAATCACAATACCTTTTTTTTCACTTAAAAAGATTTGTCTGTACCTGACAATAATACTGATGGCTTGTTTTCAATCGGTTATCTTTGTCCAGGTATGATACATTTTCATTTTGTATCCCAGTATCTCTGATACAATAGGGACACTTCACTTCCACGGTTCCCTCTCTACAGCAATTACATGAAACAAGAACATCAGGAGATGCTCCAATATGGGGACATTCAGGATTGATTATGAGCCCACATTCAACAACTGTGAGATTATCATGAATAGGACCTAATTTGCTCCTGTAGGCATTCAATGCATCTTTTTCATGCTGGCATCCCCACCTTGTTGCTTTATTAGAAAATCTCACTGGGTAGCATATGTCTCTTATGGTGGAAATAGAAGGCTTATCAATGGACGATGTACACACTGCTTTCATTCGTGATGCTGTTATTCGTCCTGTTCTTAGCCGGTGCCAATCTTTTGACACTGCTTGTCCTTGAGTGAGCCTCTCTGCATGGCTTGCCTGTTCTGCAGTAACATGAATGTCTTTGAACAGATTTTCACAATGTTTGACAAGTTCAATTTTAGACATTAGATCACATTTGTCATCTCTGAGTTAACATAGAGGTTGTGGAAGATTTTTTGACATTATTGCAGGAATAAAATGTTCCGCATACTTGGGCATTATTGAAAGCACTACAGGTTTGGTTTTGGTCGCAAATAACTTTGATGTGAAGTCATCAAATTCAGCATCTGTTGGTGCAGGAACATTCGGGAGAGTTGACTTCAGTTTTGTTTTCTCCTTGTTATGGGTGTTCCCACATATGGCATTTTCCAGGTTCTTTTTCTTAACGTCAGCAGACGTGAAATCAATTTTAGAAATTTCTGCATAGTCAACATTGTCTATGCTTGATGGTAGTAACCAATAAGCTTTTTCCTGAGTAACGGTCTTTGCATTTTCTATTCGCACAGCTGTCTCAATGTAAAATAGGAGTGCACCGATATGACTGCATGTCTCTCCAAGCCCAGCGATACAATCGCAATGGGCTGCCTCAACAATACCCTCTTTTTGTGCAATTATCCAGGGTTTTAATGCCTTGTCATTCATACGCTGTGAATGTCGTACCTAAAAATGCAGATAATTCCAGTTAGTTCTTCGGTTATTTTGAGCAGTCTTAAATGAAGTATGTGCATAAGTAAAATTTTGCAACATCTGCCCCGTAAATCGAAATACCTCTATATTTATCAGATATACAAGGATGACTACATAACAGTTGGTGATAGAATGAAATTGAATACTTTATAAATTAACCCCATACAATGCTTGTAATTACAACTGCTTTTCTAATGTGCTATACGAAATGGTATGAAGTAACAAATATAATGAATCTCAACTCACCTTCCCAGTAACCAACACATTGTGTTCACTTCCACGGCAAGAACGTCTTTCACCCATCCGTTTACAAACTGGTTGTACGCTTCAAGTGATTTGTAGGCTTTCAGATCTTCTAAGGTGTAAGCACTTTTCGTGTTAACCAAGTAATTTAAAATGTCAATATAAGTAATTCCTGGAAAGCACTGTACGTTACTGGTCATTTTTCCCTTGTCCATTTCATACGGATCAATTCCACCGATTAAGCTTATCTTTGATTAGTATCTTTCCAACACTAGTTTTTCTAGTCCATCTTTGTAATGAACTTTGACCGAGTTTGAAGCCATTTTTGCTTAAAAGCCTATTCCGTGAAAATTAACCCATTTTTCGTTGTTACACTTGGCAGCAAGTATCCAACACAATAGCTTGACCCACAAAATGGCGACCGGAAGCTACTTCCGCTCACATGATAGCGTAATGGGAACTATGTATAGTCCTCAGCATATACTATTATGCTTAAATACTTTTGCTATTTGTCACACATCAGTTCATATAATATGCTGACACGATAAAAAACTCAATGTTTTATTAATCTTTGGCTGTTGGTCTCCTTTTTTAAGAACTATATACCTTTTAAAAACATTGTGGGAACACAGCCTTGTTAAAGTAAAGAGTTTAACTTTACAGAAATAATTATTGACCAAGCATTGATGATGTGCGAAATGATGTGACGAATCACGATAGCCATTTACAGTCGTAAGGAGTGCTTTGTTCTTCACATGGATGTTTTATTGATTTATTTTATGTTCTCATTCTCTTCTGTCTGCGTTTGTGTGTTTGTGTATGTGTGTGTCTGTGTGTATGCTTTATATTTTTAATGTTTCTTGAACAGTTAAAACAGGCCGCCATGAATAGCCTATCGTGTGCTGAAAAATGGCATTAAGCCCAACAACAACAATGAACAGTTTATTAGTCTTATCGCTTCAATGTCGGCGTTGTTACAGTTTTATTGTGAAAAAAATTGTAAAGCAAAAGTGGAGAAAACTTTTACAAAAGCATACCGAAAGGAAATACAAGGTTTTCTATAAATTCGAGTATGACTCACTCAATTCAATTGTTTGCCATAGCTTTTTACCTTAAGTGTAAAATATCTTTCAAATGAACTATAAATAAGGCGTATTAGATTATAGAGGTCAATTTAGCAATTAGCAAGTTAACTTAATATCAAAGGATAGAAGAAATGAAAACAGAAAAAATCAACAAGTAATGTTTCATCTGTAACATATGAAAGCTGCTGATAAGTGAGTTGTCTCCTCTTAACATAAATATATAAAGATGCAATTCTTCAGTCTTTAAGCCGGTTATGTACATTCTAATATGTAGAGCAGTTGCGACCACTGACCAATGAACAATTCAGAGGATAAATAGGCCATTACATTGGTAAATATACACATGTACGTACACATAGATGCATAACTGAGCAGTGTTTAAATAGCAGGCTGGTTTTATCAACCACTAGTTTTGCAATAAAAGCTGTGAGGAAGAGATTAAGGGAATACAGTACGAACACAAAGAAAAACGAAACTGATGAATGAAGAGAACTTAAAAGAATCTAACACTCATAATAATCCTAATTGGTTATACATTAGCTTAATACTTCGTTTTTAATAAATTCCTACATTGACAATCTTAAATTATGCTAAGGTAGACATAAAAATGATATATAACGGTATATACCTTTCGTGGGTGCCTGTGTTGTAGATGCAGATGTGATGGAAAGATGAGTCAAAGAAGAACAAGTGTCTGCATTACAGAGATTTCTGGTACAGCATTTATTACATATCGTCGCCCTTTCTACTTTGCTCGTCATACCAAAACCACGTTTACGTCCAACCATGTCAAAGGCGCCTATGTTAAGAATTCCGAGACGATCGCACTCCTAGAGAAGCAGAATTTCAATTTTGTAGCGAAATCAACACACTAGTTTACAGTAGGAAAATGTGGTATGTGGTATTCATGCTCCATTATTCGTATGCCCATCTCTCTTTCACCAAACACACACATATTAACACACACACACATGTATATATATATATATATATATATATATATATATATATATATATATATATATATATATATATATATATATATATGTGTGTGTGTGTGTGTGTGTGTGTGTGTGTGTGTGTGTGCGTGTGTGTGTGTGTTTATTTAGTTATTTATTTAAACAAGCTCTTCGATAGGAGAATGCAAATATCATCAAATATAATTCGTATACGTTCAACAGAACAAGGTTATATTGATTGTGACATACTTTGCATTGAAATTAATGAACGGTGATAAGTATTGGTTTAATGATGGAGAGGAAGATGTTCGGGTCAAGTCAAAATTTATGTCAGGGCTCACAAGCCAATTAAATAAACCATTGCAAAAACATTATATTTTCATAATACACATATATCAAATGTACATAGAGCATATACACTGGAATTAGAATAATAAAACTTACTTGTGTGTGTCTACAACCACTATTATAAACTATATCCACTCCTATTCTCATGGTAGAAAGATGGCACGCCTAGATTGAACAAAGCATGCAAATAAATCAATTACAATTTAGTTTTTAAATCATGCACTTATTTAGTTCTCATTTGTAGTTATTTAAAGACTCAACGGTTCATGATATAAAATTTAATTTAAAATTTACTATTTATTTTATCTACATGATATGGAGAATATTTGAATAAACTTCTTCATTTCCTAATGAAAATATTTCTTACAGAATGTTGTTGGTGCGAGACAAAATACATAACGTTAAGAGTCAAATTGCCCACAGATTTACTAGTATTTTGTTGGGAACTTATGATAATTTTTATACTAATTTCCTTACATAAATACATATTGTATTTCTCTTCATACATAGCTGCATAATATTTGTTGGTATTGACGTGATCGTCTTATTGCCCATGCCTAACGCATATTGCGTTTTAATGCAATTAGATACATTAGATATGAATATACATTTTTGGTCAAAGAGACGATTACTTACGTAGTCTCTATCACATAATATAATCTTGTTACATTGATCTGAATACCGCTCTTGCTGGCATCCATAACATATTGGTCCACTTTCAGTTGGCAAACCTATCAACACCAACAAATTTAATTATTTCAGTGTGTGCATTCAATGTTGACAACTTTTTGGAAGCAAATAATATCAGATCCAGTTTGAAATCAATTATTTAAATAAGCGCACATTCATAGATTACATACAAAACTCAACTTAAGAAGTAGCTAAAATTATAGGTACAAACCCCGTGAGTTGCTTTTTCTCTAGTAGATGAAAAGAACGTATTTACATATGACGTAGGGATACATCCAGACTTTCAGATTGATACGTATTTATTAGTTGTGATAAATTATTCATTTTGCTCAACTGGGATTAAGCAGCGAAAGCTCTGTTGTATTTCTTAAAAGCATACTTTTGTAAACGTTCAAAATAATATTACTTCTTCAGACTAGCTTGGAGCTTGGTTTAGCCTTCGCTTACTGATAGTCACATTTATCAAATAAACGCCGATTTATCACAATTGATCTTCTCATGAGTCGGGATATAATATGGATGCGTCCTCGTTAAAAGTTGCTTTAAAAGATGAGAACACATTTTGGTTATATTCTTTAGCTGTAGTTCAATGTTAAATTGACTCCTCTATGCACTATTATCAACAGCGTATGAAATTGATTCAACATTTCATATGACAAACAAGTATTTTCTTATAACATATAGGCAGTTCTCACCTAGCTCTCCACATCCTTTGACATTACATAACTCTGTATCACAGCATTCAGCACATACTAACATATTTCTTTGACTCTGATCCCATTGTTCCTCAGGAATTATGCCAAAACCATCTTTCAACTGAATCTCCTCGAAAACGGTGATGTTGGGATGAGCTCTTTTTCTTCCAACAGCCACACATTTCTGGAACAATAATCATATTTTACATGCTGTAACGAAGAACTGAAAGACATGACTACATTGATAAAATTTAAGGTATGAAATGTTTCATAATGTATTGTTGTCACGTGTACGTTGCTTCCGCCATATACGTTAAGCAACCACACATATATTTGTAATAACGTCAGCTGCATCCTAAATACAACCCTAACATACACGTGAAATAGTCTCTTTATCTATACTTTGTAGAGAGACATTGAAATAATTCATAACCATTAACTCGCTTGGCTACTCTCCGGATGCTTATGGGGCTTACAAGGCTAAAAATTACAATAAAGCACACATGTTTGTCAAAGTTAATGAATCATGTAAAATATATATAATTCCCCTACTTCAATAATAAGGATGTAGTATTCACAACACTCATCTTTGCACAAACCGTTCATAACTTTAGGTCAAGCATTATATACCTACAGGGTGCTAAAATGTTATTTGGGCAAAACGCAATCAATCCAGTACAATGTTAAATGTCACAGTGACTTTGTGTTGCAGTAACTGGATACATAAAGTCATCATGCTGTATGATTCTAGTATGAACAGAGCTTAAACAAACTTTGATTGCATCTATTACACACGACACTAATTTAGATTAGAATGTATAGCACATCATGGCACATTTCGTCATCACGTTATATGAATATATGTAAAACAGTATATTTACAGTGTGCCATATCGTAACGACCGAAACGCAAACCGTAACCTAACGCATTAAAATATAGGTCGCAGTTACTTCATATTCAGGAACACCTGTGATACTAATACAAATTCATAATGCGGGATGATTTACCATAAACAGAGCTCGAGAAACAAACATAAATTATCTTATTTAATCAGTCAACTAGGCCTGAAATATAGCTAACTGTAACCTATATTTGAAACGGCAACATAGTCCGATACTGTAATATATAGTAGTAGAAAGACTCCTGGGCAATATATGAGAGTGGATTGGTAAAGAAAACAAAATACATAGTTTCAGCTACAATGTATATATGATACAATTTATGTCTAACAGATGCTTAGTTGCTGATTCGTATTGTATTACTTTGCTTCAGACGATCAGGTTAAATATACTACTACGGGCATGGTTCACTTTGCATGTAAGAAAGAATTCCTTAGAAATGACTGAAACGCTGACAATTGCTGAGAGATCTGCGACGTCTTTATCTCTAAATTCAGCTGATTAGTTTGTGTTTCAAAAATGAGTTCGTTAAACTATTTCTACAGATGTGAGTCAGACCAACGTTCTATAGATTATGCAATACTCGAATAATAAGTCATAAAAATTGATTAAAGTACAGGCTCATTTAAGCTACACGCCCAGCCCTCAAATCACAGAATAAGCAAATGCAGTGTTGATTAGAAATGAAACATGCACATGATCGATTTCATTCGCCGACATGTAGCAGCTGATATACGTTAAAGTCAAATGTCTTTGTCACTGTATGTGTTGTAAAACACCGAGAAACAGGGCACGTAAAAAATCTTAGAACTCACTTCAGGAGGCATACACTATCATAGATCTGATTCACAAGACTATTGGCTCTACTAACATGATTTTATTGTAATCATGTGGTATGGTATGCACAACAGGAATTGTTTAGAATCTCCATGGTAGTATTGAATAACCTGATTAACTCAAAACGTTGTGATCTTGTATATGTACCAGGTGGTATTTCACGTCTTATTGGGAGCAAAGTCCATCATAATTATATTTAACATACATAGCGACACATTCACGTGCACATAGTAAGGCAGTATCTTTCCGCCAAAAAAACTCGATAGCGACGTGCTTAGCAAAGTGACATTGTATCATTTATACTGCGTCGCTTAGGATCAATTCCTAGTTCGATTATGCAAGACAGATTTCGTAACTTTACTGCCTTTTCCGAATCAAAGAACTGTTGGACCAGAACGGTCGTTCTGACGAACATAAGGACACTTGAGATTATTTCAAAAGTGGATGTAACATTTCATGACATTTGAGAAATAAAAACTGTTTAAATTTATATTATACTTACCGTTCTATCCATACAACCGACATTGTATGTAATTGAGCCCATTGTCATTGCATAGGCTTCTATGGAACATTGCTAAAAATAGAACATACACATAAAATAGTTGAACATTAATGAAACAAACCAATAGCTACTTCAAACAATTCGTATCATACAATATTCAATAATTTGTTTATATCTATCGAAGCAATATGTGTGTTCCCAAAAGAACTTGAGTTTCAAAAAAACCTGAGTTGCATATAAGTCCAGTGAACAGGACTTTAGACTTATGGCTAAGAGGCTGATGTAAATTGCATATATCTCATTTAACTCATTTGGCCATAATACCATATAAACCTATATTATGTTTTCTGTCAACAATTTATATATTTTTTAATTCCTTCTCAAACAAAAGCTAATCCAATTCAAAATAAAAATGACAGCGAACATAATGGTATTAACGACTTCTAAATTTATGTACATAATGGTAATCTAGCATCAATTTTGGGTACCGGTAAATAAAATATCAAATAATTAATCCATCCCAAAAAGACTGCTAAGGACACTTCAGACATGTTTGAGAAACAGATTTTTTACTTAAAGTTTTGACATTAGTCAAATCAAGTAACATAAAGCCAAAATTCTTTCAAATGACGTCTCCAAATCGACGAGTAGAATTCAAATGAACTTCACAGAATGAATCTTCATATATAAACCATTCAAGCTTATAAAGTGACACAACTATTGTCACCGTATGAATTAAAGACTGTCATTATGTTTTAAATATAGGTATACTTTTCACAGAGTAAACACACACACACACACAATATAACTCATCCAAGACTGATAGTACGACTAACAATGTCAGCTTCGAAATATTTTTTTCAATAAAGAACGCTGATATGCAATAGAGAGAATATAATACGAGGTTTTCGATGAATCACCATTGCACTACAAAATATATTTACCACTACACAAGATTACCTGTTCTAACACCAACTAATCATAAATTATGACAGCATTGCCTTTTGCCAGAACCAGCGTCATCATGAATCAATGCACTTGATACATGATTCATCCTAAAGCACTATTTACTATAAATAAGTTATTTAGTATTGAAAATGTTGCTAAGTAAATAACCGTTAATAACTTTAAATATCAATGTAAATGTACATAATAAATGGATTCGTACCACCACGACACATTGAGCAATATATTTATATATATATATATATATATATATATATATATATATATATATATATATATATATATATATATATATATATATATATATATATATATATATATATATATATATATATATATATATATATATATATATATATATATATAAAGAATACAAATCATATGGCGAATAACAACCCTCTCAAGCGTACTGGATCCACCAAGGGATCACGTCTGTCAGGGATTAATTATAATATATATATATATATATATATATATATATATATATATATATATATATATATATTTAATATTTATATATATATAATTTATATATATATAATTTATATATATAATTTATATATAATTTATATATATAATTTATATATATATATTTATATATATAATTTATATATATAATATATAATTTATATATATTTATATATATATATATATATATATATATATATATATATATATTTAAGCAATACCACATTTTCGCTGCTATTATTCAAACGTTCTGTTACAACACTAGGGTCTTACGCTACTTAACAAGATCATGAACAATTTATTTATATTTTAATATATTAATTTAGTTTCCTAAATTATAAATTGAATATTAAATAATTCTAGTAAAATAAATGAGCTAATAAATTCCTTAACGTTCTATCCATTCTTATAGTTCTACACATTCATAAGATTTCCCAAAGGTACTATGAATGATGAATGTTATACTAATGTACCAACAATGTAGAAAAATAATTATCTTATAAATCGTCATTGAATATATGTAAATAAATCTCTATAAATATAATGCATCCTAAAATGTCATTGCATTAACCTTACATAACTCACATTACAGCGAATGATGCTACATTAGAATCTTGAGTCAATCCTCTAAATGCATCCCTTCCAACACCAATAGTACCTTCAAGAATGTATGATTTCGCGCAATAGATCATATAAAATGTAAATTATCACGTTTTAGATCGTAATTGCATTTCAAGGCCTGAATAAATCATATACGTGGTTTTCGAAATCACTTTGCAGTATAAAAAATAAAACAATTTACTTTTTGAAAACCAATGATAAAGGTCAGTCTGACTTTTTACCAAAATATGTCCTTGTTAAATGACGTGACTTTTATTTGCGCTTGTCAGTACTACTTACGATCTAAGCGTATAAATGAACCACCTTCCTCATTATATATGACTAATAGTATATGCTATGATCGTGAAATTTTTAGCATTAAAATTGTCATGAACTAAGCAACTTATGAAGAAGTATACATAAGATGGATAAAGAATGATGTATTCCATAAAAGAGTTCTGAATATATTTTTCGATAAGTAAATATAATTAATATTGCATAGGAGAATGAATGATACGACATCTACAGACTAATGCAGCATATTTTCCTTGATGCGCCAACAAATTCCATCTTAACAGCTTTTGATTATTGCTTATTATTGTATTAATGAAAGTAATGGCGTTGTCATCGCTTATCACACCAATTGGAGAAGCACCTGGGCTAAAATAAACTGCATAGTGTTGTAAGGCCAACATTGCAGCCAAACGTTCCTTCTCAAACGTGGAATACTTTTTCTCGTACATGTCCAATATTCTTGAAATATACCACACTAGAGGAGCCACACCATTGATGTATTCTTGTATCAATTATGTCAACAGTCATTTAAAAGGATTTATTAAATTGCTTTTAACTTATCAATTAAATTCTGGCATTTTCCAGACCAATGATACTTGTTCCTATTACTTTCCAAATTGGAAAGTGCTTAAGCAATAATGAAAACATTTATCACAATTTCCGATAATATCAAGGCATACCAAAACATCAGTTACTTCGTACATTTAGGCACATACAAATCAAAGACGGCATTAAGCTTAACTTCTGAGGTCTTTATTTGACAGTGCCCCACCACATGTTCACAATATCCGCAATCTCACTTTTAATTAAATTGATTAACATATATGCTTCAATGAGCCGATCAAAAAATGTCTGTAGCCTTTCCTAGTGGATTTTCAAGATGTCGTAGAGTATGACATCATCACTGTAAATGTCACAATCGCCTACTCTGTATTTTGTCATGTTCATCAATCTTCCTTAAAGTACAAACATAACAGTTTTACCCATATGACATAACTTTAAACTGATAAAGTCCATCTGTAGTCACGAATGTTGAAGATATTATTGCTCTTTTCGTGATTGGAATTTTGCCAGAATTCTTTCAAAAGGTCAAACTTGGTAATGTACTTGTAATTTTCTATTATGTCCATCCTGTCATAGATTCTGGTTATTGGGAATTAATGTCTTAGTGACACTTTACGATGTGTAATCGGTACATATACGGAGATTATTATCTAGTTTCAGAGCTTGAAGACATGATGAACTCCAATTGTTTCTCCTTGGCTCGTTGAAGTCATTTTCAAACAAATAGTGAACTTCATTGTTTAAACAGTTTTGTTTCAAAGAATTCAAACTAAACGGGGGTTGTTTCATTGGTGTAGATGTTACAATTTCAACGTCATGGTACATTGTGTTGGTTCCCATTAGAATATCAGGAAACAGGTAATCATATTCTTGCAATAGCTTATTTAATTCACTCTTCTATTGTGGCACAGGACGCAAATGTTTCCGGAACAGCTAGACCATTTTTTTTCCCGAAGTGCAATGTTTGGTCACTGCAAAGATATTACAGTCCGATATCATATATACATTTAAAACGCAGATTGAGGAACAGAGACAACTAAATTACTGGAATAATTTACTGGGCATGCTCCTATAAAATATTAACGTAACAAAATTTGACCTACTTTATCATTCAGGAGTAAACATTTAATTTAGGCCACTTGATTTCTTTTTGAGACATTATAAGAACCATAATATCTATTTTTGACAAGGATCTCTGACAGGAAACAACATAAAGCACACTTTGTCGCACTCGTTCCGTGACAATCTGTGAAGGCGGATCACACACGTAATCGTCAACAAGTATTGATTGCCTACCTTAGTCTAATGGATAACGCCAACACAATCTGCCATCAATTTGCGAAACAGTTTCTTTAAATGCACGAAGAGGTTTCGGATCAGCCATATCTATCTTCTGATTTGGTTATCATACCATTTAACAAATATGACAAGAGTTACAGGTTTTAGAAACAACAATTTATATTTTCGATCAATAAACATATTATCTAAGATCTTGTGATACGTCTTACTGACTCCTAAATGACTAGACAACGGATTTGTATGGGCTAAACTAACACTTTTTCTTGATATTACCCAAGAACAACTATTTGATAACATGCTGACTACTCATCACCAACGGAGACCGGTGATAGCATCCATGTTCTCAAAGGCCCTCATTTTCACAAAATAATAACGTAAAACTTGTGCGGTTTCAGTTTCCCTCCTAGCCCGCTGATGAAAACATGAAAATTCGCGATCTATGAAACACCTAGTGATTACCATTTATCAGCCAGATTCGAATTAAGAGAATAAGTTGCCAAATGAGTATCACTTTGATCAATACTGTTTGTTTGTCATGAAGTGACCTCGTTGCATGAATACCCGGAAATGTGTCAGCTAAAGGAATAGCATCCTGGTCAACATTATTCTCAACAGTTTGTTTTGTGTCACAGGTCTATTACACAATAAAGATGAATATTAACAAATATGCACTATATTCCTTGAAAACAATACACATTTCCTTAAAAGAAGACTCCGAAATTGTACTTCACAAATCCAAGTAGATCATATGTATCTTAATGTTACAAATAGTTTAGACTGAGAATAATCATCAAAAAGTAATAGTGAACCAATCAAAATGAATAGTTCGTAATTCCCTATAATACAAACAGACTGATAATTTCTAGACCCAACAAATGTATACATTTCAATACTGCACTATGACTTTATGTGGCGTATCTTTCGCTGAACAATGGTGTAAATCCCATAGATTAAATGTAACTTTTAGGCCACAAACAAGTTAAATATATGCTAATCTTAAACCATATTATTACAGCATAGCTTCTGTGCAAATTGTATGATACCTCATGAGCTCCACATTCCTGTACGTATTCACAGTCACGTGGTCTAGGAGATTCTGTGCAGCTCAAACATTTTATGGCAGCTGAAACATGCACACAGTAAATGGACATGACTGGTAATTGTTCACAAAATGTTCAATGGCGACATTTTAAACGCAATTTTATATGATTGTACAAGCAGGTTTGATTTTAACGGCAACCTAGGACAGATTGTTAATGAATTTCCTGAATACCCAGTCTCATGTCTCGTTTTACGAACTGTTTTTCTACATTATGAATATTTTAGGGATAAAAGGCATGGTAGGTTGTGAACAAAATTCTTCGGATCTGTGTTGTTTCTAAATAACCATAAGATAAATCATTTAAATATATGCTAGCAAAATGACTAATACGATAACATTTTCAGCCTTCAGCCAAATTTGTAGAAGAGCGCATAGTGTTAACAAGTCCATCACGTTACTTTACGTAAGCCAATAATTAATTTTAACTTGTTGGCGTATAAAGATAGGTTGGATGAAATACTATACAAGATAATATATCTAAAATCTGATCAACTACGTTTTCTTATATGCCTATCTGCTGCTGAAAACATCTTTTTGTAACAGCATACAAACGTGCATACGCCAAATGTGATAATTTGTTAAGGATGACTGATTTGAAAAATTTATTTTATCGCGATGAAATGTAGTCTTACAAAGTTGATATAATATTATCATAATCACAGAACTATCACATGTAGTCTTGATTAATATAGGATAAATTAATACAAAGTATATTTTCCGATAACATTTACATTACGTGCAATACTATAACAAATGGGAACATTATCATAACAAAAATAAAGCGCCGTATTTTTAATCTTTGACTAAATTGTTCGGTAAGAAATTGGAGTATAAATGGGTAAACGTTTTATTAAATATGAACGTTGGTGTAGTTAGCACTTCCCAACTTGTAGTGACTTTAAATGGAGCAAATGAGGCGAGCACGTGGATTTTATTCCATCAAACCGTGTCATCTACTAGAAGAGATCTTTTTTAAATCGAAAAAGGAGGGGAGTGTGTGGATAATATATATATATATATATATTAGAAACAAAAAGAAATATATATTTATTAGGGCAAATCTGATATATTTTCGCCAAAAATATATATTAAAACATTCACTATTTCATGTGGTTATTTCTGCGAATTAGGGCAGCAAGTAGGTTTTGATAAAATATTAACTTCACGATCGACAACCAAATTATATTGGAAATTAAATTGCCATTTTTGAAAAAAATATTAGCAACTTTTCATATCAAGTAAAATATCATTATATTAAGTCATCATTTTTATACGCAAATTATATTTCAGTATTGTTACTTTCTATCACTTACCAACTCTAGAAACGAGTACGCAGATTAGTGCTGCCAAAATACATGTTGTATCTATAAATAGATCATTAAAACCTGTATCATTTTATTTCCTAACTGTATTGGATAGATAGATCGTTAGAAAATGCATGTATATAACCTCATTAATTTTATGGCGATTATTGAGATTCTATAACTTAACTTATTGTTTTATTTTTTCGGCAATTACATTTACCATTTATTGCAATGATCGTTTCATAGATAATTAAATGAGTATATACAATGAAGATCCGATATTCTGCCTTAACACTCCCTGAAAAGAGTTGAGCTGCGAGACGAGCTGCGAAATATAGACTTTAGCCTCCAATTCGTGTCGAGATCGTGTAGGTAATGCTAATTATAAATTACAAAAATAAAGATTATTGTGTGCGCTCTATCAAATCGCAAGTGGTAAATTCGTTGCTTGGCGTGGCCGACTAGTCCACTGATGAGCCACATGAAAAACAACTCGTCCACTTCAGATATCAGACTATAAATACATACCACCTACTACTAGACCTTAATAGATAATATTGATCTTTAGAATGTTAAAACTTTCTTACTCTCGAACACTCAAAGATTAATATAATCGCAAACTTGTTTCAAAAACTTCAGCTGATAATAAAAATCACAAACTTGGTTTGACCGAGGCAGACTTACTGATCATCACTTAGCGTTGTCCAGTTTCCAAAATAATTGGGCTTCTGTACGTGACAATCTTAGTATATCTTTCAATACAATGATTTGGACTGAGGTTGCAAGATAAGACACAGCCTTCGAAGTGGCTTTATGTTCTTATCGTATTACGCAAATTACAACAAAACTCTTATCATAGGCCTGTACGTGGGAATCTTGTTACGTGCTGTCATGATGGGCAGTAACGGGGTATCATATAAAAGCTATTGAGTTTTTTTCTCCATTCTCAAGTTTTCGAATACATACATTACATAATACTTCAAAGGAAGAGGAGCACTTTAAACTTTATATATATATATATATATATATATATATATATATATATATATATATATATATATATACCTTATACTTGTTAGTACGTCATCCTAGTATATACATCATCCTGCATAAATGCATGGAATTAATATATACATTATACCTTCCTGGTATATACTTTGTCATGTGTATTTAATATTTTTGTGTTAGATTTTAGAAAAGTATTTTAATCCATGTTATGTTTGACCTGATGACTTTTATACTATTCAATGCAAACAACTAATACATAGCTAAATTATTCTGTATGTTTACGAGCTTGATGTCAGGATCATTATTAATGGAAAGAGTACATATGTTTCTATGGGTCAGGATTTTGGACTTTTCAAAGTGGTTTTCATTTTATAGTCATCAAGATCATTCAAACGTTTTGTATTATTTGTTAATGGTTTTGTTTAGAAAATGCTACTCGAGACCTGAGGTCACTTGAGATCTTTATAGTCTTGTAGATGTGTAGACGTCGTCCTTCGTGCATTAGCGATTGGTACTTTCAATCTGGATTATGTTGTGACCAGTTGAACTGAATTTTATTTTATTCAAATTAGTGAGTTCAAGTGATTATTGTCTCTCTAATTACAAATGTTCTCCGTGACATTTCTTGGATAAAGACATTAACTGAAATGGAATGTATACTAAATTCAAGCCAAGAATTCGATTGCTGTGATTAAAAAAAAAGACAGCTGACACATCTGCACTTCATACGATATAACAGACAGCCTTCAGGTTTAGATATATTTGAGAATTCTATATTAAATTATTAAGACTTATATCTGTAATTCTCTGGTTATTTGGGAATTTAATGCGCAATACATGCATAATATGACATTGAAAATAAAATCATTATATCTTGTTGCCTTTTCTCTCTAACTACTTTCACTTCTAGAGACATGAGTTATGATGGATGCACATTTCACATTAATATTTTACAAACGTGTCATAGGCTAAATGGATCTATAGAGCCATTACTATTTTCCACAAATTTTATTTTTTTGTTTAGATGCAAATCCTCTCCAAAAATCAAAATTATGATAAATATCAATGGCATACTTCGATAAATATATAACTACTGTTTCAAACGTAATGCGACATATTACTGCAAAAGGCATTTCTAAAAAGTTAAAGTTAATGAATAAATTCGGCCAAATCAAGGAGTCCTTCATACAACACAGCTAACCTGTCTTTTTGGAACACTACTCAACACGGTGGATGACTTAATCCCTCCACTTTCACTCTGCGTTAGCTTTTCCTGACGGAGCAATAAAATGCTAACACATCAGCAGCACGCCTCGGCTGGAACGCCAATGGCATCGCCACCATAGTGCGGCTGATCAGTATTACTGATTGATATTTGAACGACAACATCAATGAAGACCACCCATGAAAAGACTTACGCGTCGTATGTCAATAACAATCAAATACCACTCACCAATCGGTGATCTTTCATTCCATCATAAATTTATATATATATATATATATATATATATATATATATATATATATATATATATATATATATATATATATATATGTATATATATATATATATATATATATATATATATATATATATATATATATATATATATATATATATATATATATATATATATATATATAAAACACCAATATAAATTAGTCAGAAAAGCTTTGAATATATTGTACATTTCGAAACTTACCCGCTGCCTTGACCAGAGGCCCACCTTGTTAAATATCTTTTCAACAGTGTAAATGTATCCTGTTGTTTAAATAAGAAACTTATTCTTCTGATGCATGGACAATTAAATTTCAGCCAGCAGCCAGCAGCATTTGTTTAAAAACACAAAATTTAAACAAAAACAGAAAAGTGATTAAATTTAAACTTAAATGCAAACGAAATGTTGAGTCCATGCGTAGTATTGGTGATGTGATGTGATTATGATTTTTAACGTAGCTTTAACAATTTTTCAGTCATATCGCTACGATATCTGCAGTGTGGCAGTTTATAGTGATGTTAAGCACGGGGGCATCATGCCGCAGACATGTAGCATAATGTCCCACCCAGTCACATTATGCTGACACCAGGCCGACCAGTCCTGACACTAACGTCTTAATGCTGAGCGTCAAGCGAGGCAACTGTTAGTACCATTTTTGTAAGTCTTTGGTATGACTCAACCGGGAATCTAGCCCACAATCTCCCGCATCAGACTTAATATTGGCTAATGTTATCAGACTGAATATACATGTACACAACGTCCATCTACTTTAATTATGTACGAACAATTTTCTTTGTTTGTAACACAAATCAAAGACACTAATTCCAAGATTCCCCTACTCTTTTCAAAGAGAATATGGTATTTCCATAAAAGAGCAGTGTCCATTTTACACAGTGTTACAAAATGTTAGCACCAGATGATGTCAATTTAGGTTTTGGAATAACTTGGCGAGTTGCACGTGATAAATATAGATGAATATATGCTGCAGTCGATAAGGCATGCGTATTACTGATTGCAATTTAAAAAGTTGATAGATAATTACCATCCATGGAAATATCAAAACGTCATGCGTGGTGTTCTTTTGATACCATTTCAAGAATCAAGTGATCTCAATATCAATATATCATCGAAAGTAAATATGTTTTGTTTATTCTAATCATTTAGATCTATTGGCTTATTTTGAAATATGTTTACACTTATCCTATATTCAAAGTATTTGGAACCAATTTAATCACCATTCGGTTTAGAAAATTAACTTCCAGTTGGGCGCCACTTAGAAAAAAGGAATAGCCCATTCAAAATTTACATATCACGTAATTACTAAGTCGCAATGCTGAATACTATTCTAGCTAAATAATAACTATACTTTTAGTGCAAGGAACTGCTCATTTAATATATGGAGTTAGATTGCTATTTCAGACCCAGGTATTTTTTGTCTTTGTTCATAAAGTTGCCACAAGGTAAATCTATTTCAAATAAGGAAAATAATGACATGGTTAACTTTTATAATACAAATCTGAAGTTTAAAGCACACGTCAATAATACTATGTATGGATTCAGAAGATATAGAAGAAGATATTACTGATTACTCCTCAGGGCCGCTACCACTTCCTTTGCCCCCCCCCCCCAGCAAACATACAATCACTTGTCACTTCAACTGACTAAGGGTCATTTTCCGCCCACTCTCTAAATTGCCTTGGATGATGTATACTCTACACAAGAGATGACTTACATTTATTGCTGACATCAGTTTTATGTTTATCTGTCTGTTGCCGTGTCAAATCACTATCAAAGAACTTGAAAGGTAGTCATCTTTTCCATGCACTTTTCATACAGTTTTACCATGATCTAAATTTGCAACATGTGTTTTTGTTATTTTAAGGATTATGAAGCTCTATGAGTAAGGTTTAGTTTCCAAAATTGTTTCTAATAGCAAACTTCTGTATACACTTGTAAGATTTTCTAAAATACGTTGACAAAAAGTACTTAAAATATAAAATAGAAACAAATCTAGTTCTCAATACATTATTGTTCAATATTATTGAATGATGTTTTAATATTATTGAATTATTTAAATAATTGTGTTATATTATTGAATATTATTGCAAAAAAGGCGCTACCAGGGGCCTGTACTTTCGCTTCTTCGCCGTGTAAGTACGTTTGTTAACTTCACTGAAAATTATAAGTTTTTTCAAATTTATTTTTGTACTTTATCCTTATATTTTTATGAATATAACACACACTACTGTGTTTGTATGCTTAGAAGAAACAAAATAATCTTACACACCCAATGAGGTAACCTATAGTCAAACTTTAATCAATTTATAAACTATATATTCATCTGTAAAGATATAATATGGACAATAATAAAAAAGAAAACACAATTGGTTCAGCATTATCAATGAACCTCTGAAAAAGGTAAAATATGATTTAGAAGTTGTCGCATTGGAGAATACAGGAGAAACACAGATTATAGGTATTTTTGCTCTTGATATTTTGCGTCTATTTGTAAACAAAAACGGGAATACTGTGTAACACTGACTGCATACAGCTGTCTGAAATGAGAAGATGTTTATAAAGAACATATAGCCATAATGAAGAAATGTAAACACAATCATTTTATTATTCGTTTTGGAAGTGTTATTTACCAGTACTTGAAATCTGAAAAAGGTGGCGATTTCCATGGTGCAAGATTCGGGGATTTATAGAATGAATGCAACCTTCAAGGAATATTTGGCAACAAGAATGTACTTTTCTACCTATTCAACGTTTGAAGTCATTAAATATGACTACACCTCTCTATCTCTTCCTTTGTACGTATTGGCCTATATTCAATTCTTTCTGGATTCATCTAAAAAGAAACAGCTCTGCTTATTACGTATTAATTATCATACTTCTGGTTTTACATGATAAATTCTTGTATCGTTCATTAGACCAAGTTACATCGCAACATTTTTTATTTGTTTTGGTCTGAATATATTGTATGCTTTTATGTTTTATGACTAGTGCAAACCTACCCACCCTTTCCACTAGAATAATTTGGTAGATGGCCATTCTTTTAGTAGCATTCCTAACGCTGTTATTATTATTACTATCATTATAATTAATAGTACTAGCAGTAGTAGTAGTGTTTTTAAAATTATTAGTCATAGTGGAGTACTTTTGTTCAAGCAGGATGTCCATTGGATAAAAGATTTTCATCCGTAAATGTTATATTTATGAATTTATATTGCTATAGTAATTAAGTGTTTTATGTTATGAAGTTACCATTTAATGAAATAAAGAAAATATGCCATTGCCAAAAATATGCAGTATTTAGATAAATAGACTGAATAAATTTTAGTTGTTTATTTTTATTTTTTCTTGTTAGGGGTAGGAATCACACCATTATCCTTCTCAATTATCAAATCGTAAATGAATTCATTTACTTCAGCTTCCATTCTGACCTTCGACACGACTCCCACTGTTTGGAAATGAAATGTATAATTTCTAATGTAATTGTTAGAAAAATCATTGATTTTGTCGGCAAGTAAATATTTATATGCGTCTAAAACAGGGTTTTTCTTAACTTATAGGAGCGATTTGGAATGTGATAAAACATTACGTCGCACAAGATTTTGCATAAACAAGTATTATAAAAATATACTATATAACTATGGGTTAATAATTGATTCATAAGATTGCTTCTACCACAATTATTTCCTGATTCAAAGTTATTTGGCAAATCTCGTCAAGTTTCCGTTCAGATGAATATCAAACCTTAAAAATATGACAGTTTAGGAACATAAAAATAAAATGTTTTGTAAATGATTGAGATGATTGAGGCTCATAAAATTGCTAGTTTTTGGCAAATAATACTTTCAATTCAAAAATCATAAATCAGTTTAGTTGCATAACTTCCATCGCGACTGTGGACATGGTTCCCACTGTTTGGAAGGTATTTCCAATTTCAATAATTGCTAGAAACATTGATGTATTAAGCAAGTTTAAAATTTTTATGTCAGTCTAAAACCGATGTTTCTTCATATGGACGAGTGCACCGGGAAATAAAACAAAATTAAAGCATGAACACATTGAAATTAAATAAACTTGTATGATGGTTCTACTATATAATTATGGAAGAATAACAGCTGTACAACACTGGTACCAATATCATTTTTTCTGTAGCAGACTTTATTGGCCACCTTGCATAATTATATTTTTGAAGAATAACATTGATAAAATAATGTTACCTTGCACGACATAAACATAAATTATTTTCAAATTGTGCATTATATTTTCTTGGTTGTGAAAACCGAGCTCTTACAAATTTTATTTCAGACCTGTAAATTGACAGTTGTTAATATCATGGATATTAGTTCTTTAAAAGAACAAAAGCTCTGTGGATTCGACCTTGATGCGACAATCTCACACGATAATGCTATATCATTTGAGCTTTTAAAGCTTACGTTGTTCAGTATGCATATCATGTAGATGACAGAATTCTTCCAAGCAGATTTATTTATATTTATGTTTCAATAACCCGTGTCTGAATGGTTGTGGAGAAAATATTTTTTCAATATCTCAGTTGTCTTCTACTTTGTCTTTGGCTTCAGCCACGATTTGACAGGTCGGTAGTAACCTCTCCAGTTGCTCATGTTGCGTTTTGGCTAAGAAACTGGACATGGTGCTTCTTCCTTTCCAGCAAGGGCTGCCACTTCTGCTCAGTAATTTCCTTTGCGGTTTAATCTGATTCGCTAATGTTTAATTAAACCAGCTGTGAGATCATCCCACGTGTTGTCAGTGACACACAAAGTCAAAGAAATATTTCTGAAGCGATGCACATTTGCATGTTATAGTTATCTTGAATCACACGTTGTATTGTTGAGTAAAAATATGACGTCGGTGATTTTGTGCCGGCTTCGTGAAAATATTTGTCTTGGGTTGACTTGATTTTCTTGCATCACTTCTTCGTACACCACAGGAATGTTTTTTCTTTGCGTCCAATTATTTAATTGCAGGGTCTTCGCCAAAGGTTGAAAGAAAACAATGGAAGCGTTGCTATCACTTCAGAACCATCTTTTGTTACTCAACTCTTTTTGAACATCTTTTCAAACATGATAAGACAGTTGATTAACACTCATTGATGCAATCAATTACAATCAATCACATGCTAACAATCGTACAAGTAAATTCATCAACAGTGGAGTTTTACCTGATCAGCGCACAAACTGAGTTTAGAAACGTGGTTACATCCCCAATCTTGGACAGATTAGAGTTTGTTGTGCGGAGAAATTGATGACCGAAAACACTGATTTTTTTTTTTGCAAATCGTTCTTTCTACTAAAATCATCTGCAAATTTTCTTTTGAATAAGTGTCTATCTTTATCATATGTTAATGTTTTCTTTTTGTGTGCGATATCACCTTGAAATACTTACATTAGAACCAACTTCAGTTCAGACGCGCAATGAACGATTAGCGACTGCTGTAACTGGTACCTAATATGGAGCTAAGAAGTTCACTTTTACCCGGAAAACCTCAAATGGATTCACGAAAAGGTAAATGTAATGTAGCTGATGCATTAACAACATTATCAAGGATACCTTGGAGTAAATATACCGGTGAAAACATCTTCCTGACTATAATTATTGGGAGGCTGATAAAGCACCAAGCAACCTCAAAGATGCTGCATACCAAAGATAGCCCTGGACGTCAACATACCGACGTGATCAGATTCATGACTTAAATGTGATCTATCCAACATTGTTAACAATTCGCACGATAGGCCGTCAAAGGATGTATAAAATCCAAGAACGCACTTTTTGGACACAGTCCAGTCGACTCTGCTTCTAGTAGACATATTTTCGCTCATTAAATCAAAATTATACCGATAGAAGCAATGAAACAAACAAGTATTGAACACATACACTTGGATCTTATCCAAATTAGGTATTAGAGAGTTAGTATTAGAGAGTTAAAGCCGCCATGGAAAGGTTAGCCAGTGCAACCAAGATCACTCATAATATTGTTTGAACATTGTTGACCAAACAAATACCGTTGCAAATTTAATTAACATTAGCAAACCAATTCTACCAGGTTGATGCAATGTCCAACTACCAAGTGAAGTTAATCAGGCCGACTTGTTATATTTTTCCACCTAATAGTATCCGTGATAGTCAGGGCCGATTACGCACAAGTAAGTATTCGCAAACCATTGTTGATATGGTCAGTAGCTACAATGAGCCGATAAAACGAAAAAGGTGTGTCACAGATGCACTTGAGCTTAGTTTATTAGGCATAAATAAGCAATTGGAGAGAAAGGAAGATGGACAATAGCGTCGTGCTACTGATCCGGTATGGTATGTGGATGCATTCACGATTTTGGAACATAACCACTGACGCCTTACCGATTGAGACCGTCATCATCTGATGGATCTCTTGCACCAAGTCAAGTGAGAAAGGAATTGCACATCATTCAAGCAGATTTGTAACTGCCACCAAGGTTTGTTACGATACATCATTAACCAGTATCAATCGTTAGTTGGTTTGCAACAGCACAAATAACCGGCGCGTAAATTGTGATTCTCTAGGGAATTATCATTCTCTTGGTATCAAGCTGGGATAAACCCACCTTAGTGCATCGGTGTACACCCTACGATGTTTCTCAGAACGGACCATATATATGGTATGTGCATATTCACGTCCGTCTCGAAAACATTCCAGAGATATAGTGCGCGTTTCGGATGATTTTCTCCATTCATCTTTGGAACTCTTTTGTATGTTCTTTGGTCCAAACACAATCGAGTACCTTTTGTGTCGCAGTCCCATCTAATCGTCAATTAGTTTACCCAAGCATTTGACTTTGAACTTGCCGATCACTTGTTTTATTGGCGTCACTAAACAGCGATTGTTCTTTCGCATACACTCTGTCCACACCATTGATGGTGATATGCTTCATCAGCGAGTCAGTGTCGGTGTACATCATCTTCAACCGATCCTGATAAACCTCTTTTTTCTTCGGGCAGTATTATTTGTACATGAGCAGCTTCAGAAAGTCACGCATGGACTATCCGATATATGATGGTGTTGTCAGCATAGGGTTTGATTTTTATTGTGAATGCTGTGGATTGAATTTCCTGGTCAGCGATGAGACTTGGAACCTTGTCTCGCTCACTATCACGAAAAAGTTCAACTCAAATGTGTTTGCGCAGATTTTCCATATTGTTCCCAAACTTAGCATTGTTCCTGAGCTTGACAAAGTCCTTTTCAAAGTCATTGGTGTCTTACGAGCATATGTCTGTATTCATCGTATTGGTTACACGCAGGCCCAATTTCAAATACAATTGCATGTTTAGCGTGTGAAGTACATAATGGTGTTTGATCCGAGGACTTAATACCAGTTTGATGCACCCAATGTATTTCCCTCAGGACTCATCGAAGATCGAGCACAGATACAGAGCACATATATCCGTAGTCACTGTTGATGTTGTGATCGTGCAAGTAGTTTTGTAGACCATGAAATTCACCAACCGAAAATGGCTGCGTCATGTATCAATCATAAGAGTTATTCTAATTTGAAATAAATATGATGTTAATGTTGGGGTCAGTGGGGTCATATCCATCTCCTTTTTGTTGATCGTATCTCTGACTTGACATGGATATTATGCCTCGAAGTGATCGCTCGATAAACAGATGCTGATCAAAACCAGTGAGTAATTTTAGCTAGTATTTGGTTTTGGAAAAACATGCATCCCATTCCATATTGTGTGACGAGACGTAATAAGCGGTATCGATCATGTATACATGAATGGTTGTGTCAAGAAAATTCCCAAATTCATCAGTAAGCAACAGCATAGTAGTATGCATATATAGATGTGATATTTTTGTTTGCAATCGAATGTGAACTAACTTTTCATTTCCTGTTCGTAATTGATTTCCAAGTTATCGTCACAAGACAGGTATGGATAAAACTCTTCGATCAGTGGCAATCGAATTTCTATAAATTTATTCTAGTTTTTAAAGCACTAACCTGGACAAAAACGTTTTTCGTCATCACGTCTATATTGGTTGCACAGTATCGAGGAGCAATTTTAAAATTCACTGCCGTCAGATTGTTTGCTAACTTGTGCATTGAGAAATTTGTATACTATATCGAATCGATAATCTTCAATTACCCCAGCCGGAACTTCATGTATGTTTCCATGTTGTTGTGGATGATATTTATTGGCGACTTCTAATTGGTGCTTACTGCCTACATTATTGATTGGCCATCATACCCGTGTTGACGCACCAAAGGTGTTTTGGATTTTTTGTGGTACATTCTCAACTACATATTTATGCGTTTTGTGCGGCACCTCTGTACGCCCCAGTGATGTGACAGTGATCACGAACTTTGGAACCGGGACTTTTAGTTTCATAGTTTGACTTTGTCTATCAGTGAAAGCTTCTAAACAAATATAATAATAAATAGCTGCAGAAAACTCACAAATGTTATCTCCAGTCATATCAATGTATACTAATGAATAAAATCTGCGGCTTAAATCTTTCTGAAGTAACTTCGATCACTCTGAGAAATACCTTAAAAGTGCTTATTATACTAGCACTTCAGGTATGAAAAAAAGAATGACAGCTATGTTATTTCCATCCCATCTTACCGCTGCATAGCATATCCCTCACTGAATCTGTTCAGGTGACTCGTACTGTTTGATCCATATCGACGCATTTGTGTTTTATAAGCAGAGCTTTCCACTGAAACAATCAGGAATTTAAAATCAGGGTAAATTATATTGAGCTCTTTCCCCTGTCGTTGTATTGCCTAACTAGATTATTTATATATACGTAGTGAAACATCGATTATGTTTCATTTGTTTCTGCTTCTTTCATTTTGCTCAACAATAATAAGTCACTCTGGGATCGCCCGTTCTGTCGATGGGTAGAATGTACCGGCAGTTAAAACCTTTGTTTTAATGTGAACATTTTAACAGCTCTACTTGAGTAGAGTGTTTCATTTTTGTTCGTTGTGGATTTTGTAACCTGCACGGGAAATTTTATATCATTAAAGTTGAGTTCACCCAGTTGTTGCTGATATTTTAGGGACAAGTCTTGTCATTGAACGGGTATAACGTTGTCACAATTGTCTATTCCAAACATCTTTTGGCACAACGTTTCAGATTTGTGACCGATTCACCAAGTTTGTTGTTGCTATGTAACTGGATCCAATAACGGGCTGATACTGTTAGAGATGGACTTCGAAGTACACCCTATGCAGGAGTCGTTTTATGCATTACTTACGGTTTAAAATGTGTATACCTATATAATCGTTTCCGTCTGTCTTTGCTTTCCATTATCAGCAATCTGACTGGTCAGGAGGTTTATCATTTATTTTTCCATGGTTTTTGTGTATAGCAAGTAATTTTAATAATTTAAGCATGCCCATTGACATTATTTTGTCCGACATTTTCGTACTATTAAGTGCAACAAATTTCCAAGCTGTACTGAATAATACTAGTATTTAAGAGTACATCTGCATTAGGCAAAAAAGCCTGGAGCGAAAATGTAGTCTAAGACAAATATGCATACGTGCAAAGTTTCAAAAGGTGGAAATGTGTATGTCCTTGTTTTTCTATTATACATATGTATTGGTGACGTATGACAACGATGAATGACATGCTTATAGCATCATTGTCAATACTGTCTTCTGCAGCAAAGGTAATTTTTCAGTAACAAACTTTAACCATAGCAATACTAACGTTGGTAGTGATAAACCTTGACAGTAGCTTCTCGAAAGTTGGTTATTCTTCCCTGGGTTTTCCAGGGTTATTCCTTCACCAGTTATAACCTATTTTGTGCTGCAAGATGGCGTTAAAGCCTACAACAGCAACAACCATAAAAATATCTTGTAACCCGTAAAAGACATCCTTGTGCCATATATTTTTAATTTGCATGTTGTTTTTAAAACCCATGTGATCACATTGCATACGTGTATAAAAGAACAGGGTAATGTGAATTCACATGTAGGAATTAGATGATAAATGATACGTGACTGCCAATCCTAACAGTATTTTAAGTAAAACACTGCCAAATCACGTAGCTCGTTTCCCGTAACGTGGATTAAGCGATAAGAACACTTGACCTATATATAATTGTCTAATCGTATGCAATGAAGAATTACTTGTATTACTAGAAATACTAGGACGCGCTCGAGCATTTGAAAACCAGAAACAGCCAAGGGATGAGTAGTAAGTATCCTTTGTACAAACTAGTTTAATATTGATTGTTCTTTATTTCCGTCATATAACTTATCAGTCGCGGTTCTTAAAATGAACGTGATATGCATCGATGATAGGAGCAACCACAAACGAATGATTTCCGTCACTTAGAGGTCAATGCGTTATCATTAAGATTACTTTGTGTGTGAATGGGAGCATTTGTTCATATTTACAAATCTAGTGGTATGTGCTTATATCAAATTGATTTTTCTCTTGCATTCCATTTATTTTGCGTTTCATATAATCCAAAATATTATCCATCCATACGTTTAATATACGCATAATATACGCAATAACCGAGCCCCACGGATTTTTATGCGGAATATGGTAGAGAGTGATTCGATGTCCTCCGTTCAATCAAGCGAAGCGCAATCCGAATACCAAGTTCAAGTTAAAGTATCGATGATAATCTTATGTTATACCCCAAATAGGTTTTGTAATTAAAACCATGGCCCAGTAATCTAATTAACGGTTAAATGTAGCTTCTAACGATAATTAACATTGCAACATACGTTTAACATAAATGCGGAACTCAGAACACAAACATGAATTAAAAAAGGAATGGCAATCTGGCCCCTAGAGGGAGCTGGAGGAAATAAATATCACTTGAAGGAGCATCTGAAAGGGTGAACCATACACAATTTTGCTCGAATCCTTATCGAAAAATAAAGGTTCCTGCATAGGCTGAAAAAATACGTCAACAACGCTAAACCAAAGTCTATAACTGATTATATTTCCATACGGTTAGGTTAGCTCATTTTTGTTATATTATTGTTGAAGTATTTTGTATGATTTTGTAAGGTATTTTGTTTACTTGTAAAACGAACTAATTGTTGTCCTTCACCCTCCCTGCTGTTATTGATAGTCAAGGGGTGTTTAACCAAATATTTTATCTAGACCTACACGATATCTTGATCTTGGATCATGTAGATTTATCGTTATAAATCCAAACGGAACAGATTGTGTTCTAGAAAAGAAATATTTAAATTTATTCATATCCATGTGTCCTGAACACCTGGTGTAATAAATATTCTACAGAGTATAATTATCTACTCCATTATAAAAACAAAACAAAATATTAGTTATCTCTGATCACCTTAGGCATTTGTGTGTATCGTTGTGTAACATAAATCACGTCTGTATTTTTGTGTCTACCTCGAGAAAATATTCTAGCTGGATTAAATTGTTTGTCCAGCATCACATCATCATATACCACGAGATTATTAATGAATCCATCAAAGTCATCTACAGACGGGGCTTCATCTATATCTGCGATAAAATCAATAATATCGTCACCGTCTTTATTAACTGATTTTGCTTTCTCGTTAAAATCCTTAAGTACTTCGTAGCAATGCTGATCATCTGCAGATGGTGCTATTAAATATAGTTTGTTCCATCTCACCACCTCATTATTTAATTTAATAATAGTTGTGTTTTACCTGATCCAAATGGACCTATTATAATCATTCTTATCGAATTTGGTAATGCTGGATGGTGCTTCACTGGTTCCTGTTTTTGTGTCGCCGAAAAATCAATTATTGTATCCATATTATTAATAACATGAGTCTATATAGTGTTCGATGAAGTTCATCTACACCCACCACTGGATTTACAACAATAATAACAAAAAATAAACGACGTGTATTAACCGGTAAATGTGTAAAATGTGGTAAACAAAAATATAAATTAATCCCAGGGACAACCAAGATAGGTGGGGATATTGCTGCTTCTTTAAGGAAATTACCTGGATTACCATGGGCTAAGTATGTTGGTGAGAAACAGCTTCCTGGATATAATTAATGTGGTCCTGGAACTAGACTTGATATCCGACTCGATGATCAAGATTGACCAAGAACAGGAGAGTATCCAGTAAATAAGATCGATCAAGCATGTCACATTCATGACGTTGCTTATAAAAATCCTGATTTGCAACAATGATATCTCGCAGATGTGAAATTGATTCATGCATTAAAGTATGTACCTAATAAATATGTTAGAGAGAAACTCGCAAGTTTTCTAATAAAATCAGCTATGAAAAGTAAAATAATGTTATGGGCTGGTAATTAATTGTATAATTATTATAATGGAATCTATTTATTATAGTCCTGGAGGGTATTGGAGAGGTAAAGCAGCGATCACTAAACTTGCTGAAGCAGCAATAGTTTCACGTTCTGTTGCTGCAAATTGGTTAGCACGACAGGCAATATGGCAAATTTATTTACCACCACCAAAAGAAATTCAATATGCACATGTTGATGTCAGTGTTCCTAACGAAGTTCACCAATTAGATATTTTGTTTTTACCACACGATACTATTAAAACACGTGGACGAAAGCCACGCACCTACAAATACGCATTGACTGTAGTTGACGCTGCAAGCAGATATAAAGAAGCTGAACCATTATCAACAAAGACAGCCTCTGAAGTTGCATATGCGTTAGAGCGAATTTATCAACGTGGTGGTCTACGATGGCCACAACTATTACAAGTTGATCCTGGTAAAGAATTTCTTGGTGTAGTATCAATTTTGATGAAAAAACATTACGTTAAAATCAGACGAGGGCATATTGAAATTCACCGTGATCAAGCAATCGTTGAACTATTTATTTAATTGAACACTTGCTCAGCGGTTAATGGATATCAATATGCGAAGGAAATATCTACGGACTAAAAGTCCGGTGAGCGATCTCGTGAATGGCTTGCAAGGTTACCAAGTGTGATATCTGTATTAAATAATGAAATTACTCGTGCAATTTCCATGAAACCTTCTAATGCAATAACAAAAAATATATACCACGTAGCGATGAATACGGACAACGAGGTCAACAACCAGTATTAGGTAATGTAACATGGGGAGTTGGAGGGTGGCAAAAGACGAGCTACCGACCCTATTTGGAGTATGACCACACATACAATTTCTAGCGTGGTTAGATCCACTGGAAGACCTGCTATATATATATATATATATATATATATATATATATATATATATATATATATATATATATATATATATATATATATATATATATATATATATATATATATATATATATATATATATATATATATATATATATAGACTAGATTATACTGCCCCTCAACTTGTATTTATTTATAGTGATACACAATTACCGCCACCTTCACTTATGTAAATTAGCACTACTGCGCCGATTGCATTCAAGACAGGTCAACATCACATTTTCACATGTGCGACCAAGATCACTATTTATTCTATAAACGATAAATTGTCTTGGATTATTATTCGAATATTGCCATAACATTATTGTGTTACAACGTGCACAGTGATTATTCTGTAGTTGTTTTAGTTTTATAATGTATTCAGTATCAATATCAAAGTCACGTTTTTTGTCACATTGCTTATAAGACGCTAATTTTTTCTTTATTACAACATCGTCATTAGTAATTTCTTCAGTTATTACGTAATCTATAATAACCCTATGTAGTTGAGTTATTCGTCTGACGCGAGATACTGCAAGATAGACTAAGTTTGACCACTCAATCTCGTCATCTGCAATCCAGATATTTGCATCAGAAATAGTTAATCCCTGCGATGAATGAATCATTATAGCGTATCCTAACATCAATGGTGATTTATCGATATTCAATGCTTCTTCAACTGTATTAATAGTTACCAAAATAATGTCATTCAATGCCAGAGTTTGCACTCCACCACCAGGGATTTCAACTTCAATATTCTGTCGTCGAGTATCTGCTGGGCGATAACATAATGGTACAAGTAAATGTGAAAATTTTTCTTTATGTAACGTAAATAATTTCTTCTGCAATTCATCACGAATTATCTTTCTACTTGCGACTATCAAATCAGTAGGTCTCCATAAAGTGAAAAAATCATTAATGGTAGTTTCTGGAATTATCCCACGCATTACTTCACATTGTATTTTATCTGGTTGTAGTCTGATTAATATTTAAAGTTCTTTCAGCGGTTCATCAATAGCTCTATAGCCATCATGTATTTCTTCATAATAATACACATTAGTCTTTAGCCAATCGTGTAGAAACTGTCCAGCAAAAGGTGGTGGTTGACCATGATCACCACACATAATTACAGCAGTGTTTTGTTTTCAATAACCACTCAAGAAATGTTTTTAGTGTTTCTAACGACACTGTGTCTATCTCGTCCCATATTATATACTTAGGTATATATTTCTCATCAATTCGCTCAGGAGTCCATGTATCTCCACACCATCTAAAGAAACTATGATACGTACATGTTTATCCCTCGTTTATTTATCTCTCTGGCTTTTTTATGTGTAGGTGTCAAAACGATCATAATATCTGAATTGATGTTTATAAATAATTTAATCGCACGAGTTATTTTACCTGACCCTCCACACCTATTAAGATAAACAGTCTTATGTCTAGACACAGTTACCATATGAAAGGCATCATACATGGAAGTACTGGACCAAAGCCCTGCATTCAATGTGATATTGGAGTTAGGGGAAAAACGCAGCAATGTGCAAATTGTGGTGGTAAAAAATATGGAGAACTTAAACGCTATTATGACAAAAAAGAAACATCGACAGGTAAATCCCTTATAAAGACAGAAAAGGATTATCTGACTAGATTTGAAAATAATGATTTGGACAAATAAATATCATTTATTTAAAATAAAAAATAAAACATATAATCACAACACAATCCCATATGAATAAGTAGCTTGTCATAAAATATGCTAATAAGTTCAGGGGCATTTGAATTAATCCCCGTGTGATTTTCGAAGATGCCAAATAACATCTTAGTGAGACCATATGAAATTGAAAAGACGAAAGGCAAACCCCATTTTGAAGTCCTCGGTTGCCCTTTGACACCCGAGCAAGCCCAGAGGTCACATCAACGATTGTATGAATATGAATATATATATATATATATATATATATATATATATATATATATATATATATACATATATATATATATATATATATATATATATATATATATATATATATACATATATACATATACAGATTAATATGATAAGGATTGTATGAATGTATATATATATATATATATATATATATATATATATATATATATATATATATATATATATATATATATATATATATATATATATACAGATGAATATGATTTTTTTGTGGACGGTACAAACATAAACTTTACCTAACGGGGAATTTACCTACATTCAGAAAGATTGAATACATTCACCCCAACATAAACCCCGTGAGTGAAACAAAAACGTACCACACCACTTGGTGTATGGCGTGTGAGTGTTGTTCAATCTTTCTCGACTTCCTTCCCATTTTAAAAGAGAAATTGGCATAAAGTCGTCTAACAACGCCATTACTGGCTGTCACGGCGATTCAAACGCGAATCCGCATATACCACAGTCACAATGTTACCCCATTAGACTATGAATTTGTCTTACATACTTCTGTTCAGATAGTTAATACATATATTTCTTATGTACAAGAATGCACATGGAAATTATGTGCGAGCAGTAAATACTGAACACAATTTATACTTATTATAGAATTGTATTATGAATTTGATTTAAATCTCCAACATAATGCAAAAAATATACCATAAATATAATCACGCATTTTCTACGTGAGTTATCGTCCGGTAATGATTTGTTTCCGAAGATATAAATAACTTTTGACCTAAATATGTAAGTGAACTGGAATTTTAGGTTATAGAGACAGATATATGTACCGGTATATCTCCGTGTTACACTTTTGTTGTTAGCTAACACCTAATTGTTTGTGAATGACAGATAATCAGTTAATAATTGTCTGAGAAACGGTAGATTTTGTCCGTATTCAAACATCGACAATATGTTATAATTACACACAAAGAGAAATAATTATCTATTGTTCAACATAAATTCAGAGCATAGTTATCGCGCTTTGTTTACTTGTAATTCAATTAAATATCGATTATAAATATTATTAATATTGAATATTGGAGAGCCCCACTCAGCTAAATTAGCTCGCGAACGTCTAGAAGCAATTCAAAATATTTATCCGTTCGTGAAGCAGTTAAAAATCAACTTCAGTCGCGTCAGGAATCTAAAGTTGCATTTGAAGATGCCACAAAACAATTATTTAAACATTTTATTGAGACCACTAAGGATATTCAACCTGTGGTAGAAAAAGCTGCTATAGCCACCGGTAAATAGCAGAAAGAAAGAAAGAAGCAAAAAGAGTTTTAGAGTCCTTCCTGCCGAAATAGCTGCTGCTCAACCAATACAAGAAGTACTTGAAGGTATTGACCAAGATCGTGGTGAAATAGATGATATAAAAGATCGTATACGGAAACCAGAATAAAGATCAGAAGCAAGAGACAGGGTTAGTTTGGTTAGTAAGTTTACTGAAGACTCTATTAATGTTACTAAAAAAATAAGATCTTAAATTACATGAAATTGCTGTTTGAAGTTATTATGATCGAAAACAATTTTTAAAATCTGACTTCGCTGATGATCACGTAAAAGATGATACCTGGTACAAATGGATATATCGCATATACTATAAAGTTAATCGAATTCGAGACAGTGATCAAAATTAAAATAATTATAGAGAGAAGTTAAATAACTATATTGCACAACAACAATTATCTCCACCATCAGTACAACAAATATTACATCAGACACGACAAGAAAAATTATTGTCACAATCTCCAAAATCACAAACAACAACAACCCGCTCAAATAAAAAGTGAGGAAGAGGAATATTGACCATCGGACACCTCCACTGGAAGTGGTCTTACCGTACAGGGAAGTGGTCTTATTACTCAGTGTCCTAACAACGTCCTTGTTGATGTTGAACGACTAGAAATTCTGATTAGAGGAAAACACGCTGGTAATAATTCCCCAGAAATCATTAATGAAGCAGCAGATATTGTAAAAGGTTATTTATAGGCGGTATGATGGATATTAATGTGTATCAGTCTCTCATTAATGAAATCTCTGATGATTATTATAGTGACTAGGTCACTGATCTAAGTATGTAATTAAATGTAATGACTATTTAATAAAATGATAGTACATAATACTCAACGCGGACCAACCATGGCCAGAGCAATTAACTCTCGAATACCGATTTACAGGGCAACCTACGGAGATGGGTTAGGTGATATTATGCAGGGTCTATTTTGAAGAATAGCCCCAAAAGCAATACCAATTGCAAAGTATCTGGGTATGAAAGCTATTGATGTTGTTCGTGAAAAAAGTATAGGTTCTGTTGGTAATGTTGCTAGTAAAGCATTCTCGGCGATTAAATATAGACTAGCACAATTAATACGCAAACCTCAAGCGGTCCTACCTCTGCCGGTAAAATTACCTAGAACTGATTTAATGCCCGCAAATATTAGCAAAAAAATAAATCAAGTCGCTAGCAGAGTTGGCTAATATACCTTTATCAGAATAAGAGAAAAATATAACCGCGAGTCTCATAGCAGGACGTGGTCTCACTTCTCGAGGTGGTCTTCGTTTTAGACGATAATAATTATAATAAATATGTTCAAACGTTTGACATGGACGCACCAGTTCTCAAAGATGAGTCTATATGTGATTATCAGTTTTATTCTTACAACACACGAGTTCCATAGCAGCGTGGAAGGATTGAACTTCAGGTTCATGATGCCAGTAGATATTTCTTACCGTCTGAGGTATTTATTGAAATAGAAGGTGAAGGTGAAATATTAAAAGCAGATAATACTGAATATGACGCTAATGTAAGTTTTGATTTTGTTAATAATGGTATTATGGCGTTGTTTGATAGTGCTACGTACATGATTGACGTGAAAAAATGAATCAATTCAAAAAGACGTTGACGTTGCTAAGGCAATACTTGGTCTTGCAAGTTACAGTGACGATTATTCAAGATCCATAAATTATGTTTGTAAAAGATACTTCTAAATCTCCAAAATATCGACAATATGAAATTAGACGACCAAAGACTTTTGCTAGAAACGCTAATGCAGTTGTACAAAATATGGTTATTATTGTAGATCCAGATTTCAATTTAGTATTTAGATCACGTCCAGCGATGTTGAAAGGAAAAAGAAGAGTATTTTCATGTGCAATTCCACTATCACATATCTTTGGATTCTGTAGAAATGTCAGAAAAGTCATTGTCGGAGCCAGATATACAGTTGTACTCTAGTACGAAATGTTACAGACAATGATGCAATATGGAGACCCGCCAGTGATGCTGGTATAGCAATTCTTACAAAACTTAAACTGTGGATGTTACCGATTACTCCGTCAATATCTGAAGAACAACGATTACTATCTATCATGAGTCAAGAGTGTAAATCAATGCTATCATGGCTGACAATGACCACAGATGCTATCTAGAGTAATATTAACGGTTTATTTACATGACAAATAGTCTCTCAGCAAGGTGTTTCTGCATCAAGACACATATTTTTTGCATTACAAGATGCTGCACGATTAAATGATCAAACGCGTAGTATTATGATATTTGACAGTCTTGGTTTTTCTGTGGTTTCATTAAGAATAAATGGACATCAAGAACCAACCGAGGATATATTACTAAATATCGATCAAAATCATGTAGCACGTGCATATCATCGTCTTATGACGTTTATGGGCCGTGATCGAAATGTTGATACTGGATTACAAATATCACAACTAGATTTTACAACCTTATATCCAATTTATTACTTTTTGCTCGAACATTTAGATTTAGCCAGACAATCTGTAGTCGATATACATTTTCGAACTAGTGTAACAAGAGGAGCTATTGATAATTACAGAGCAATTGCTGTTATACTAAGCGATAAATCAATGATATTTGAAGGTGCTGGTGGACAAATGAGAGTCGTTGATGCCCCTGTAGAAATATGCAACACGTAACTAGATCAGTTTTGAATAACATAGATGTTATACAATCACGCTAATGTTACCCTGACTCCTGGTCAGGTCAAACGACTGCAATCGGCATCAAATAATAACTGTGGAATAACAATGTTGATAAAGATGGAACAGATGATGAGTTCAAATAAATTATCGTTGACCGATCATCAATTCAAAACTTTAATGAAGCAAGAAAATCAAATAAAGGCGTCAAACTTAGTCTTTCTGCAGGCGCTATCAAAGATACTTTTAAAACGGGTGGTATATTTCCCCTTCTTACAGTTATACCAGCATTAATAGCCGCTGCAGCCCTGGCTGTTGCAAAAGCAGCTGTAATAGGCGCTGTTGTAACTGCCGCTGGAATGGCATTAAATAAAGCAACAAGACAGGGAATTAAAAAAAAGTGAAAAGGTCTCAGATTACCAGGGATCCCGCCCTCATGGTACGGAAAAGGTCTAAGACTTCCTGGGACAGTTTACTGATCTCGCCCATGTCTAATTTTGATTTACTGAATGCTGCTAAAAAATTAAAAATAAAAAACTTTAGAGGTGTTTTTTATGCGCGATCAATTACCAAAACAACCGAACAATACTGAAGCAGGTATTATTAATCTCGATAAAAACTCTGGCCCAGGTACCCACAGATATATACGTACAGATATAATCAAGCATGTGAATAGTTAACTAAACTAAATGATATCATCAACCATTACACAGTAAAAGTAAAATAATATCGTAGACGTATGGTTATTATTGATATAAATGTATACTCAGTTTCTGATATTGTTGCTGGATCCGGATTAATATTATCGTCATTAACAATGACAGCTCCAGCAATTATAATAATCATTGTTTCAACTTCAACGACTATAGCAGGTGTTCTTAGTGTTATTGCTATAAAAAATAACTACATGTACGAATGATAAATTACGTGAGTATATGATAAAGTTGCATAGAGCAACAGCAACCTACTCTAAACTCTCTGGGTATAATTCCACGTATATCAGTGATAGCAAAATGTCTGACGAGGAGTTCGTACCGATAATTAAAACCTACGATGAAGCATTCAGAATCACTAACGATTCTGGTGACAATGACCAGAGTAAAATAAATGGAGAATTAAAAAATAATAATAATAATAATGTCAGCGTCTGAACATCGTTCAGATATTGAGTCGAGAGAGTTATTACTGCAGATCGTCACTACCACAACTCTTTCAACAACTACCATGTTATCGATAAGTTGGACCAATCCTGAATTCAGCGTTAGCTTTCCAACTGCAATTCCAGTAAAAGAGAGAGCATTAGCTCAGTTACGGGTTTATTATAGCTGGCCTAATATTAGATCAAAACCATTTGGTGGACTACAGCCAAATAATTCAATAGTATTTGCAAATAAGAATAAATATGATGGAACTCCCGATTGGCAAGTAGTTAGTATTCCAACTGGCAGTTATCAAATAGAGCAAATTAATGAGGAATTTCAGCGCATAATTACGTCTATTAATGGGAAAGAATCGAAGATAGCAATTACTGTGTACGAACCAACATTATCGTCGGTGATTGAAATACATTCTCCTGACTATGCTGTAGATATTTTTCAGAGTTCGATTAGATCAGTGTTAGGATGGCATGAAGTTGCAGCAACTTATCAAGGTCCGCCAGAGCCCAAAATCGAGGAGTTTAATTTTCATTCCAACATTTCAGATTTAATTTCGATTTTTTTATATCATCGTTCCTTTATTTTCAGTTTCAATTTTGTTTCAAATTTACTGAACTGATGTTGCTTCTCATAGCATTTTTATGCCGAACCAAACGGTTGACGTATGTTCCGTCGGAGATTCAAAACGGCATAACTTGTGTGGCAAATATCTGTATAGGCGTTTAACATTATGAAGAGAAAATGAGTTATTCATATAATGAGTTTTGTTCTGTTAAGAAGTAAAATTGCTGTATCTCAGCAAAATTCCATGGCACACACAAGCAAGTGTAAGAGGACTTCACACTATATCCACTTTCTTGCTGACATAGTATAACAAAAGAGCGGTCAGCGGTTTAAGCTTTAGCTTTATGCTGAAGACATAAACATTGTGTGTTAATATTGCAATAAGTGTTAGTTATTCGTTAAAATGTATCACTGACGTACAGTTGACGTAGTACTAATTTATGTCTGTCTTTCTGTCTCTGTCTGTCGGTCTCTGTCTGTCTGTCTGTCTGTCTGTCTCTGTCTGAATGTCTCTCTCTCTCTCTCTCTCTCTCTCTCTCTCTCTCTCTCTCTCTCTCTCTCTCTCTCTCTCTCTCTCTCTCTCTCTCTTCAGGTAAACAGAGACCAGCCCGTATCTTCTTGCAGCTAAGCTGAAGAACCAACTATGTCTGTCGTAACAGTGAAACTCTTGGCAACTTAGTGCCTTTAAAATCGTAAAATAAAAAAAAACAGAATTACAAAAATTATATAACTTCAGGCACAAATTCACATGTCGTAAATAATGATTACAATAACGTTAGAAACATTCTGCCAATACCATAGGTAGCGAGATTTGGCATAGTGAGAACATTAAATCTAGACTGGTGCTAAAATTTCAATGCCGAACATAGTCTTCTTACAATATGTGCAATGGATAAATTTGTGTGTGATTTGCAAAACATAAATCAGTTAACTGTTGTTTAATGTGTACGTGTATATCCATTCATTTTTCTTCTTAAACTCCTCATGAACAATTATAGGGAATCTACCACTAGTACGGAATAGTAATTTTGTTTAAAAAGTACGGGGTGACATTTCCTCTTGTATATAAGGTGAAAAGAGAGGTAAATGGATAGAGATGATAATGTTTGTTTATAATGAAAGGATTTTGTATACACTTTTTGTTTACACTTACCACACCTCTGTGTTAAAGAGTAGCTATGACTTCTGGCCCTTCTTATCAGCGTATGTGTCAGTAAATGCAATTTTATTGGACAGGATGGGTGTGTTAAATGGTAATTAGTTGATTGTGCACTGTTCAATAAGTTAAATGTTAAGATTACATATCCTATTATATTCTAAACGTTTTACATTCCATTCAACACTATTAGCAAACCGTGACACTATGTATTTATCATGCTAGACGCCATAATTTTCTATACTGCCTTGCCTACCCACACATTATCATAAGACATCAAAATACTAATTTTGCTAAGGACCACACATTACTATATTTGTCGCCACTTTAAATTTCAAGTGTTGAATTTCCGTTTAGATTATAGTACTTCACGAGGAGTCGAAGGGGGAAAGGGTTATTCCTTGCACATGTTAAAGTGCCACATACTGTTACAATGTTACTTTTTCCGCGAAACATGCCCATCATGCTACACTTTTGAACAATTTAATGTTAGATTGTAAAAGAAACCCAGACCGGAAATACTCAGATCCTATTTACTACAAGATTTCCGTTATAGACTCTTATAGAATCTTATACCTTTAAGTTAAAAGAAATATATCGGTTTTTGTGTGTGTGTTTGTGTATGAATGTGTGTGTTTGTGTGTGTGTGAGTGTGTGTCAATGTGTGTGTGTTATAAAGAGAGTGGGAGATAGTAATGCTGTATAAAATCTTTGTTGTATCTTTATCTAACCTTGTAAATGGCCATTAGCCATTGCACTAGTAACTTAATTTGTCCGTCAGAACGGACGGAAATAATAATAAATGTAATGTTTATAGAACCTGCATAATCACCAAGAAATAATGCAGTTATATAACTTCATGTATACCAATGAATTAAAGAATATATATATATATATATATATATATATATATATATATATATATATATATATATATATATATATATATATGTATATATATATATATATGTATATATATATATATATATATATATATATATATATATATATATATATCTATATATATATATATATATATATATATATATATATATATATATATAGATATATATATATATATATATATATATATATATATATATATATATATATATATATATATATATATATATATATATATATATATATATATATATATATATATGTACATCACTCTCATGCTATCGCTCTAGCTATAAACAAGTAATAGACAAGGGCCTAAATTACCCACTTTTTATGATCTAATCTTAGGTGCAGCAGCTATTGTCACAACATTGATCTATTTGTCAGTTTCAAGAGCTGGTAAGTGACAGAAATAATTTTATTTTAATTTAATTTTTCTGCCTTTTCTGTTTTGGCATGATTCACATGACATAACTGAAACCTTAACTGGTATTGAATACGGTGACCTTTTCAAACAGGTTTGCAATGTCATCTCATATTTAGAAATAATCTACATCACTACTTATCACATTTTCACGTCATTATTCATGAAATTTGAAATGCTTGACCTTTAAGGGAGAATTATTTTTATTATCTATGTGAATCGGAGTCCATAAATCCATTAAAAATTAATGAAAATCTAAATTGGTCAAGAACTATGATGAAATACGTTTCAAACTTTTTTTACCAATAACTATTATATCCTCTTTAGAAGCACAATTATATAGACCTGAGTGTCCGTACGTCCAGCAGTTAATGTTATTGTCGCAACTAGTTCCACATTTTTGATGAAACGCCTTGAAGCTTGGTAAATATTATAGTCACATTTTGCAGACGAGACTGCCCTTTGAGACTCAAGGTACAGATTTAATTCTACACAAAAAAGACAGAAACAATTATATTAGAAATGAGAAAATATTTTATTTCTATATACTCACAATCAAACATATTTATTATACTAGTTCTTCGTGGTTAGTTAAACTTAATATCAGTTGCGACGTTACTTTCATTTATATGTTTCAATTGTGTGTCAATGTAGCATCTAATCTTATGGTAATTGCAGTAATGCATGTCAAAATTAAAATAGGTAAAGGACTAATATTCCATCAGTAGAACATGACCTCTAAAGTTTTTCATTTACAAATATGACAAGGTTTTTAAAGGATCCTTTGGACTCAAATTTTAATGTATGTTATGAAGCAATCATGGCACTCCAAACACATATATAACTTCTTGTTCGTTTACCCATTGGCTGACTGGTTCCCGTTCCTTCACCAAGACACAACTGGAAGCTGTGGATCAAATACTCATTTAGTCTCAAAGATTGCAGATGATGGCCAATAAATGCTGTGCAAGAAACGCTCGGAATATCGTCTAATGATGAGCATTTTAGATTGTCCTCCTTATATTTTTTTTCCTTTTTGACTTGGAGCTTCGTGCAGTATATGACAGACTCATGCGACTAAAACTAAGGTTGCTGCTTTTGGTAGATGTGCATGAAACATTACACATTTTATTATCATCATTTGAAGATGAGCATTTCGACAAATGATGAAATTTTCCGATTGATTTAAGTTATATTCCACTTTTTCGTCAACTATATAGTGTTAACACAATTTTGTAAGCGAAGTGAAGTTTTAATGGATAGCATTTAATCTTTCTAAAGAAACTCACACTTACAAATCTTTGTGCTCTAGTTATGAAATAATAAGTTGCTGGTTTTTGTTAGAAGTTTGCTGGGATATACGATAAAGATCCTTAGTCATATGCATGTTGCCAAGTCATTGTCCTCATAAATGCAAATATTGCAACATTCTGATTATCTTTCAGACACACTAAGTCAATATACATCAGTTCAGTGCGTTTAATAATGTAATATAAATTACGCAACAAAATGACTTTTTGTGTTTCATCATGGATGGAAGCATTATTTAGCTCTACTGAACCACTTGTACAACTTCTACATTTTAGAGTTATTTTCAGAAATTTGTCTTTGAATTATAGACTGTGAACGACGATTTTGTGGTGCTCTCTCTCTCTCTCTCTCTCTCTCTCTCTCTCTCTCTCTCTCTCTCTCTCTCTCTCTCTCTCTCTCTCTCTCTCTCTGCAACCATATTGTCCAATTAAAGGGTTTTGATCATTAAAGGGTTTTGATCATTTATCATTTACCCATTTATCTAATCGAACTTTGTGTTTCTTAGAGTAATATTAGATCCAAACGCTACAAATATGAAACAACGCGTGAAAAGACATAACATATTGTCGCGCTATAGCATACAGAAAGTGTGGTTCACATTATAATGACGGTTTTTGTTTTTACTGGCAATTAAACAAAACCTACTCATATGTTCTTTAAATTGCGTTGATAAATAAATAAATCTGTGGTTTGTAATATGTCTCTATTACATATATCTTCGCACAGTACAACGATTAGATTCGCTTTTTTCAAGTGCACATTACAGAATGTGATATTCAACTAAGAATGCTTTGTGTCTTTTCGACCTCTCGTGTCTCAATGCTCTCATTTTAATCATCTCACAAGTAATACAATTTATAGCAACATATATTTTTTAAATTGTTCGTACATTATACAATATGGAGCATGTTCTTTTTCTCTGCTTGAATAATTTTGTTGTTATTTTATTAATATCTTGTATTTATGTCTGCAAAAATGTCCCGATATAAAACATTCTGATTTTAAGAGGTATTTCGTTAGTGGTATATTTGTATGAAACTTGCATTATACTTCAGCAACTTCATCGTCGCAGACACTTTTTGAATTAAATTCAAAAGCAAAATGTTCTTGTCATGAAACATTAGCAAACAATAATCACATTCACTCAGTTTTGTACATCGTTTTAAGGTAAAGAGTTATTCAAATTTACATTAGTTAATACAGTTTTGTATAATATATTGACTAGAAGCACATTTCTTACGGAAATAACGTTGCAAGACGTGACATGAACTGCAGTGAAGGTCGTGGATAACACTAAACGCTCCAAGATAAATATCAATCTCTTGGGGCGGTCTGAGTAATTCTTCATTGTTTTGCAGATAATTTACTACTAATGCTACTTACCTTACTGTCAAACTTTAAATGGTGTCATCACAACTTACTACAAGTTTTGAATGGTTGATAAGGAATATCGATACATAATGTGGAAAACAATTCTAGAAATAGCAATGTCTATTCCGAAAATTCATTACCATTACTACTGGTCTGGTTATTGAGTCATAGTGACATTTTCAAATAAGGACAAATATGTAGTGGCTTATGAGCACTACTTACAACCCATGATTTAGAAATGACGATTGTGATATTTTCTATCTGCTTTTAGTTTCTGTTTCGTTGTAAATTTCAGCTGCCGTGAAATGCCTCAGCTGCATTGCAGCTGCTAGACCACGTGACTGTCAGTACGTTCAGGAATGCGGCGTTCATGAGGTAAATTACAGCATGTTCTATAAATTTCTAAAGAGTGTATTGCTTAAATGAATCAACATGCCATTTGTTTGACGTCAGACGAATCTTATTTTGGTTGCTAAGAATTCTTTAAAAGAAAAAGTAAAACGTTCATTCTTTGTACGACGGCCACCCGTCAAAAGAGAAAACAGATATACTAAGTAAACATTTTCTCTTCTTTCAAAATATTTTGTTTCTTTTCCGAGCTCATGATAAAGTAAAACTGAAACAGACAAAACATTTTAATTTCAGAAATATAACGCTCTAAACAAAAACACGCTCACGCTTATACATATTCATATTAATAACACAGTTCGTCACATAACACTTAGCAACGCTAAGGCGCTTGAGATATTCTTATTACCTCTGTGTTTCCGTTTACCCACTATCCAAGCACCATTTTACTATCTCCAACAGCTTATTTCTAATGAGGTCAATTTATCCGCCATGAATTTAGCTTTATTATCGGTAAAAGATTTTACTACTACTTCAGTATATTTGAACGAATATTTGAATTTGGACCTGAGAATCATGGATTCAATTTATCAGATATCAAAGACAAATTGGCATGTACGGCTGATATTCTCCCCTTGGTATATCCTTAATCCATTGAGACCTAACCAACAGTCACAACATATAAAACACCGTAGAGGTTTTCACGATATCACATAACATACATATCACGTACACAAAAGTTCCCATGAGCCGTACATATTGTTGTTTTGGTATATCCTTTGCTTTAGGAAACATAAGAAAAAACGTTAGAGATGTCCATTCTCACTCCCCATCCCCGATATATATATATATATATATATATATATATATATATATATATATATATATATATATATATATATATATATATATATATATATATATATATATATATATATATATAAAGAGAGAGAGGGGAGAGGGAGACAGACAGACAGACAGACAAACACATGGGCCTAATGTTGACGATCGCCTGGTTCACTTCTCCATAAAAAGCAATAGCAAAAGTAGTTTACGAAGACACATGGACTAGTATGAGGCCTTATTGTCCACATGAGCAGACAGCAGTCATTGTGAAAGTCTTCTACTTTTATGAATTGTAATATACATGGCCATAACATTTTGTTTCACAAGGTCTGTACACTTTACATATAGTGTTTGAAGTTAATATTGTTGGTACGACAACATATGGACATGTCAGTTTATGTGATTCTGATTAGAGCAAAGTTGTTCATGAAATTATAGCGCAGTTTCCCTTTATTGATTGGATAAGACTGTGGGTATTTCTCTTTCCCCACCTTCAGGAACGTTTTTTTTTATAAATATTGCAATATACATTTTAGGCATTTATTTTTGTTTTCAAATTAATGGCCAAAGGAGCATTCAGTTAAAGTTTTCGTCTAGCGGACTATGGCACAATGGCTCTCGGTATCATTAATTGGATATAATGTTCAGATGGTTCAGGGACCTCTAACAGGGATCACCATGACAATCTCAAGCGCAATTCAAATGGCAATTTGTAGGACTACACAATCATCATTTTGCTGGCCATATTTCCAATCGATCGCCCTAGGGACATTATGATTAGAAGACCACGTCTGTCGAAATATGACCAATTTGCTAAACATCGCCACGCTACAAAAATAGTGTATCAGTCAATGTACAGAGGGCCGGTGGGGCGTGTGGCGATAACATGGACCCTAGTCTATAGCAAGCGTGTTATAAATGTGAACTTATAGGAGTAAATGACACTCCTCGGTTTAGAGACGAATGTGGTCATTTGTTTGTAGTCTCAAATAACAGAAAGTTCTTTGATCGCACCATTTTATTCGCGGCAAAATATTTCCAAAGAGTTAATGTATCTTAACAGGTGATGCAAGTCCGGATCTAAATAAACACATGTATATCTCTAATGTAGCATTTTTACAAATACAATAAAGCAAATATTATATCCAAACTACTACAAACCTGGAAATTCAAAGTCCAGTAATCATCCTTTCATATATATATCCAACAATGGGAATGCTTAGTAGTGGAATTGACAAATTAAAGTTCAAAACTTTGAAAGCATTTTAATTAAAATATATTTGTAATGTTTGTTTCGACTAACCTAACGAGAGTAAACGATGCTACATCTTAATGCACGTGAGTTATAAACGGGAATCCAATATTGAAAAATGTTGATCCGTGTCCAATGTTCTATTGATTACTTATTTGTTACAAACTGTCTATGTTTTAATATTACTGGTGATAAAATTGTGCATTATTAATTCAATTTTATATGCTACTTTAAAACTATAACCTATATGTTTGCTCACTGTTATACGTTTAGATATGTTAATATTGTCGACAATACTTGATAACACAATTGCATCTTTTTTTACCCAGCTTAATAGTCTATATGCCAGTGGGGCCCCGAGTGGCCGAGTGGTCTAAAGCGCTGTCCGTTACGGATCACTGCCATCTCACCTCTATCTGCGTGGGTTCGAGTCTAAGATTCGGCGAATGTGGATATGTGAGAGAGCTTGCCAGTAGCTTCTCGTGGGTCGGTGGTTCTTTCCGGTGATTTCCCGGTTTCTTCCTCCACCATTAATACTGGCCGCCATGTATAGCCTTTCCTGTGCTGAAAAATGGCGTTAAACCCCACAACAACAACAACAACAACTCTATATGCCAAAATGTTTGGTATTACATTTGCTTGAATTATATCCAGAGGACTGAAGCGGTGATAGTTTAAACTTTTCTATATTGCTGATAACAACTGCCATATTTGAAAGCAGATCGGTATTTTTGTAAACATTGTTATGACGTTTTGTAAAATCTTATCAAATTCTGTTCATGGATGTTTTATAGTACTTGTTTCAATTTTGTTCTAATTTCGGTTACTCGGCGAATGTCCATGTTATGTCGGTATCATTTGTACCAGTTTACACTCCGTTATCTGAGGATGCTTTCAATAACATTCGGCTGAATTCTGTATAGCGATGCTTTAAACGCCGTTTGAATGATTTTATATTTTCATGACTGCGACCGCACTTGATTGAGGATCATACTGATATATTCACAGTTAAAGGCAGATCTGAATCATTTGTATAAATTAGCTAAGAAATGCCGTCTGCCATCTTCAATTGAATGTTTCTGAAATTATCATCATATTAATCATTAACGGACACTTCAAACCCTCGCCGAACGGATCACCCGTTTATACAACTACTTGGCCTTATGGAGAAATGCGTGTAAATTTAAACATAACATAATAAGTTAATATTTTATCCTTATTCAAGTGTCTAAAACCTGTGGGTTGGTTCAAAACAGTTATGGATGTTGCTATCTGTTATACAGGTAAAGTCGTCTAACGTTTTGATTCCAAGTGTTTTAATCGTTTGATGCATACAATACCAAACATGTGTTTGTTGGACACTGATATAGGTAAGTCGGTTTAATGGAAGCTTGTGTGTACTTTATAAATATATGAAAATCCTGTCTGTTGTTACACCCTAGTAAAATCAGTTGAGTAATCTATTATACTACTCCCTGGAAATGGACCGCCTCAGATTAATATAAGATCCTCGGATTCTCATGTATAGGATGTATTCTTTATTCCAGAAATGTTCCATAGAATCAATTGCAACAGCAGCGGGCTACATTATATACAATGTCGGTTGTACAGATATCAATGTAAGTAAAATCTGAAATTAAGCTGTTTCCTGTTCTCTAATATTATGTAAAGATTATATTGGATTTTACATTGATTTCGGGAAAAATGATGCCCGTCATATTAGCCTATTAGGTCCAGGGGTTTACTGGTTTAGATAATGTTAAAAGACAAGAATGGGTAGAAATAAACAGGTTATTATCTGCTAAATTAAGCTAAAATCAGTTTTGAAAAGTTCCAATGGACATTTTTTAAATTAAAGCTATATTAGCGTATTCTGTGATTTGCTAGGTAGTCAGCAATTATTACTAAACACTTTAGAGGTACAAAGATGCTAGAATAAGCTATCATCAACACCAGTGAAATGCTGATTTCGTTTGTAGACTCCAGGACATTCTAACCATATCTTTGAAAGTCCTCAAGAAAACAGCATCGATCCATTGAAAGGATGTTAAATGCACTAATGCCCGAAATATATTTTTACTATTGAAATTAGCACTGCAGGTACACAAATAAATTATCATAGTAATATGTGTTGTATTGCCTCATACAATTAAATACTAGATTGTATTTATTGCAATGCAAAATCAGCGGAATAAAACATGTAATATATATAAATATATATATATATATATATATATATATATATATATATATATATATATATATATATATATATATATATATATATATATATATATATATAGTTATTTAAATGTATCAATAAGCCGTATGACAAGTTTTTCCCCTGATTTAGAACAAAAGATGAATACTATTTGTTCTATTTATCACATATCCTCTTTTGACTATTGTTTAAATAGCTTTATGTTTCGAAATTCGAAACGAATTGAATTTATAAAACGTGCGATCATTGACCTAAAATGATCTGCTTGTTGATGTCAGATGAGATTTCCAACTTAGATTCAATCTGGGAATGGGATGTGGAAATACGGATTTAATATAAGTACCAAAATCCATATGCATCGTCTAGGACTAGATTGGCATATAATATATGACATAACATATTACATAACCAGGATTGAATAAATCACATGGTTCTTATAATCATGGTAAACTACATATGCACATTGAGCCAAAGGTTTTATACAAAACGATTGAATACCATTTGTTGCTCTGTAAATCCTATCCCAATATCATATGGGGATTCATTTAATATATAAATTTATTCCTGTTGCAATTCGGTTGATTAATTGCATGATCATATGTGTTGTCGCATCTTGTTTGTGCTTTGAACAGGCGGGTCTCTGCCTATCCATAAGATCGGTTCCCTAATGTGTCTCTTTAAAAATGTGCATGCACACATTACAAACAACAACGATCAGAATAGCCTTGCATTAGATAGGTTTGCAATTTCGCTTGCATCATGGTACATACAAAATCACAAATATACCGATTTGCAAGGATTATATAAACTGAGTTCAACGTATTGTATTTAGTATGTTGTGGTCTGTGATATTGCTGGTGTATTAATTATATTCATGTATTATATTAGGAAAACTTTTATTATCTATTTAGTAACGAATTTTGAGGACAAATTTATTTCAAAAAGTAATGGTATATTCAGTCAATCGAGTCATAGGGACCAGTAATTTACTCTATAGTTAGACTGCAATTAAGTATTTCTGCATCAGTCCTAACAAGCATTTTGAAGGTTCGTTCCATACCGTTGTCTCCCCCTTGCAATAGCGGACACATATGAATGAATATTTTAAATTAGATTAATTTCAGCATCACAAATTTTACTTGTTTCTAGATTAACCTCTGCCTTTAGCTATTAATTTTGAGTTTTGTTGATTTATCTTTTTGATCATTTCCTATCACAAAACAAATTGAAGAACATTAATGTGATACGTACAATTGCTTATACCTACATCATCACATATATAAATACTTACATGCACACTTGTATATATGCAAGAACACCTGCAGACATACATATAATACATACACATATAGATATAAATACATGCATACATACATACTTACATACATACATACATACATACATACATACATACATACATACATACATACATACATACATACATACATACATACATACATACATACATACATACATACATACATACATACATACATACATACATACATACATACATACATACATACATACATACATACATACATACATACATCAAACTGATTAGAATAACATGGGCCAATCTATACTACTACTTGTGGGTATATAATAGTGTTACGTATATGCGATTAAATTACTTGTGTGTAAGTGTCAAATTATTTGTATTTCCCTTTTGTTTTATTGTATGTAATTGCAATCAATATTTTTCTCGAATCTGGATTATATTTTATCAGTGACATATATTTTTATCACAAAGTTAGTTTAGTCAAGACGAAGATTAATACGTGAGAATTATGACTGAGTCCGCCTTATCCAGTAGATACTGTCAACAGGAAGTTAAAATGATTTATCAGTAGCAAGGTTCCACTTTCTATGCATGATCACTATGGGAAAACAACATTTTTATGACTGATTTTCAAGTAGAGTGACATTGGCCTGCGTGTGAAAATTAACGTAGTAAGAGATCACATGACCATATGAGATTTGAAATGGGACATTGGTGTTAAATACATATTCTTAATATTTTTTCGGGCAGAGTCATTCAAAACCTTGAAGGAACAGGAAATATGTATTTTTTAATTTGGTGTCAAGATTGTTTGTTATTCGACCAATTTTTGGATTGAATAATCTATTCCCCTGGAAATTCAAGAAATTGACATTTTTGCAAAAATTCTGAAAGATATTCGTGGAAATTTATTTTGGAATTATTCGGAAACAAAGACTGTGATTCAAGAGGGGAATTTGTGCTATTCGTATATTGAATTACATCTGACGTCATCGCTTTACATATTTGTACGTCATCGTGACTCGAACCTGTATTCTTATAGGACTGTTTAGTGATAGGACTTGTTTGCATTCTTAGGCTCAAAGTTTGGATTATATTGACAGACTGTAAGTCCTATTTACCAATCTTTACATTGTTGTCTAGGAAAATAAATTGTTTTCTTAAAATATACAAAGCTTGTTGACTTTCGCTCTTTTCTTTGTTACTAAGTGCGAGCCCTTGTCACGTACCAACAGTCAACAGTGTCGTTATTGACTGATGATTTACTTCGTTGCAATATCAAAATTAATTGGCAAATAAATTATGCAGGTGATAAAAAGGTTTACCTTCAGTACGGCAAGACCATCAAGTAGAAACTCATGAAGCAAATGCTTAAGCATCAAGGATGATTCTATTCTCCAACATACTTCTTTACAATCTTCAGCTCAACACTAAAACGTTTGTCGGAAAAAACGTGAACAGTCACTCAGTGACGACGCAATATTAAAAATCCCTAAATGAAGACAATTTTTAGTCTTATGCAGTGATTGCTGCAATATTGTTTTAAAGTAAAACCACAATATATTAGTGCGACGCATTCAATTAACAACAGTTATACAATGGAAGACTATAAACATAACAAAAGATTAAATGTAACTTAAGGAAACATAATCAATGAAATAGGCTTTCAGGACTGCAAATTGTAAGTCATTCTCTGTTTTATATAAGTAAATACAACAATGTTATAATATGCAAAATATTACTGTGAGTAAATTATCATCTAATCCTTATTCGCATTACGTCATGTAACACTTGAATAATTAAGTACTTTTTCAAGTATTCCCCCTTCTCTCAGTTCTTCACTATTGACGAAAAAATAGAACAATTTTTTCAGAAATGTGCATCTTTTGTGGGAAAAAGAACTGTCCTGAACTCCACTGCCCTGCTAGAGATTCAACAAAAGGGAGAATTCACTGCAATTCCAGAAGAGCAATGGGATCAGAGTGCCAGAGATATTTTATTGTGTGCCGAGTGCTGTAACACGGAACTTTGTAACATCAAAGGATGTGGCGAAGAAGGTGAGGGCTATCCGTGTGCTATCGTCAATAAGTAGGTGTGGTGGAGATTTCAAACTTTTGACTGTATCTTGACAAGTTAATTGTTTAATCGAATTCTGTAAAACTCATCTCAACATATTTTTCAATTTCTAGGAGTTAGTGGTAGATTATGTTTCGACTAAGACAGCACATTTCGTTCAAGTAGTCAAACATAATCTTGTTTGAAAACTACGATTTGTTCAAGACTAAAATAAAATGTCATTTAGTTTCGGAGCCGAATATTAGACCGAATTCATATTTTAATGCGATGTCTTTAATTACGCAAGCACTGATTTTTGTAAACGATGTGTAACATTTGTGAGACGTCTATTTTGCTATATTTTATCGTGCATTATAAGGAGCAAAACATGAAACAAGCATAGTAGCTTAGCATTTTAGAGTCTCGCGTAAATTAATCTATATACAAGAAAGTTGAATAATTATTACCAAATTATCATTGAATATAACTAAGTGGTATGTGTTGGATGCATAATGGTGTACAGCTGACATTGATGTCGAGATGATACCAGTCACCTAATTAGATATATAATTTTGTTTGCTCTCATAGGCTTGCCCAATGACAGGGGACCACTGTGTTACGGATGCGAGCAAGAGCGCCTTCCAGACCAATGTAACAAAATTGTACTATGTGGTAGAGAGGAAGTAAGCAATTATCTTCTTGAAATTTGTATCTGATATATTACCGTAATTAAATAACATATGCGTCACAAAGTTGCAGTATTACCATGTATCACGTGATATTTGTAGAGGGTACAATATTTTTTATAGGATTCCTAACATATTCTTACAGAAAAACATTTATACTTATACATCTTATTATCCAACTTTCCGTCTTACAAAGTAATGTCATTGAGGAATATGATATTATATGGAGTTAACAGTATGTGCAAATCGATTAACAACTCTTCGAAATAATTCCGCATTGACAGAATGCGTAGGGAGATTAACGAGTTCGTTCTTAACTTTATTGCAAAGTACTTGGCAAATTTTGTATATAATTATGTTATGATAAGTGTATTGTAAAGCAACATACATGTTCACAGATAATACTTAAATTAATGCATTCATTGATGTCCATTTATATATTCGTGATTATTTAAGATAAAAACCTAAAGGGAATAAATAATGTACGATATGATAAACATTCTTAATTAACAGACCAGTACATATACCTACAACATTAATCCATACAGAAGTGAATATATATATATATATATATATATATATATATATATATATATATATATATATATATATATATATATATATATATATATATATAAAGAATACAAATCATATGGCGAATAACAACCCTCTCAAGCGTACTGGATCCACCAAGGGATCACGTTTGTCAGGGATTAATTAAAATAGATGCAATAAACTGACGACGAACAGTACGAAACTAGTAACTAACTAGCCTAAGCGCTTTCGACTCTTAATGAGTCTTTTTCAAAGGCAAATACAAAACATAGTTACGACAAACAAATAAACACAAAAACGTTGCGTTTGTAAACCTCTACATTTCTATCTTCACATGTGCTAAAACTATAAATACAACCAGCTTGTATAGACTAGTTGCGGAAACTGAAAACGTTGTATAATTCCCTAAAAGTCTACAAGCCAAAGCGACATTTATTTTTACTTTGTGTACATATGTAACGCAGATTATATCTCGGATATTTGGTTCTATACCGGTTATTCTTATAGTAAAAATTGAAGGATAAGAAGATTTAGAAAATGTTAAATTCTACTAGTGCATAGTTTTCATTTTCTAGTCTTCTTGGTTTAGATCGCTTGGTTTCAATGTTCTAAGGCGGCGTATCCAGTATGATTCCTTTTCCTTCCTGGTTTCGGAACTCCAGCTGTGGTTGTTGGCAATAGCGATAAGTATTATATCACTGAAAGTGTGGCCAGGGGAGGAGAAGTGTTCTGCGACCGGGCTTCTGTACAGCTTTTTTGTCATCCAATCAGATCTATGAAGGTTTATCCTTATGTGTAGCTTTTCAGTTTCTCCCACGTACTGAAGGCCACAGATCTTACATGTGATGAGATAAATCACATTCTCTGTTTTGCACGTTTTGTTTGGACCATGTATGTTTAGTTTTTCTTTAGTCACTGTGCTAGTGAATGTCTTGGTCTCTATCATATGTTGACAGGTTTTGCATCTTTTATCGCCACAGGGTCCAGATTGACTAGGTTGGTTTTGACTAGCGATTGTTGTTATCTTGGCCCTGACTAGGATGTCCTTTAGGATTTTTGGTCTCCGGTAAGCTACTACAGGCTACTACAAACTAAACCTAATACTTCCGAACAAACCTGTAGTAGCTTACCGGAGACCAAAAAACCTAAAGGACATCCTAGTCAGGGCCAAGCTAACAACAATCGCTAGTCAAAACCAACCTAGTCAATCTGGACCCTGTGGCGATAAAAGATGCAAAACCTGTCAACATATGATAGAGACCAAGACATTCACTAGCACAGTGACTAAAGAAAAACTAAACATACATGGTCCAAACAAAACGTGCAAAACAGAGAATGTGATTTATCTCATCACATGTAAGATCTGTGGCCTTCAGTACGTGGGAGAAACTGAAAAGCTACACATAAGGATAAACCTTCATAGATCTGATTGGATGACAAAAAAGCTGTACAGAAGCCCGGTCGCAGAACACTTCTCCTCCCCTGGCACCACTTTCAGTGATAGAATACTTATCGCTATTGCCAACAACCACAGCTGGAGTTCCGAAACCAGGAAGGAAAAGGAATCATACTGGATACGCCGCCTTAGAACATTGAAACCAAGCGGTCTAAACCAAGAAGACTAGAAAATGCAAACTATGCACTAGTAGAATTTAACATTTTCTAAATCTTCTTATCCTTCAATTTTTACTATAAGAATAACCGGTATAAAACCAAATATCCGGGATATAATCTGCGTTACATATGTACACAAAGTAAAAATAAATGTCGCTTTGGCTTGTAGACTTTTAGGGAATTATACAACGTTTTCAGTTTCCGCAACTAGTCTATACAAGCTGGTTGTATTTATAGTTTTAGCACATGTGAAGATAGAAATGTAGAGGTTTACAAACGCAACGTTTTTGTGTTTATTTGTTTGTCGTAACTATGTTTTTTATTTGCCTTTGAAAAAGACTCATTAGGAGTCGAAAGCGCTTAGGCTAGTTAGTTACTAGTTTCGTACTGTTCGTCGTCAGTTTATTGCATCTATCTATCTATCTATCTATCTATATATATATATATATATATATATATATATATATATATATATATATATATATATATATATATATATATATATATATATATATAGTATATTCCCATGCAATCAAAATATTAGCTCATCACAAAATATTGAATATTCCAGTAATGATGAATATTTTGCTTACTTTCTTTTAGACAATCTAAAACGAATCTAAACAATGGAAAAAAATAAATAAAGCGTAAGATGTAATTTTGTCACAATGTTTCCAAATTTGTACAACTTTTAAATTGTAATTTTAGTTTGGTTTTTAAGGTTTTCTAATTTTAAGCTGCTATGTAATATAATATTTTTGTAACAATTCTTGCTTAGATTCTCACACAAACACTTTATATTTAATAAATTTAGTACTTCACATAATCCTAGATAGCTATACATACAGCACTGGTTTCAACAAGGAAAAACAAAGCAGGCTATTGACCACCGAAGGGACAACATGCAAGCTATCTAAATATAATATTTATGTATAGTGTGTTCTTATCCATGCACATTTCTTGTACCACCTACACAGATAATAATTTCGATTTTGTACAAAATTGAAATTAATCAATACAAACTTTACAAATGATCTACACCTGCTTTATTAATATCACTCAAATGAGTCTCTACGTTCTATATTAAGCATTTAAATTTCTACACGTTGCCCAATGCACAATAAGCGATATTTTGCAAACATAAGAGACAATAACTATATTATTGACATGTTGCCATAGAGAATATAAAGCTGTTATATTCACTTTAACAGCTATGCAACTGTTCTGCTCATTTGAAGAATATCAAATTGAGGACAGTGTTTACATGATATTACCAAGCTCGAGAAAAATTAATTTATTTCTAGAATTGTGATTTGCAAAAAAATATGACGATATAAAAATACAATGAATGAACATAAGATGTTTCAGCTGTTATAAATTATTCGTCCCGGAAATGTCAGCTATGAATATACACACTGGATCCTGTAATATATAGATTATAAATATCCAGCCTGGCTTGTTAAAACACTATTGTACATGCATGTGGGACCACAAAAGCTAAGATCCAGCTAAAGATGATTAAAACCATTATTTGTTACGCTTGGCTGCTTGAAATTACATAATAATCTAGTTCATCCGTGAATATTTAGACAAGAATGAACAGGTTGGTTAACAAAAGGCAATAGTCCTTCTGATCGTTTGTTGTTTTAAACCTGCATAGCTCAAAACATCTCGGCAACTCAGAAAAAACAATAATACAAAGATAGAGAAAAGATATCAAAGATATAACTATCCGCGGCGTAATTAAAACATACGCCTTGGGAAATCAATCATGTTCCAATATGACCGATGCTGTATTTACATTTAATTGCCAGACAGTTGCCATTTTGTGCACAAGATTCCATGAATTAAATATTGCAACATATTTATTCTAATTAGGCGTGGAATGCCCCATTAGCAATGATGTCTGCTTTATCGTGATCTAGCTACTTTTTATATGCACATATAATATTAATTTAGTATCTATAAGAAATCATTCAGCGATATGAAATCAAATAAAATAAATATATATTTGACCTATTAATTACAGCAAAGTTGGCAACAAGACCATCTATCGGCCTACAAAAAAAAATAATGAATTATGTAGCGACATAGAGTGGGAGATTTTTGGTAAAATTGTACGCTCTTTGTTGAATATCACATCATAGACGTATCATACGCCTCCCCTGGAAAATTGATTTCAAAATCGTGCTGGACTGTTAGCATGTGCATGTATGACCACGCGTATGATCTAATCGAAATATATGTATTACTTATCGTAGCATACCAGATCGTATCCGTTATAAATATTGGTTCGTATGAGTAGCTACTGGTTTTATTTTATTATAATGTAAATTGACTAAATATAGTAATGGGGGCTACAGGTTAAAGTTGTTCATTCATCTGTAGAGTGATGTTTGCCATTCGAAACAAAATGTATGCAACAAAATATAAACATGTTGACATTGGGTGTTACAACTCACTATTATTTAAGGACTGAGGAAATGTTAGACATTTTTAATCATTTGAATTAAAGAAATGTAATTAAAAGACGTTGACTAAGTCTTAATGAATCTTCCTGGTACATGTATATTTACAGACTGAATCACTAGTATTCATAACTATAACGGAAAATAACATTAGGTACATTATTAATTATTAATGTTTGCGTGTATTGCTCTTTAAGGCTTGTCATCTTTCATCAATGATAATCGGAATCGACGAAGTTTACACGAGTAGCTGTAAACAGAGACAAGTAAGTCCTACAATATTATTTCAAAGTATATGTTTGATGTACTTTTTCTATGCATGCACTTAGAGTAGTTATTATTTCTTTATCCGTTTCATCTACCCTTTACTTTTGAAGTGGAACTTGCAATTACAAACATCTATATTATATTTAATATATTTCGTAGAGTCAACCATAAAAAAATGTATACATTTGAAATGTTTTTATATCCCTTCTACTTCGTATTCAGCTTTTATGTAAATATGTATGTTTTATTTATATACGATGATTCCTCCTGTGACAAATAGTTGTAATAGCTCAAATCGTATCGCACACGCTACTTCTCGCTCTGTTTCTATTCATAATATATATATATATATATATATATATATATATATATATATATATATATATATATATATATATATATATATATGCTTCAACAACAATATTTGTAAATGAAATGTTTTTCTCTGTAACATTATCTTCTGTATCCAAAGATATGCCAGAACCAAGGAATTCTTCATACTGGAGATAGCCTACTGATTGGAAGACGCTGGAGAAACGTCGATATGTCGAGAAGATTCAAAAGGTGGAAAGCATGCAACAAATGTTGCACATCAGACCTCTGTAACTTCGGCAATTGTTCTTCATCGATTCATCCAAGCATCCCACCTCCGCAAACAACAATATTAGTACCAGGTATGTACAATTAGCAAATTGTTCCGCCTTAATAAGCTTTATTTGTGGCTTTTATAGATCGTAATTTATCTCTAAAATGGTGATTAAATTAATTCAATGATTAATTTGATTACTATAAAGGCCATAACTTATTTCTTTCTGTAAATTCATCTTTCACTGCTTTATTCTTTAATTTTCGCTCATTAAATTCCTTTTACTCTCTTGTCTTTTTCTTCGTCAATTGATTACAGACCTAGACTACTATACTGCCTTATTATGTATTATCATGAACATGTGCATATTTAACCCAGTAATACAATTGTATATTACATTTTAAAATTCTTAACATTTATAATAATTCACATTCATCAAAAGTTTCCTATACAAAATTCTTTGACTTTTTTAAAAATATACTACTTTTATCAGTTAAATGCGCTGTTGTTAAGACGCTTGCACATAGCAAAGCTATAGACGTTAACTATTAAATCTTTATATTAAAAAAGATGCTGTATCCAAAAATAAGCAGGACATAAGGACATTACGTAATGTACTTAATGTGTCTCTGTCCAGCTTTCCTTCATCTTTTTCTCTTTACTTCCTTATTTAGTTGCTTGCTTGTTTGCCTGTTACGTATTAACATACAGATCGACATATTTATAATTGTATGAGCTCTACATAGGTAAGAACAAGAACTGAAATACAGATTATATATATATATATATATATATACATATATATATATATATATATATATATATATATATATTTATATATAGATATATATATATATATATATATATATATATATATATATACATGGATAGATAGATAGATAGATAGATAGATAGATAGACAGATCGATGGATGGATGGATCGATCGATAGATCGATCGATCGATAGATAGATAGATAGATAGATAGATAGATAGATAGATAGATAGATAGATAGATAGATAGATAGATAGATAGATAGATAGATAGATAGATAGATAGATGGATGGATGGATGGATGGATGGATGGATGGATGGATGGATGGATGGATGGATGGATGGATGGATGGATAGATAGATAGATAGATAGATAGATAGATAGATAGATAGATAGATAGATAGATAGATAGATAGATCGATCGATCGATCGATAGATCGATTGATTGATTGATTGCATATTTTCCTTATGCTTGGAGCTGCAAAGAAAACGTTAATTCACATTGCACTGTTGCAGTAAATGGTGGATGGAGTGCTTGGTCTAACTGGAATCTTTGTAGTGTGACCTGTGGTGAAGGCATTCATTACAGACTTCGAGTATGTAATAATCCTCATCCATCACATGGTGGAGCTATGTGTAGTGGTCCAAATCAGGAAACTCATTATTGTAGGCAACCAATATGCCCAGGTAAATCGCACAATGTATTGCTTCTGCTATTCATGTTTTGTTGCCTCGTTACACTTTACACAGTTAAATGACACTTCTGATGCTATTGGGGGTTCTGTTCTTTCTTTATTTTCAATATTTTGTGGGTTTTGTTTCTATTTTGGAATGTGTTCCTCTAATGTGATAGAATGAACATATCCGTTCCATCTGTTATCGTCTTTCCTTGCTAAATGTACTCTCTGATGGATGGAAAAGCCATATATGAAGGGCATGTTATTTGTCAGATACAAGAACAGTTTGTGATATTGCAGAGACAAACGTGAATCCTATGAATGTTAAACTGAGTTTATCGATCATAAAACCAAACAATAAGTTGGGATTAAGGCCATCATGTCGAGATTTATAAGGACAATATGTAGTGTGTAATAGGGAATTGGACTGATATGAATCTGTCTGATTATAAGTGTAATAAAGTAATATTTTACGTCTTTATAACGAGAATACTTTGACAATTACATAATTTAATATTTTCATTTTGAAAATGAAACACAAAACACTGATACTAATGTTATTGACATCATGTTTTGTTTTCAGTCAAAAATCAACATTGTTTACTTTTACCAGATTTGATTATTCAAATCGTGATTTCTGTATCTCTTCATCACGACGGATTTCTCTAAAAAAAAACAAACATGTCTAACTCCATATCTTTAATGAAGGACGTTTACTATTTGACAATCGTGACTTTCACATTATAAGTAATGTAATGCAATATAATAAATTAAAATAAATGAAGATAAGAATAAGTGTAACGAGAGTATCAAATAAATTCAATGCTTCTGTGTGATGGAAAGCTTATGTCAGTTTTATCTATTATCATAAAATGCGCGTGATAGGTATCTAAACATTAAGAGCATCTTGGGGCCAGACCCCTTGCCTTCGCCATTCGCACCCATATTCCGTTTAAGCACGTTTAATTTGATAATTCCAATTGTCATTGCATCGTAATATTCATGCCTGGTTAACAATTACAATCTTAAATGAACTCCAATTAGAAAGAACTCAACTAATAGAAAAGACGTAGACTTAAATATTAAAAACATCAGCATTAATTGAGGATCTCAGATGGGTAACGATTTCATATTGATTTATTAAACTATTTCGGTAATATCAAGCTATTGCGATCCCTTGTATACACATTTGAGATTATTTTTGTTACAGTTTATTTCAGTAGAAATTATTTAGAATGACAGATTCTGTACGTTTCATTTGTTGTGTGTACAATTAGTCCCAAACAAAGTTGATATAGTAAAAATAAATTATACATTTTTGCTAGCTATAAATCAACGGATAAGCGTCCATCCAAAAAACAGAACATTTAAAAAAAGACAAACCATTTGTCAACATAAAATGTCCAATGCTTGTGATGTCAAATTGGTTGATATTTTGCACAGTACCGGTTGAGATGGCCTACGCAGCACAGTACCAGTGTTTACGTTAAATTCCGCATCACTACTGAACATTACATAGTTGGGATATTTTTGTGAAACGATTACTGGATGCAGAAATACGCGTATTTACTGTAATGTATTTTTGACCGGATAGTTCCAGTATTTGACGTGGACAATTTGACTTTATATACGACGTAAACAACTCTATTTGAGTGTGTTTCTTGCATCACATATTTACCGCGTAAGACTTATGTGGTTGTATAACGGTCTGTCAGTTGTAGAAACTGGTTTCCATGCTACAAATATACCGAATATTTCCATTATTTGACATGAAACATTTGACTGCACCGTCGACGTAAACAACACTCTTTTTGAGTGTGATTTGCATCACATATTTACCGCATAAAAATTATGTGATTGTATAACGTTCTGTCAGTTTGGAAAACTGGTTTGTCTACATTCTTCTGTGAACAAAGGTTAGTTTATTTACAACAGTACGTTCACATTCAAACCTAGCTTGAGTATATGGTGGATTCCATGCTACAGATATACCACCCCTAAATCCCTACCCCCACCCTTGATATCATATGGGCAATATCGGTAGTTTTACTTGTTGTTATTGCTCTTTCCTTGGGGATTTTGACATTTTTCGTCTTATGATGTGCTATACATGACATTACAGACCCCTGTTTTGGTAAATTAGCAATACAGAAACAGAAGAGAGCATATACCCTAATTCTCTTTATCAAGTCGAATCAGACAATGGTGGCCAAAATGTTCAATTAAAACAAAGATTCCAGAAGGAGGAGTTTAAAAAGTTTTCCTACTAACTCAATCAGAATCACATAAGGTGATATGTTCACATTTTATAATATAACAAATGTTAAACTGCACACCCTATATGCAACGTGTACCGATAATGTGATAATAATTGAACGTAACGAACAGGAAATCGTTGCGTTCATTTTGCTTAAAATGACATTCATGACAGTGCCTCACTCATCCACTTTATAGATATAATGAATGAAAAATTTATCATGCGTTGTTCATCTTAGGAAAATGAAATTTATTTTATACAACACTCATCCAGAAAGCTTGCTTGAATACGTTATTTTTCAATAAAGAGGGGATAGCAAAAGGACTGTTTCTGCACCACTGGATCCAACGTATATAACTGGAATTCAGCTGTAAACAAACAAAACAACATAGATAATGATATGATATTTTAACTATCAAGAATGTTTATAGTCGTATTTCAACCCACCTATTCAAAAGACCCTCCATGTTATCTCGTCCCTGATGTCGCATCAAAACTAAAGAAAAGCGAACGCTTGGACATTGAGATTCATTTTTCTCTAGCCAATATTACAACCTTGAAGTTATCTTATCGTCATCCTCCTTTTAGTAGTCAACACATTAGTAATAAAGCCCATTAATCCTCATTTAGGCAACCTTAATTGTTTTGTTCACGTTCAAGAAAACGGAAGCAACATTGAAGGCACTCCCAACGAAATCATTGATAAAATATTTGAATGTTGTTTGAACGTGCTGAAAGTGACTATAACATTTGATCAAAACACAAATAAAGAGATTATGATTACATCGTCACATTATGCAACACATGCTGAAAATAGCATTCGTGTCCAACAAAATGAAACGCTGTTAGTTGAAGGAGAACGATTTTTTTCCACAGCACCTTAGTTGGTAAAATTTCACTACATCGGCGAGAGTGTAAACCTCATTTAACTTTACAATAAAGACCATCCGTCAGGAAAAGTCAGAAACGCAAAGAAGAGGAAATATGGAGAGATAGAGAAAGAGAAGAGCTGGGATAACATCAAACACCAACAGCTTAGCACTCGCGATAGCATCTAGTCTAGTTACCAATGTGGATGAGATCAATCCCCTATTAATAAAACTAAAAACGATACATGTTAAGAAAGAAGTTAAAATCCTGGCCACACCCTTTAGTCATATTTTACTACTATTGTGCTCGTAAACATAAAGCATCGCGGAAAGAGTCCACCTCACTTGCATCAACCCATATAGTATAGTTTGATGTTTCCAAAAGAACACTGAAAAAAAGAACGTGAAAATTGTGTACTAGTCAATACATTCTCAAATACATCGACGTATAACCAAATTTTATAAAAGCATGCATTCATTAGTAGTATAAGATGTATGCCATAACTAGCGACTAATTCGAACGAAAAGACAGTGTGATCGATTAATTTTAACCCATCAGAAAAAACCACGACCTCACAGCTACAGCCCTCATGGCGGCTTTTGTAAAACCTCTACTAGATTCCTGTTAAAGACCGGAGATTACGTTTGTATTCAAAACACGAAATGCATTCTTTTTCAAAGGACAAATACGCAACGGTATGACGGAATAATTTATTTTGACGAGATGTCATCCATTTTTGTAGATGAACGACGAAGCGTTAAAATGAACATTGTACTTGTCCTAGTTACAAACGCAAAGTGTTAAAACGTCTGTGTTACTTTTGTTGTTGTTTTTGGGTTTATCGCTATTTTTCATCGCATGATAGAATATGCATGGCATTCAACATTCAACATAACTGATGGAGAAAAATCTCGAGAAGCGAATGGCAGTTTGTATATACACATAATAGATAAGCCCGACATACAGAAACACGCGGACAAAGATATGAGGTGCCTCTCAAGGTAATAAAAATTCTTTCAAAGTTCAATTGACTAATATCGATTAAACAATCGCAGATTCACACTTAATCCATAGCAACATACGTCATCAGCTTGCCATACCTAATGTTACTGTCATCAATATCATCACTGCAGGAACAACATAACCTATAGGAATAACATTCATGATGATGTCAAAACTAAGACACTAAAGATCAAATTTTATTTTTCTATGAGATACTCATAGTGGATTAAGAGATTAGTGCTGTTATTGCGATCCAGCGTTGTACCATATTGTTCAGTGGTTGTAATAATGTTACCAATAATCTATCAATCGCTCATCTTTTTTTCCGGCTGTAACTATATTGCCAGGAACACCAACATCACATCAATTTCTTCGAAACTCTGTAAGGTTTCATATTGACATCAAGTGAATCCGAAAAGAAAGGCCTTGAAATATGAATAGTCACATTTTTTTTATTTTAGCCACTGACAATTCTTTGGATGTGTTTCTCTCCATCATTTGATATTGTTTCGCCAGGAAAATACCTCAATGTACACAGTTTGCCAAGATGTTAATTGAGAAGTACCTTCGGAACCAATACCTAGTCAAGTCACGAATATAACGGGTAGATAAATGACCTTCATCAAAGAAATACTTATTGAATACATATTAGAACAGTTAGATTTTATAAACTTATAAACTAACAATCATACAGGTTAATATTAGCTGAAGATATATATGAAATAAAATGTCATGAAGGATAATTGATTCAATGGTCTCTGTCGTTTACGATGTAATCTCTTGATCATCTTGATTCAGGTCGCACTCAACAGAACCAGTAATCACATACTGATCAATGACCCTCCATCCTATCCTCCAGGAATGGATGTTTGTAAAAGTAAAATGATTTCCACCAAATATCAAGTTCGTTTGCTCTTCTGGGTAGAAAAACGAAAATATCGCCCTTCTTGAAAGACCAAAACAGATTATTAAAGTCGTATGGTACCCCAGAGAAACGAATATGTCCGTTCTCCGATGCCACTGGTTAGATTTGTTGGGAATGAACTTTGCACCGTTGCTGAGAATAATGATGTTTACAATGGAGTTATCCACCCCATAAGTGTGTGCCTAAGTAGTAAAGGAACACGTGCCGTTTAATTATCTTCTTGTTGCAAACTCTTTTTTTGGCAATGGTAATACTGGTGAAAATGATCACTCTTTAAAATTATTGGTGTCACCAAAGTAATGATGAATACAATCGATTGTCGAGTGGATTGTAATACATGTATCTGGTGTACCTACGACAACCTAGACAGCGAGGCTTGGAAAGTATGCTCAATTCGTTCTCGCCCCATTAGAAAAAAAAAACTATTTGTTTAAAAGTGTTTGCATCGGTCGTGTCCTATAGCAAAACATAATTTAAAACCTCTCTGTCAGCAAACAAATGTCCGTGCAAACAGTAATGAGTCCCAGAAAATAATGTGTTTATGCTGATAGGAAAGGAAATCGTTTACAGCTCAATTAGGCCGCAGTATTCGTCTTCTGAGTAGTTTTTCTGTTTCACAGCGGCAATGATGAGCAGAATGATACACAGAAATATACGTAGGGAAACAGACAAAATTAAGATTTCTTTGACAGCAAGTGAATAGGAAGTGGTAAAGACTCGTTAGAAACTTTGACATTTATATTATTCAGATATAAAAATTAAAACAGTGAATTATCAATATACGTTCGGATGCTCCAAGATAACACAGTATCAGTTTGCCATGACAATCATGATTCTGACAATGCAAGAATCTAAGATTGCAGAATGCACTTCAATGTTGCTTTTAACGATTATTTGCAATCTAGTGTTTGAAATCATAATGATTACCCTTGTGGCTGGACTCCGATCTGTGATCAATGATCATGTGTTTCATGTGTAGTTAAACCTTTATTCATTGGCATCGTAAGCATGCAGGTTTCAATAGAGTTACAGATCACAATTCTTTTTCACTTCAGTTCACTACAACGTATTCAAGGCAGAGATGTCCATAAAAGGTCAGACCTTGCGTAAACTAAATTTTAATTTACTCCAAAGTACTTGACTTTTTACTCGACTTTGAAGCACTTGGGCAATTAGTTGCTAGCAGTATAAATGGGATTAAATACATGAATTGTGGTGAATATTTTGGTTGTAATATTTCGATTTCACCTAGATCAAGGCAGTGATGAATGAATGCATATGGATAATAAAGTCATCGACAGACCCATTAAAGAAAATTACCTACAGCGATCATAGCAGCCACCACCAAGTCAAAGTTGTTACGTAGAAAACGATCAAACAGTTTTTATAATATGCCACGTACCAGAAGTATCCCGTCTGACTCAACCGTTGGTTGGGTCAAGCCGAAACGTTGCAGTAATTCTTCAAGAAGGTACACCTCTTATCCAATAAAAGACATATGGTGACGACTGTTATAGCGACTTACTTGACTATCAAGACATCATTAACAACTTCAGTAATAACAAAACCATCCCACCACCAATGACAATAACAACAACGGCAACAACAACAATAAATAATGATAATAATAATAATAATGATAATAATAATAATAATAATAATAATAATAATAATAATAATAATAATAATAATAATAATAATAATAATAATAATAATAATAATAATAATAATAATAATAATATGAAAAAAATTAAAGGATCAAACCAACCACTCACGCTAATTGTAACCTCAAAAAGCGCGTTTTTTTAATTTTTGTTTCTTTTACTGTATATACACTACAATTTCCGTGCTTGTGTATATTTTAAACAAAGTCAAGACGTAAGAAGTTACAGAGTGCTAATTCACCTCAGCGTTGGTGCAACACAGATTGAAGATCTAGAATGAATTGAAAATGGCAAATATCTGATTTCAAATTTTTGGATTTCTTCTCAATTACCTGTGGACCCTCAGAGAGAGTGATGATGTTGATAGACAATTCAAACAAAACTATTCCGATTCTATTATTCACCCTGCTTTCATTAAAATTATTTTAAAAATTATATTTTAATTTCCTGCTATTTATCATACACTGAAACCGAGTGTGATATCTAGAATGCAGGATAATCGGGCATCACGCTTTAAACGTGCATTGACGATTGCAATATTATATCTTTTCGGTGTATAGGCCATGGTAGTTTTATTTTAAACTGTTCAAAGGAACACACACCTCAAAGATTTAGAATATTTTTCAGGGACTGACCTTGAAATTTAACATCAACTTTTAAATCAGTCCATTCAAACAACAAGATATTTTCAAACTTTATTTGTACCTGTCTCTCTCTTTATCAATTTCTCTTTGATTTGGAATGCAAAGTGAAACATCTTGACTCAACTCAATATCAATATTTTGTCCATTACATTATCATTTCAAACAATAATTATCAAGAGATAACGGTAAAAATATCTCCACAATAAAATCACAGCACTATGTGTAAAAATGTGTAAAATATTCATTTCAAAGATCATAAATATAATCATATTATAGCAATATTCAAAATTTCCATAAATGAATTTGAAAAATACAACTGATTTTTTAAACAATTAATAATACTTTCTTGAATTATTTTGTCATGAAATATGAAAATCTTATTTTAATGTTATTGACATTGCAAGAAGACTACTCGTGATTTTTCGTACACTCCGTATAGACGAAAACTAACGAATTATCGCTACAATAACAAAATTTCGTGATACATGCCATCAGTTTAAAATACCGCAGTAAATCTGAATACCGTTAATACCGTTAATAGAGATCATTTTACATTCTTCAATTATAAATCGTCTTCTCAAACTATGTAGCATATAAAAGCAAAATCAACAATGTAATAAAATTGTGGAGTGTGCCCATGTTTAATATTAAAACCAATAATGCCAGATTTTAGGTTCAGTACAAAATATTTTCTGATTTTTTTTCCAAGGACATAGTCTTTCCTTGATTCCGTATAATCAGCAATTTCGTGTATTTCAGCTTAAACCAAACTAATCAGAGAATGTTAGTCGACGGCCCAATGTTGCAGCCTTTATATAGGGTTAAACGAAAAGTATGCCATTTGTTGCTTCTGACGGCCACTGAGAGTATATTTAATAATCAATGAAATAATATCACAAATTTACTTGGAAGGCTTATAGATAATGCATAAATGCAGGGATGAATCAACTCGTCTTGTTTCATTTTAGCTGATGGGCAATGGTCATTGTGGACTACGTGGAGTGTTTGCAGTCAGACATGTGGAACAGGCGGAACACATAATAGACAACGTACGTGTGATAACCCCCCACCTACCTCCTGGGGTAAAGACTGTGTTGGACAACCTTATGAATCACAACAGTGTGACGGACTGAGCGGTAAGCAAAAAATGAGACGTACTCTTATTATCTGACAAATCCATAAAGTGACTGATCATATGACTCATGAATTGCTGTATCTGCATCATGTCCTTGGACAAGATGCAAATACTAGACAGCAACACACGGCCGCAGCATAAAGTGATTGGCTAGCCTAGTTCAAATTCTTCCGAAATTTGTTTTACTTTTATCATTATCTTTCCGTCAGAAGCGATAATATTTATAAGCATGCCCCTTTTCACAAAGGTAAATCGGCATTGATTGTATTGATGCAAATAGTACTTGGAGGAAAGTTTTTAAAAAATGCGTACATACACAAGAAAATAAAAAAGCAATTGATCAGAGTTATTGTGTTAACGGTGTACATATAAGTTGGAAATTACCTTGCTTCCAGCTGAGACAAAGAACTGAAATGTTTATCAGTGATATAAACTATTTGAATGGACGAAAACTCTATGTAAACGATATGAAATTAACGTCTTTTTTAATTTATAAGTTTTTTTGTAAAATTCGAATTTGTCTTGAGAGGTCACTTGAGGTTGTACAGCCTTCCTTAACATTATCTGATATATATTGATCATTGTTGGGCAAGAACGTCTGTCGTTCGTACAATCTACATGTACAGCAAACATTCGTATGTTAGTCTGCCCCTATGAACTCTCTAGCACGACTGATTAAAATTTCCATGATGAAGACTAATTATGTCGTGTAGATATATTTGAATGCATTTATATAATCTAATTGGATTGTTTTGCTACACAAGCAATTATTTCCTTTTTAATAAACTTTTAAAACATTTAGGTCCAGGTCTGTTTGTTTAGTGAAAACTGTTGCATGCAAGAATCAGTCAATGTCACTAAATATAGAATATCCAAGTCTGGCAGCTATGTTGGTATGTGTATATATATATATATATATATATATATATATATATATATATATATATATATATATATATATATATATATATATATATATATATATATATATATATATATATATATATATATATGTAGATGACAACATTCTAGTTTCAAAACACTCAGGAACATTTATGATTTTCATGATATTTAAAATAATTTTTAAATTCTCAAGTTTTATGCGATGTAGTTCTGCAATAAAAATCCACATTGGTTCAGATATGATGTCTCCAAAGCTGCGCTAATAGTAAGGGGTTATGGGTTGCTTCATTATTTTTACACTTCTAAAAGAATAGTTTCAAAACAGACAACGTTGAAGGATTCGGCAGCAGATACAAATTTAAGTCACGTGTCAAAGACATTATTCCAGCATCTAGAGGGTTAATATTAGGGTAATATATTTCAGAAACTAATTCCAAACTAATTCGTCGAAGTTGTACGATTGTAAGTTGTGTTTTTAGATGGTAATAAGGACCATACATCCAAATTTTAAGATGAATTTTAATATTTTGTTGAAATAATAAATCATACAAAATGTGTCTTGATACATTGAAAATCGGAAAATAAAATCAAAACGTCGTAGCTATTATGAAACAAAATGAAGAAATATACAATGCCATGACTCAGATTAAAATAAGCTGTATCTTGTTTCAACCATCAACTGATCTATGTCTCTGAATTCTTTATTTATTATGATATCTGTCATAACGAAAGTTTCAACAAGTATGAAAATGTTGAATTGCTGAAATTTTAAAATAAATTTAAGATAAATATCGTTATGCATTACTAATATTCATTTAGGAGAGAAATAATAAAGGAATATATTTGTGCAAATAGTAGCGAATGAATTGATGACCCTTGAAATGACAATACATATTCAAAAAAAAGCAGGTATATTCAATACAAAGAAGATTCTTCGTTGCAATGTTACATTTCTAACCTCATCTGAAAACAAAAGTGTGATGAAATAAATCGAGGTATGATAAATATGTAAATTAAACAACTTCAAACTTGAAACGTGTCAGTTTATCGTCAGCAATCATCTATATGAAAAAAGATACGTCATACATTTTCGTTAAGTGTTATTTACATTTAGAATAATTCTTAGTTTTAAGCATCTTCTTCTTCCAGATCCACAAGTTATCCAGAGTACACAGAACTTTACAGAGCCAGCGGGTAGAAATATTATAATGAAATGTCTAGTTCCAGGCAGTACTCCGCAGCAATATGTTCCCATGATCCAATGGCTTGCTCCTCAAGTTTGTATCTCATTGAAGTGTTTTAATCTGTCGATGGGAAATGGCTTATGCATCTTCCCTCTAATATCGGCCGACTAACGCTACTATCGCAAAGGAACATATCAATATCGAATGGCTGCACCCAGTATTATTCGTAAATCCTTCGATACACAGATTTATTTGTGGTGTTTATGCAGCTATGGGCAAGTATGGGCAAGAAACGTCTGCAACGTTCGGCGATTGTTATAAACTAGCTCAACGAAATAGGGATTGTTTAAATATTTTTGTTCCCACAAATGTTAAAAAATCTGAACGGGCTATAAGTTCTCACAACTTAGGATAAGCGATTCCTCTACATATCGATATGAACTTATATGGATATTGGCAGTAGATTAAAATGATTTCATACAGTTATATGCAAACGTACACGATGAAGGGCATGTTTGCAGAGAGAGAGAGAGAGAGAGAGAGAGAGAGAGAGAGAGAGAGAGAGAGAGAGAGAGAGAGAGAGAGAGAGAGAGAGAGAGAGAGAGAGAGAGACCATTAATAAATTAATGATGCATTGATAATCGTGAACAAACGTTGGGCAAATTATATACACGAAATTAAATGCAGTTGCAAACTAATAAGACCGACAAACGTTTCTTTCTTAATTTAAATTAAAATTAGCGGTAAATAATTTAGTAGATGAATCAAATTGTGAACACTCCGTGTGTTTAATATTAGCTTGGTGCATGTAAAAATGAAACGATTATTACCGTTCACAATACACCGAGACAATCAGTCCAGCAAATTATATGTAGTTGCTGGTACTGAGAAAGGTTCCGATTCAGATAAAATTTCCTAATCTTTTCAATTGCGTATTTGTAGTAAAGTATGTAATGGTATGCATTTCATAAATCATCACCGCAAGCACATAATGTATTATTTCTTAAATGATTAGACAACAACTCATTGTGTATAGATATATCTAATTCTAATATGCAGAATAAATAATTTCCAGTTGCCAAGTAAAAAGGTTAGGCACTTGTGCTATACTAGTCCCTATATTACTTATAAAGATTCAAGTTATATTTACTTTTTATTGAATCTGGGAATGAATTCCAAACATGAATAGCAAAGGTTAGCATTTAGTTTCTGCTGTATTGTGTGTGCTTTTGTGATGTCGAATTTTCACGTATTTTTTTTTAAATATTCAGTCATACAGATACGATGTTTCTAGTTTGGCAGTTTATAGCGATGTCTACCACTGATGCCTAATGCCGCAGACGTGTGGCCCTATGTCCATCTCAGTTATATTATCCTATCACCAGCCGACTAGTCATACCTCTAACCTACTAATGCTTAGAGCTAAGTGATATAGCTCCAATTACGATTGTTTCAAAATCTTTGGGATGTATATTTCTTCCACCATCTTTATTATTGTGGCTGATCTAAGTATACTAAGTGTACAACTCTTACAACAAGAACATTAACTACCACTATTATCAATCCTATTCTTCTTTCAGATCATCATATCACTACCACCATCTTGCGTCTACCATCTTTTTTGCAGACAACTGGTCATGAACAACCAAGCAATGTCGAACAAGCAGCTGACGGATCCCTCTATATAATCGGTTTGACTTTGGAAAATACAGGCCCTTATTCTTGTCAAGCCATCACAGCCTGTGGAACATATAAATCGGCACAGTTCTGGGTCAATATTCAATAGCAGAAAAGGAACAACTATCAGTATCAAGAATCAGTAATTCGACTAGTGACCGCCGTCTTCCTTACTCAAAAATAAAAATAACTTTGGTACATCGTAACCTTTTCAATCTCAATTCCGGAGCAAAATAGCAAACGTTGGGCTTATATATACAAGCAACATTCACAAACACACACGCAATCTCTCAGCGAACGTGTAAACGCCTACACACTCACAAGAACATGTCTTTTTAAAGCAGCACGGACAATTTCAAATTAGTGGTTCATGCCAACAAGTAATGCTTTAACAAAGTCCAAATGGAACTATTGTTCCTTTGAAGAAAACAAATAGAATATTTCGAGTAAGGTGAGCCATCCACATCGGTGTCACCTTTCCTTCACAATTTCGGTTCCGATAAATTTTGAATGACAAGTCGAAATGCAATCAGACAAATAAAAATGTATAAAACATTACATCAAACCAACATCACACAACATTTATAATTCATCGTCAGTGGGGAGACAGAAAGACAGACAAACAGAGAGACATCATGGCAGTCAAAAGGAGTATTAAGTCCTCCAACTTAGTACGCGCACGATGTTTCAATTATTTCAAGACGGTACATAAGTCAATAAAAGATATAAAGAAACGGTCATAAAACTAGAATATTCTACCACCGATGTAACGCTGACTCAATCTTAAATTTACGAGGATAAGTAGAGTTTCATATTAGCATACCCAGTCATTAAACCATGACTTACTTGAGCGATTGCCAGTCAATATATCCCAACTACATCACAACGCAGGTGTAACCAGTGATTATGGTTATTCAAAATTTTATGTTCATTTGATATCTCTAAATCTTTTAAATGAAACTGCTATTTATAAGGGTTGGTTTGGCAGAATTTTACATTTTAAACTACACATTTCGTTACACTTATATTGAAAAAACAATGATACCTTTATTTTCAACCTATAGTTTTGGCATCTAGAAAAGATATTACAGAAATATCTACTGAGATAATGTTATTAACCTTTTCAACGCTATTTATTCATGGTGAATAGATCGATAGTTATTATGGATGTGTAAATCAAGTATAAGGTTTGCCAACTATCGATTTCGGAAGTTGATGTAAATGTTGGGATGACAGTAACAAGCATTTACTGAAGTTTACAAAAGCATAAAACTTCAAAACAATTTATTTAAACGATCAGTAACTTCTTTCTTTTCATTTTATTTTAGTTTATTTAACAATTTGTTTTCATCATAAGCACGATGATTAAAGTACCACCATTAAAATATTTTATATAAGTCTTATCAATATTATCTGTATGTTCAGCTCTTAAGACTACGCTATCCTTTGGCATAAGTTTGCATTATCATTTCCAAATACATTCAAGCCGATTGTAAAATGTACATATAATAGTTGCTTTCAAAAGATTACACTTAAATGTGAGCTCGCAGTTTCAAGTTACATGACGCTGTTTCCAATGACGTATATGTTTAATTGATCAGGACTATCTCTTGTCTTCTTCATTTATATGATTCAAAGATATGTAATAATGTAAGGAGTTGTCAGTGATACCGCGATTGTTTAAAAAGTGCAAAACGTAATACGCCAGATGCAAACAACGGCAAATATGTATTTCAGGAGAACATCTTCCTACCATTTACATATCTTACATGAGAAAGTCGATTTCAAATGAGCCGTACGCATTTTCAAGCTATTGCGGTTGTTTCTTAAGGATGTTTAATGATTAGGACTATATTTTGGCTTGTTTGTTTATGCTTCAAACATATAAAAGTATGTGAGGATTGGTCAATGCTACCGCAATTTTAGGAACAAGACCAGTCATACCCAGATGACATCAATGCCAACAATGGCATGATAAATAAATATGCACGAAAATCTCTTTCCCATTACCAATGCTTCGCATGAAGTGATGTCTGTACATTTATGACCAAAACAATTATACAGCTACATATATATATATATATATATATATATTGTCTTATATATATATATATATATATATATATATATATATATATATATATATATATATATATATATATATATATATATATATATATATATATATATATATATATTGTCTTAGAGTAACAGTAGTATTAGTAGTACATTTTTCATCTGTCACTTTTGTGAAGTGAATACGTTGTCTTAATGGTCTTAATTATACTTGAGATGCAATCAGCGAAAAAATATATTCTACTAATAGAAATGGCACGAATTTTTAAACAGCTACACCACGTACGTTATTAGTACATTCACTACGAAATCAAACTAATACAATACTTGAAGTCTTTTTGAACACATTCGTTGGTTATTTTTCTTTTCTAGAAAAGTTATTATACTAAATGTTCATAAGGTCGTATAAATCGAACTGCTTGTATTCATCTACAGGGAATATGTCTTCATCCGGTATGCAAAATATAAGGATAAAGTAAGAATAAACACTTTTGAGTACACGACACTAGGGTTCGAGAAGAGTATGGTCGACAAGGAGCTATCGTGTGAAACAATCTGGAGTGGCAATATATTTTTTCCTGGAAGATCAAGTACGATAATTTTAGCATCTCTTGTTAAAAAGGGTAAGTATAAAATAAAGATAAATTACAAAATATGTATAGCGTTTTTCAAATCTTCCAAAGGACACAGCTTTTACTTTTTTGTGTTTAAGAGCAACTATTAGAATGAGTAAATATTAGAATGAGAAAAGGATATATTGCATATATATATATATATATATATATATATATATATATATATATATATATATATATATATATATATATATATATATATATATATATATATATATATATATATATATATATATATATGTGTGTGTGTGTGTGTGTGTGTGTGTGTGTGTGTGTGTGTGTGTGTGTGTGTGTGTCTTTAATGTCACTGTCATAAGCATCGTCCGAAGGACATCCGTCATCATTAACGAAAATATACAAATTTCATTCTGTTTTCCCGTCATTTACCGGCAGATGTGATAATAAGAAATAGTGGCTATCGACTAACCAATCTCAAGATATGATTATAAACTTTGTTAATACATGTTGTTACGAAAAATTAGTAGCTCTTGTGCGATTCAACTATTGACCAACCTTTGATACTGGTTTTAGTTTAGGCTGAATAAGAGCAAACCATCTGTTTAAAATATCAATGAATTTTTTGCAAGATTCTCGTTTTTGAAGCCATTATGGAGCCAAGCTATAATGCGAGAGTCGGACTGAACAAATTATAAGTATTTTCGAATCTGATTTTTAGAGAAAAGCGTCAACGTATTCCGATTGCCCTTGATGGTGAAACTAATAACTCCCACGTCCAACTTTATGTACTAGAAGCAAATTATAAACTTTGGTCATGTTTAGAATGTCTGTGCACGTATTCATCGCATTTTACAACTGACCAGTGCCATTTAATCCAACATATATGAAAATAATTATGGATGTTGTTATGCAGACAGAATAGGCAGCATCGGCACAAAACGAATTATATAATACGCTGTTGGCTTGGACTGGGACGATACAGAGAGAAGATGGATGTAACATTAAAGACATCTATAGGTCTAACATTAAGGAAAGATATGAGGACAAAGATAATTATTCATTGCGATTGTTGATGAGGGAATAATGGAATCGTTGAAAATTATATGATGGCTCTTATGGAAATTTAACATTATCATTTTTGATCAATATATATATATATATATATATATATATATATATATATATATATATATATATATATATATATATATATATATATATATATATATATATATACTAATATCTATCTTTAATTGCTTTGGAGATCAACACCTATATATATACTGGTCAATAACTATCTGTGCTAGTTAATATCCAGTCTTATTGGACAACACAGATATATACTGACCAACATCAACCTTAACCAACTAAATAACATCGTTACTGAACAACACCATTCTAAATTACGCGGATTATCCTGAATGAATAATATTCATAGCAGACATTAGAAAGAGACAAATGTAAAAAGAAAATTCAGAATTAAAATTAGAACAATGTTTTGTTCAAATGGATCAGATTTATCCTAAATGACGAATCGGATCCTAATTTACTGCAGACTAAAAAACTATTGTTTCGTAAGTAGAGAACATATTTCGAAGAATATTTAATATGTGACAAATGCAGAAACAAAAAATGTTGACGAATCTCTAAAAAAAAGTTTGGAATAATATTTTACTAATATTGTTTTACAAAATGTTTATCTACTTTCACAATTTGAATTTTGTAATGTAAATCCAACAAAATGTACCTAAATTTAAATAACAAGCAGTCCATTTTTTATTTTTCTTTGATTGCATCCTAGTTTCTTTAATCAGGTCAATAAATTATATATGTGATTTTGTTTCCTTCAAACATACACTTAAGCCCATTATTCTTGTTTATTTTGGCAAAGGTTGACGAGTATATCGTGGGGCAGACAAATAAGGGAAATTCATAAGAGCTTTATCTTATCAAAAAAATATATCATTCATCATTTATTCATAAACAAATGTTTTATCTGTTTCCCTTCAACCGACTTTTTTCGACGCTGGATTAATATCTTTAAGTACGTTGTCTTATCAGATTACGTAATAATTGTATCTTACCAGACCCAGATGGGTATATTATAATCATTCTGGTGGCTCTTATTTTCGTGTCGCTGAAAAGTCACTTATATCTATAAAATAATGATATGAATTTATACCATGTTCGATGTAGAGCAACAACCAATAATAGACACGCACATAGAAACAAGTGTCAGAAATGTGGCACAAGCAAATACAAATTTGTTTCTGCGTCCAAAATAGCGTATGGTGGTGATATCGCTGCTTCATTTGGGAAACTGCCAGGAGCTCTATGGGCTAAATACCCCGGCGAGAAACACCTTCAGGGATATAATTAATGTGGTCCTTAAACTCTTCTCGATATCAGATTCGATGACCAAGATCAACCAAAACCTGGCGAATATCGAATAAATAAGATTGATCAAGCTTGTCACATTCATGATGTTGCGTATAAAAGTTAAGATTTGCAACAACGACATATTGCAGATGTAAAGTTGATTCATGCGTTACATTATATACCTAGTAAATTTCTTAGAGAAAAACTCGCTAGTTATCTAGTAAAATCTGCTATTAAAGGTAAGATAATGCTCTGGGATGGTAATTAATCAAATGATTATTATAAAGGAATATGTTTATTATTCCCCGAGAGGGTATTGGAGAGGTAAAGCATCGATTAACAAACTTGCTGCCTCAGCAAAAGTTCCACGTGATGTTGCTGCAGCGTGGTTTGCACGACAGTCAATATGGCAAATCTAAGTCAGCCTAAAAAAATTTCTTTACGCACAATTCCAATTTAATAACCCTAATCAAGTTCATCCAGCGGATATCTTGTTTTTAAAATACGATACCATTAAAATTGGTAGACGTTAATAGACACACAAATATGCGTTAACTGTCGTCGTGGTTGCGAGTAGATATAAAGAAGCTTATCCATTATCAACAGAAACAGAAACTGAAGTTGTTTGAGCGTTTGAATGAATTTGTCAGCGAGGATCCATACCAGATAATGGTCTACGATGGCCAAAACTATTACAGGTTGATTCGGCAAGGGATTTATTGGTGCAGTATCATCCTTGATGAACAAGCACAACGTTAAAATTAGACAAGGACACACAGAAATTCATCGTGAGCAGTCAGTCGTTACACGATTTAATCGAACATTTGCTGGCTCGCAATTGGGATATAAATATGCGAAGGAAATATCCGCTGACTTTAAGACCCTAAACAAAGTGCAGGAGAATAGACCCCGTAAAATGGTTGCAAAGTTACCAAGTATAATAGCTGCATTGAATAAGGAAATTAAACTTCTATGAAACCGTCTAATGCGATCACACAAGACTATATACCAATGAAACGTGAATATTTGTCTCAAGCCAGCATTAAGTATGTTACCGTAAGATATTTATATGAACCTTGCAAACTTGAAGGATGCAATAAAAGAGCAAATGATTCTTTCTGGATTGTGACAACACACCAGATTTGGTGTCAAAACAATTATATCTGAACTATTACTCATAAAAACGTTAATTGCTAGAGTTGTTTTACCTGCTCCTCCACACGCATTAAGATAAACAATCTTACGTCTAGTCACAGGGTCAAATACGGATGACTTTGATACTTGATTATTTTTGTAGTATATCTCCTTAATTTTAACGTCGGCAGATTCAGAATAACTAAGTATATTTTTATGTTTTTTCCTCCACGTTCACCATTCACCATACCGAATAGTGGTTTTAATAAATAATTATATGTTTGTATATAAAATGATTCCTTAATAACTCTGACAGCGTAACGAGGAAATATATCTATCATCGGCAACTGATTTATCGAAACATAGCTAACATCGTAGATCTTAAATGAGTAAATTGAGGTGAGTCGCCATCAAGACAGCTCACAATGGAACCTAGTTTTGTTTCGTCTGGTAAATAATCATTACATCGGCTTATAAATGTATTTCTTTCCGTTGTATCAGTGATTATAAAGTCCAGTTCAGCATCGTTCATAATCAATATTGTATATTTCCGTTTATAATCGTATGAACTACCTTGAGTGATTTACCGATCATCTTTCTACCAACATCTTTAGCAAGTTTTTCATCGTGCTCATCCCTGCATTGATTTATTTAAATGATGTGATCTTCGTTAAGATAAAGAAATTCTTTCTTGGCATCATAGATATTAAATCTATCCGGTTCTAGTAACCAAATTTGTTTCTGTGAACTATACGATATAATTGCTTCAGTTACTTTCATCGATATTAAAATTCGAGCATTAAGCATATACAGCAATAGTACTATTGGAACCCAACACTTTTCTGAAAAATGTCTTCCACACCACGCATAAACAATCGGATTGAGATCCAATTATAACTCAAACGACTCTATGCGTTCAAATCCGGTTAAGTCAAACTCTGGTAAGGGTCAGTTAATTGCAACCCAGGTCTACTCATGTATAAGATGTCCAAATCTCTTCAAGTATTGAAAATTATCTCCATATCCAAGAAAAAGAATAGCATGCTACCATATCAACTGAGATAACGTCGTTGTAATCATATCTAGTATTCCATAATCCACTGTGCCTATATTCTTTACAACTTTTCCTTACATCTTCAAGAAATTCCGTTCGTATCGGTTTCCTGAGCGAAATGAACAGCAACCGATGGTACGGTAAAACATTTATTCAGTAATTGTCTAATTGTGACTTCCTCAGAAGTATATTTCAGCGCAAGCTGTTCCATTTCTTCCATTTCGAAGTGATTCTGGACGATAAATATCACCATTAAGCTGATCATGATGGTTATATTCCGAAATCTGAAACAGCCAAAGAGAAACAGGGTTACTTTTACTGCTATCACCGATAACATTGAAGACATCACCATTGCAAGATTTAACCATTCTGTCTCGTGGAAATATTGTTACAGCAATAATCCACGCATGTACGTTATGATCAGTTATTGGTTTAGGCTTTCCATTTTTTGTATATTTTGGTTTGTAAATAGTCTCTCCGGTTAGTGTGTTTACTGTTACTGTAAATCTTAATAACTTTTCTAGCTCAGCAACGTCTCTGATAGACGCTCCAGTATCTTTAACTTTTCTTGACCTTATATTCAAATTTTACGTCGTAAATCTGTTAAACTGTTTCCCCGTATTGCGCTTGTGAAGTGTTCTATAACTCGCTTAGCTACTTAGTTTATTCTTGACGAAGTCAAGGATGATAATTTCATATATGTGAGATCCCCAACATTAGGTTTGTCATTTAAGGAATATAACGTGCACACTACTACAGCTACTGGATAAGATCGCTCATAATACGATTTGTCAATTACAGTCAGTATTCCTGGTTTGGAATTTTCACCAACGACATTATTATTCCCTGACCTTTGGACGGATTGGTGCTTGTCTCAGATGATACAAACAGCATCATTGGTCTTAACAATACATTTTACTAACAAAATATATTTTCGAACATCAAGGTAGTCAATGATCTCTCTTCCTCATTGTCATTCATCACATAGACGGTATTTCCAATCCTGACCATTCATGAGTCGCACCATCGTCGCGAAATTCCTTCTTGCATTGACAATATGTTTAGTTTTATCCGCATTTGTTAAAGATATATCCCTCATCGGGAAACTAAATTTATGTTTCAGTAGTCTGTCAAGATCAGATATATCAGCGGCAGGATCCATTACAGATACTTCCTGCATATTATAATTAAGGAATTGAAATTTTAGTCATATATATGATTCAACCAAATCACTGTCATTGGCTTAATATTGGTTATACTGCTCCGTGTATCAAAACTTTAGTAAACGAATTATGCAGTTATCATATGCAATGTGTTAGGCCCTGACGTTTTGGACCAAAACAGTGTATGCAGTGTGGTGTTGAAATCAGATGAAAGACTCGCCTGAGTGCGCAATGCAGTTGTGAAACAATATTACAATAAAATATAACACTGAATCTCCTATACATAACTAAGAAGATTATCTGGCTAGATTTTCAAAACAATGATTTGAACACATATTATTGGTAGATAAATTGAGCAAAATGATGTTGTATTGCTTTCAGTCATCCAATCATCACCAATTACAAAGCGTCTCCTGATGGCACTTTCAGAAACTGCAGACTGAAAAATCCAGTCAGTAGTGTCAATAAAATTGTTTATTTTGTATTTAATACTAATCTAAATTAAAGATATTTATCACGCAGATTGTTATTTTGGATATATTAAAGATGGATATGTCATTGGTCACATCATAAGCAAAAAACGTGACAACTTACTTGCAAATCTATAGATTATCACGCAAAGTGAAACTACATTTGGGAATAGCGAGACGCACGAATCGCAAGAGCTGTTAAGTCTTTAATTACATAAACTGGAGAAGAAATAATGTTCAAGTCAATTTATTCTTCTAGCAAATACATACCATAGCATCTCCCTCAGTAAAACGCGCTGCAAATGGTTCAATTAGATTTACTTGTTCATTCAACTTTGGTCATAATTTCCTATGGTATCAGATGATAAAGCGAGACAACTGGGGCAGGCGTAAGACTTAATATTGCATTTGACACACTTGTAATGGAAACCACAAGTAATAGTACTCACTCACTAATATTATATGGTACGTTTTTGATCAACGAATAAAATGTTTTGCAATCGGCACATTATTCAGAAAATAATAGATCTGAGAAACATAAAAGTTACCGAACCGGACAGCAATATCATTATATTATTTATACAAGCGAAGGATTCCATGATGGTGGTGTGTGATCAATGAGAATTCCCCGATGTGGATTTTATTATATTATATAGGAAATGTTGCGATTCGCCAAGGATGATATCGTTCATTTTATTTAATCAGATATCTGCTTCTACGTTTCGTGAATTGTAACATTTAAATACAATTATGTAGGAAATGTGATGTATGTTTAGCTCATAAAATGACTTTTCTATATGATCCAAAGATATGTGACAGTGGAATAGCACATGGAAATTGTCTATTTCCATATTTCATCATCGCTCGATTTAATCGATCCAAAGTTGATATTTGCATCTACATTAATAATCATTCTTCCTATATCAGCATCTAGTAAACTTTCGTGGTCGTCCTATTTTATACTGTTGGTATGCTTAAGAATTAGAAGTATATTTTGCAAACATCATTGATGGAACAGGTGATCTTGAGTAATCGTCGCTGTATCTTGCAAGACAAAGCATTTCATAGCAACGTCGACGTCTTTCTGAACTGATGTAATATTTGTTTCCCTCTAACATGTACGTAAGGCTGTCAAACAACGCCATAATAAAATTATTAACAAAACCAACAATAATAGTAGCGTCGTATTCAGTATTATCCGTTTCAAAATTTCAACTTCAATTTAAGTAAATGCTTCAGTAGGTAAGAAATATTTACTTGGATCCTGAACCTGAGTTCGATACGTCTGCGCTGATTTGGCTGTCGTGCGTCATAATAATAATACTGATAATCGCGCACAGACACATCTTTGAGAACTGTTGCGTCCATGTCAAACGCAGGATCTGATATATGCTTGAACAATTGTATCATCATGATCTTCGTCTAACACGAAGACCACTTCGGGAAGTTAGACCTCTTCTGCCATCAGACCAATGGTTATATTTGTTCCTTTTTTGACATTGGTACATCAGTCAACTCCACTAGCTTTTGATTAGCAGCTTGATTTATTATTTTACTTACACTTGCGGGTATCACTTCAATGCTGACCAATTTCACAGGTTGAGGTTTGACCAATCACGGTCTGCGTATTAATCTTGCTAGTCTATCTTTGATTGCTGAAAATACTTTGCTAGCAACATTACCAACAGCGCCAATACCTTTTTCATTAACAACATCAATAGCTTTCTTTCAGATCGGTATTGCTCGGGTTATCCTTCTAACGAGACCCTTAACAAAATCACCTATTCCATATCCGTAAGTTGCTTTGTATACTGGTAATCAAGAGATTAATACCCTGACCATGTTAAGTTCACGTTGAGTACCAAGCACGATCATTTTATTATCAAGTGACTTTACACTAATTGTATCTAATAAATGGTATTCATCGGCGATTTCATTAATGAGGAACTGATATACAGTAATATCCATGATACCGCCTGTGAATAATCGTTTGCAAATATCAGCTGCTTCGTTAATGATTTCTGATGAACTATTACCAGCTCGTTTTCCTCCAATGAGAATTTCTGGTCGATCATCATCAGCAAGGATATTATTGAGGTAAGTAATAAGACCACTTCCGAGACCAATTCCAGTTGCGCTGGTAGCGTCTTGAAATTCATCTTCTTCCTCTTCACTTGGTTTCGGTGGTGATACTTTACTTGGTTTAGGATATATAATTAGCATTCATGTTTTTGGTGATCCTGGATATTCACGAAGTGATTGCTCAAATGGTTTTGGTAGTTTTTGGTTTAGAGATTTTGGTTCTAGTGTTTTCTTTTTTGCTTGTTTTTCACTTGTTTTCTCTACTCTTCTTGATTGGATTAAATCATTAATTCCCTAACATAATTCTGATACAATGGATCATTAGTCCTAGCCTGTTCAACATTCATACGTATACGATATAATATATTTTTCCACTGTTCACGGGTTTTAATATTTTTGACATATTCAGGTTTCATTAATTTATCTCTTTGAGAAAACTATCCACAGCAAATTCAACCAGTTGTTGTAGGTTTTTAATATCATTATTAATTACTTTTACAGTATCTTCATTAAATGTATTTAACAGTTCAGCAGTACAATTGTAGGAGATTTTTGTTTAGGGGTAGGTGCTTCAGCTGCTTCAGGCTGAGCAGCAGCAACTGTTTGAATTTTTTGAATAAGGTCCGCAATATCAACAGGCAATGTTGCAAGAGCTTTTTCTGTTGCCTCAGTTGCAGTAAAAATTTTCTATGTTGTTTTGACGATCGGTTTAAATAATTGTTCTGTACCTTCTCTAAATTCCACCGGAGAATCATGACATGATGTTACTTGCTGCTTAACAGAATTACGAAGAGGTAAATATATTTAATTGCCTCTAGTCGCTCTCGAGCTAATCTAGCTGAATGAGGTTCTAAAATATTCATTATTGATAATATTCATACTGGCTGTTTAATTTATAGCAGCAGAGAGGGAGAACGACCAATACTGAGTGACCAGCAGGTGAAAACATAAAAGAGTAAAAAATAATCTTGCGCAATTAGATATTTCAGCCTCGTAGGAACGTTTAGTTTTATAAATAAGGTCTCTACAACGTTGTAGGATTCACCCTCCATGCGGTTAATGCAGGTGCAAAAATAACTTTTGAAAGGTAATAACAAGATATTCTGAACTTTAACTGTTTTTCGTCGAGAGTCAGAAGAAGATTTGTATCTGAGGATAAGGAGGAAAGGAATTAAATTATGTATTATACGAGTAGTTTAATTGACATATGAGGAAGCAAGAACAATGGTGAGAAGCAGTGTGGGAAGTACAGTCTCATTAGAAAATCCAGTTGGAGGTCATCAAGGACCGTGTCTTAGTCATCAACAGTGCAGAATTGTTATAGATGCCGGCAGTGAAATTGACAGGTTGATTGGTAGTATGGGACATGCTCAACGTTGATGATTTGACTTTGGCAGAAGACTCAACCACGATTCTTCAGATAAGGTTCATCATATGGCAAAATGCCTTAAAAATATTGATCTTAAAATCATATTTATCAAACCAAACAAGGTTAGGGAAGCCAGACTACAGGTGTACATAAGTAAAATTTATCTTAACTTAGTTACAGTACTCCCAAATGTTAATTACATGCAATATACTTATTTATGCTTTATTTTCAAAACTGTCCAGCTGCTCAAGGCAACACAGATTAAAGAGCATCAGGACAACAACGGCATAGCCAGATAGATCGACAGTCAGTCGGATATATCTAATACGGACATTTTCATTTCCTGTTGTAACAGCGAATTCTGTCATATTAAAGGTTGTTACGCACCAAGTATTAATCACCGTCCTGATTTCCTCCTAAGAGTAGAAACGTTACATGATTGTATTATTCTATTCCGACTCTTCTATGGTAGAAAGAATATATGTAATGCTATTTTAAATATGACAAACCGGTTTTGTCAAAAGACTTTCTTGGCTCTAAAGAGCTATAATTGACAAACCACAAATGGACATCGGTATAAAACACGTTCAACGCGAGCACCAATGGATTGGTATTATGGTTAAGAATTTGTTAGGCTCATTAGCATCTGTTAGCAATAATTGTAATTTTTTTAAGGATCAATTCAATTTTATGAAATTCCTCTGTCAAATTTAACTTTTAACTGGAAGATTATTGATCTGATAATTGCAGTGACACAAACTCACAATCCCTTTCAGACAAGATGCTCCTTGTTGCCATATAAATGGCTTAATAGCAGATTTGAATAAATAAAAACTATCGAATGCTTGCGACCCTTAACACGATATAGTATTACTTGCAATATGCGACTTTCTAACATGCAATAAATGATTGGTTTTCCGTATTAAATAAATAAACAAAGTTACAAACTTCAAATATTCCACAACTTGTGTGAAAATGAATACAACGAGTTGTATATCAAAAAATAGAGAATAATAACATACATGTAACATCAAGCTAAAATATGCATATTTGCCTTTTGAACAGTTATGATTGTCAAAAGACAATTGTGTATTAACGGAGACAATGAACTCCTCACATCCCTATCCAGTGTGTCAGCTAAAAATGTAATTGTATGCCTTTTGCGGATATTCCATAGCTTTTTTGCACATTGATAAGTTGCTTCCTTACTTTTGTGCTCTTTTGTCTTCATTCGTATTAATTCAATGAATAAAAAACATAATTTAAACATGAAATGAAGACAGAAGAGCAAAGCATGCACAACCGAGTAAAAGATGGAGAGAGATGTAGTCTAGGAGATTGGAATAATTACCATAAGGGGCTTTTTCTTATTGTTTATCCATGTTTCTGTGTTGATTGATTATGCCTGACCAACCAACACAGTAACATATAAACAAGGGAAACTGCTTTAAGTAATTTAATTCTCAGAACCTTATTAAAGGTATACGAAAAGACAAAATAGACATTATATTGATTACGATCTAAAACAACTAATCGTAAAATTTATAGCACAATTTCGACAGACTATTGATGTCGAACATGAAGACAATTCCTCGGAAAGTGCTGATACCGGTTCTCATAAATTAATTGGTGAAAGTTTCAAAAGTTTCATCAAGCACAAATGCTCTCTCTCTCTCTCTCTCTCTCTCTCTCTCTCTCTCTCTCTCTCTCTCTCTCTCTCTCTCTCTCTCTCTCTCTCTCTCTCTGCACAGATTCATTTTATTTTGTCCATAATGCATGATAAAGAACGAAGAAGTGGACAAGCAGATGCAATTGATAATCATGTTTGTCTACAACATATTTAGATTTTATCTTACTATATTCCTACGTCTTTAAATACTAATCAGTGATCAGTGTAAATTCTAGGATAGGTATCTTTGAAATATAACAGCGATGAATATTTGGATCGGATTGTACGCAGTGAACCTTTTATTATTATCTAATATATTAAGTTTATTTTTACTCATATTGTTTATATTCATATCATAATTAAACTATATTACGCACGGTCAATTTGGAAGGTTAGCTATTTATCAATTTATTATGGAATCAACGTGTAGATAACAAGAAATGACATCAGGAAGAGATTTGGTCCCAAAGTTGGTTTAGAGTAGACAATTGACAATTGTAAGAATGATAACTGGGAATAGATACCAAAACACGATACCCTCTGTCACCATTTGTGCACTTTTGTTTTAAATAACCTGTTATTGTCTGCACCAATTTAGATCCAAGCTAATCTCATGACCTTTGATTCGAGGAGACGTTTTCTTTGACGTCACATTATTATATGTGATCGAACATGGGGCGAAAATTCAAACATTGGTCTGATACAAAAAAAAGTTGATCATACAATCTGAGATTTATTCTCATCATAACGTAGAACATCAACAGTTACACTACCACAACATCTTAAAGACGGCACATCGTACTCTCTACTAACAAATACGTTAGCATCACGTGTATTCAATGCATTTTGAACAGGAGACATAGTATAATCCTACACGCAAGCTCAAATGTATATTTACTGCAATTTCCATACACTACAGTGCTGGCAATGCATCTTAATAGAACATTGCCAGTGATCAGCCAACAGTATACGAAAAGCATGGAACTTGTGACGTAATCGTGAATAGTAATGTTCTATTCCAAGTAGAAAAAGTAATAAATGCATATCACCTCAGTCTGTTTATCGTAATAATATGAATACTAGTGTTATAATTATCCTAGCTTTACTACTTGCTGTCTTTCTGCGATGCGGCTCTTCACTCTCTTCGCCGATTGTTTGTCGAGTTTTATCCACTGATATTTCTGATACTGATGTTTTTGACCACTAGTTTAATTGAGACAGTCCTTACACTAGTACGTGCACAACTATTACAACAAGAACTTTAACAATAAAACAATCGTTGTGTCTACATTTATCTTTTTCAGACAATAGGTCATCTAATCCCAACAGATGTCGAAGAGGAATGTGACGGTTCCGTCTATATAATCAGTTTGATTGTGAACATACAGAACCGTATTCATGTCAAGCAATCACGTCATGTGGAACATATAAATCAGCAAAGTTCTGGGTCAGTATTCAGTAGCATAAAAGGAAAAGTTATCCAAATGAAGAAGCGATTAGTCAGCCAGTGAATGACATTCATGTTTTAGCAATAAAGAAATTGCTTTGGCACATCGTCATCTTTTCCATCAAATGTAACGAACAACATAGCAAACATTGGCTGTAAATATAGAAACCACTTTTATTAATAAACACGCACACACAATTGAACGTGTGTCTTTCTTAATTTTTTAGCAGCAAAGACACTTTCGAAATAGTGATGCATACTAACAAGTATCAAAGATTAGTTCTGAATATAAGTCTTAAACAGAAACACGTGCGTTTTTGTAAGTTTCTATTGTCCAGTTGTTCCTTTGAGAAAACAAAATAGATTTTTTATTAAGGTGAGTCATCCACATTATCATCATCACCTTTTCTTCAGAAAGTTGTGTTTTCATTTTAGATATGTTAGAACGAAACATCAGATAAATTTCTCAAACTTTAGATATTACAACGTGTCGTACATTATATCATGCTGGCACAACATTGGTAACTGATCGTCGTGGGGGATACAGAAAGACAGACAGATTATTAAGTCATGTAGTCTAGTATTTGCAAGATGGATCAATTATTTCAAGACAATACATGTCTATACAAGATATATACTAACGGGCATAAAAACTAGAATATTCCTGCACAGATGATATCGGTGTAATGCAGTGTCGTTCTTAAATTTACGAAGAGTAACATAGTTACTGATTAGCATAAACCAATCATTAACTCTTGCCACGTAACCTCAATTTTAAAACCAATAAAGGGACACGGTAATTTCTGTTTCAAGGGAATAATTTCTTTAGATATTGAAAAGTGTTCTGACAAGATACTTGGGTAAAGACATCCACAATAATTTTTAATAAATTCAATCCTTAAAATATATTACTGTGATTAAACAAACGTATGTTGACTCATCAGCACTACATAGGCTATAACAGACATGTCATCGCCTTCAGTTTGGAATATTTAAAGTTCTAGGACTTGTGCCTGATCTTACGCTAGGATTAAGTCATGTTTTCTCATTTTAACTTTGTATTTAGAGGAATAATTTTCTTTTTAAATTTTACTAATCTTCCTGTCGTTTCCTCTTTTACGAGCATAGACTCGTAACAGCAAATTGGGCGCTTGTCCTTGGTAAACGAATTTTGCAAACATATTACAGAAAACTTTGGTTTTTGAAATTCAATTAAAGTGGAGATATTTTTTTTTCAAATCCTACCCATGTACAGATATATTCCTTAAAAAAAGATTAAATGATTCAGCTTGCCAGAAGCAATGATCTTTTTGATGCATAACCTTCTTTAACGAAGCAACAAATTCAAACTAGTTTGGTCCAGCATTTGGTGGAAAAGAATGTTTTGTACAAAATGGCTTTGAATTTGATTAATAATACTTTATCGGACTCTGACATAAAATCAAAGGAAGTAAAATTAAAATACATAATGGAATTAGAATTACGAAAGCATAAACGTCAGATAAAGAGCAGAAGCAAATGTAATCAGATATTGAAGAAAAAGAGAGGAAAATGCAATTGTTGAAAGAGGAGAAACAAATGCAAATACATAAGGAGAAACGAGAGAGAGTTAAATGCAATTGGAGAAAGAAGAGAGAGAAATGAATTTACAAAAAGAAGATCAATGCAGTTATAAAATGAATGATGAACAATAAATGCAAATCCAGCTGGGAAAAGAGAAAAGAGAGAATCAACTGCAAATGCAAATCCGGAAATTAAGAGAAATGAAAGGAATAGAATATCAATTTAGATTTTTTTTTAAAAAAATTGATCTGGCTAGTGGAAAGCACATCTCCACATTACATACAAATTCAGGTTTTGATGTTACAAAGAATATTAGGTTAGTGACTCCTTTTAGAGAAAAAGAAGTAGATAAATTGGTTCCGTATTTTGAATAAATTGCTGAAAATTCGAAATGGCCAAGATAGCGTTGGTTTTTATTATTTCATATTGCACGTTTTGGCAAAGATCAAGGCATCTAAGCCTCCCTGTCCGTACAGTAACGTGCTGATGATAATGCAGATAAGGTATGCATATTAAAGTTTTATGAGATGGTCCTTCAGGCTGATCAACCAAAATATAGAAACTATTAAACAAGGAGCTGAATGAACCCATGTCTTATTTGCAAGAGAAAAAGAGCAGTTATTTGATATATGGTGCATAGTTAAGAAAGTTGATCAAGATTACGAAAATCTCAGATATCTAATATTGCTTGAAGATTTCAAACTCTGGGTTCAAAGCAACGTTAAAACTTCTATAGGTGAGCATAAGGTCGAACCATTACAATATGCAGCTCGTACTGCTAACGAATATTTAATAGTTCATAAGATTATTTTGTAAGTATGTCTTCAGCTCAGCAGAATTCTAGTACAAATTTATTTTAGCACAGTCGGAGCAATTATAAACATCAGTAAGACAAGCTACAGCCACAGAGTCAAGACAGACGTATTCCAAATGCTCTTTTAGATTAAGAGATCAAGGACAAGGTCATATTTTAAAACCAATATATTTGCTGGGTCTGATAAACCCCAGTCTAATTTTATTATGGAAAATAGTGAGCCATTCATGTCAAAAGGTTCAATATCACTAATGGGTGATTCGGTAAATCCTATCCCTATTGAAATCGTAGGGACTGAGAAGCATGTCAGAGATTTTATTATTAGGTACTTTTTGTTTTTATTGAGAAGTAAATCTCTAGGAAGAGTGTTCTTTTTTATGGAGTAGCATCAAACTTTGTTAATGTTCCTCTTCATTCTGTAAATGTGTCAACGCACTTATATTCAGGATCCTTGACAGTGAAAACAATTTTGCCTTTACAAGTTTAAGGCGTTTTGATAAGTCACTTTTAGTCCTTGTTTGGAGCAATCAAATGTTATTTGATTACAGTGATTTTCTTTAAACTACTCATTTTTTGATATAGCAATCAAAGGTTTTTTGATTACAGTGATTTTCTTTAAACTACTCATTTTTTGATATAATGAGGATGACAAATCACTAGTCGTTTTTCAGGAAATAAATTCTAACATATGTTTGTTTTAAATAGCTGTTAGTGAAACTAAAGCCATAGAAGTACTTGTTTGTTATTGCTTTAATAATTGAATTATTATAAGAAAAAAGAGATCACCATTTTAGACACCTGCTTATGACGAATGGTCAGTCAAATATCAAATTGTAGTTCAAAAATCGTAAAGGCAGAAAATTCTTAGTCTCTTTCATGAACCCGTTTGGCTGGTTATTTAAGGATTAATAAGACTGATAACAAGATCATGAATCACTTCTATTCGCCGAAAATTAAACATGATGTTTGTAAATGCTGTAATCTTTTCATGTCAAATGGCAGGAAAAACATCAGAAGATACCTATGGAACATCTACAACCCATTCCTCCATTTTACGAACCATTTAGCAGAATAATGGTAGATTGCATTGGTAACTTCCCTAAGGCTAAGCCGGTCGCAAATACTTGTTGACCATAATTCGTGCGCCAGAGGCAATTCCTCTGAGAAATATTGAAAAGAAAACAATAATAAAATCTTTGACAAAATTTTCTTTAAAAGAAACTCAGTTTGGCCTTCTGAAATCGATCCAATCTGATTAAGTGTAACATTTTATGTCTGGATTTTTCCAGCAAGGTAGATACTAATTAGGCATCCAACAAGTTAAGTTTTCTGCCCATCACACTGAGAGCTAAAGGACTTTAGAAGTATTTCATAAAACTATGAACAATATTATCGGGTCATATTGTTGTCAGACCTATAAAGATTTGGATGAAGGGATTCATTTACTGTTGTTTGCTTTTAGGAAATCAGTTCAATTATCTATAGAAATCATTCCTTTCGAAATAGCTTTAAGGACGTACTGTGTGTTGACCATTGAATTTGTTGCAAGAGAAACTTCTCCCTGATCAAGATTCTGGAATTAACTATCTATATTATGGTTTACGTTGTAAATTGTAGTTGTCCAAGTCATTTGAAGTTGAAAGATCGAATCTGCACTCTACTCCTGTCAAATATGAAATTATGCTTTGATCAAAATACAAAGGAAAAGGGTTTGCAGTCTGGTAATATAGTTTTCTCTGGCCAGGTATTATGATGGGAAGTGTTATGTATATTAAATTTAATTGTTTGTTTGTTATCCTAATTTTTGTAATACATTTCTTGAATAGAGAAATTCGCATGAATTTATAATATATTCAAACATGGAATTATTCTACTGTGATTCAACAACATACTGTTAATTTATCAGCAATCGATAAGCTATAACAGGCATTCAATTGCTTTCAGTTTTGGATCTCTTCGGGATGTTTAGTAAATTGTATTTAGGACATAAAATTATTAGGACTTGTGCCTCATCTAATCCTTTGATTCTTTAGGATTTAATTCGTAACACCCTAAAATCTTTTTTCTTATTTTCACTTTGTTTGCCACGGAAAAAAAAATTATTTGCGAAATATTATTTTGCGATATATAATAATGTTATGTTACTTATTTTAAGAGTGAAGTTTCGTATCACTTCACTAAATGTTTTCTTGAAATTGTTATTTCTTATGGATGCGTTTGACAGTAATTGCAAAATGTAGACGACATACATAGTTACATTTATTTTGAAAATAAAACGATACATTTATTTAAAATCTTTTGTTTTTGACACATTGAATATTCTGAAAGACGTATATACTGGAATAATGTTGTACATATGTTCAACATAATATATTTATGGTGAAATGGATCTCGAATTCTTATAAGTGTGTAAATCAAGTAGAAGATTTGCCATCAATTTAGTTGTTAACATAATGCTGGGACGACTGTAATTAACCAGTTTTCGAAGACCCTAGTATGTTGGCTTGTTGAAACCATTACTTATTTACGAACATAAGCATAACTTCGCACGCTCATCCGTTTCGAACTATCATTAGTCTTTAAACCAAGTTCCTTAAGATCGCACTATCTGAAGCAGTGTCTGTAACATAACTCACACGAAGTTTTGTTGTATTTACGACCTAACATGGGTTCGACTAGAACTTCAGAAGTTAGTCATCCTAATATCAAAATACGGTCAGATTTAAACTTGCAGAAAGTATGATCAATTAATACAATCTGGACGTTACTGTCATGGTCAAAAGACAAAAAAATCAAAACAAAATTTTAGTTGTATGCAATTTACTATATCCCTTACGATGTTTATTTTATCTTCAGTTTTGACAATGTCATACTCAAACGAAGCTCTTGTAACGAATCAACCAAATAGAGGTAGGAAAATGGGATTTGCGTTTCAACATATAACTCAGTACCACAAAATTGGAAACTCAAACTTCAGTGGACATACAAAACAGAGTATATGCTCGAAATGGGTTGAGACTCTGAGAGGTGAAGTCCAGGCGAGTGATGACGACGTTGTTATGCTTTAGTAATGAAACTTTGATATTTTGAAATTAAACATTATGCTAAAGGATAAACTTATAAGCAACATATTATGGAAGAGATCTTCGAGTTACAGTTTTCTTGATAATTACAGTTCTGAAACCATTCTGAAGGTGGGTAATTCAATTTTTTGGTTATTGTTCCACAACCTACATTTCTGGTAAATAAGCATTGTGTTATTCTTAACTGAAATAGATACCACAGTTAACTAAAGTGCTTTAAAGAAACCTCATCGAGGACCATGGCGCTTTCCTTGTACACCTTTGCCTGGACAAGAAAGGCAGTTTGAGTAATCACAGGTGTACAAGCCTAATAGTTTTTGAGCCTCGATAAACTATAGAGTGCTATTGATGGTATTAAATAGTATCTAAATTCTTTAATCATTAAGCAAATAGCAATTCACAACACTTGTAACAACACAAAGAAACGTTAAACAACAAGATCTTATTTAGATCCGCTCATAGTATATTCGCTAATGAACTCAAGCAATGAATCAATGTCCGTCATATCTTATCTCATGGAGCAGTCAGTCTATCAAACATGAGGTCAAAGTATTCTGCATCACGTGTTGTCCTAAAAAAAACTCTGATATGGCAATGTTTGTGAACGGTAAGTATAAAAGTCTTTAGTAGACTAATTTATATTCAAAAAGATCCGTGTTTACTTGAAACATTGCTTCTAATGCAGGACTGACTTATTTTCTGACACTGAAAATAACTTGACACCGGACAGTTACCCATGACTAATATGTCGCAGTAGTGTGTGCCAAATCTTAAAGTTCTTCACATCTCCAGTTCCCCCGCAGAAAAACAGCATCAGATTTCTCTACATCGGAATCAACCACTTATCATACGTCACATATTAGGACTAACCATTGCAGCTAAATCTGTCGTATTAAAATGCCTGGCTTTCGAACAGATTGGCAATGAGGACATATACATTTTCGGACATGTTTACACCAGACAAATACTTAAAGATAACAGCGTCATGTACAACATATGCATCGCAATAATACTTCATTCGTGATTCGCGATATTACTGAGACAAGTGGTACCTGATATAATATTGTCATGTTTATTTCCAACTTCTTATATCTCATTTAGCAACCGAATGCTTAAATAATGATTTATTTCCCATTTCTTTTTCAAATTATTTAGATTGATCATGCAATAGACCGTATTGTACAATTAATAACCATATAAATCTTGTTCACTTTCAGCGATAACTTCTATTGGAGCAATTCTTCTGCTCCAAATCTCGCACGCAGGTAGGTTATTGAAGATCAAATATCGCGACCTTTCTTGGATCAAAATTGCAAACATATCAGTTTATTCAACTGCTAGCAAGTTTTCGTTTCAAATTTCAGACACACACGCATAAATAAATACACACACACTCACACACACACACACATATATATATATATATATATATATATATATATATATATATATATATATATATATATATATATATATATATATATATATATATATATATATATCAAAAGCAAGAGAGAGAGAGAGAGATGGGGTGGAGAGAGACAAAATAATGTCCACAAATTATGTATTGTTACAAAGTCTTCCCTCGTCAGCCTCTAAACGTTATATTTTTATAACTATCCTATAATTGCAGTTTAAGGAGATTCGTAGTTATGAACATGGTTTGGAGTGGTAAATAGTGTTTTAACCCTTTAAGCTTCGTTTCAGTTGCATGTTGAAGAAACAAGTCTCCTTATCTGTGTAAATAATGATATATTTCTTTAACGTGGTGAACAGAATTGTATATTTTAATTCGAGTCCTCACCATGTGCTGAAATATAATTATTGTTGGACAAGTGATCAACGGTACTGCCGTGCTGAACTAGGAAAAGGATTTATATATTTAGTATGTAATTAAGTTAGAATTATATATTATTTCTGGCTCTTTATATATATATATATATATATATATATATATATATATATATATATATATATAAGACAAGTAATTATTTGTTTTATTTATCTTTTTTATGCTAGGTGGATATAAATGTCTTAACTGCATGGCTATCGCTCGTCCGCAGGATTGTGATACTGTCACCTCTTGTGGGCCTCATCAGGTGACTTCACATTGTCCTAACTGTCTCTCATCAACATATCCTTATATCTGTAATGTATATTTCCAAATTCATTTTGTCTGTAGTATGCTATTAGCTTCTTAGTTAATTAGGTTACTTGGCTTTTTCATTTGACTGTACCAATACCTACTTCTGTTAGTGTGAATTTGCAACTCGTGATATCACTGCATAATACCGGATGAATCAAAAGTGAGGAAGAGAGAGCAGGTTTTAAAGCCTTCGACTGATGAACGTTGATACGTTGAAACAAAAAGCACGTCACACTGAAATATATCAAACAAGTCTGACAGTGGATATATTTGCTACTGTTGCCAAGATGCCAATATCTCAGTGACAGTCATTTTGTATGCACTGTAATACGATCTTTTTAGAAATGGATTGGTAGGCATAACACTGGTTAATCATCTAATTATGCAAGGCAACAATAAATCGTACTCTTGGATACGTATGCGTCTGTGGTATCAAATTGTTCCCTATAGTTCTACAATGTAAGCTGTATCACATGTTACTTATCTTTCAATGCTACGTTTTACAGTCCAAATAACGGCCTTGTATAACGTAGAAGCTTGAAGGGTGAATTATATCATATTTGGAGCAAGTTATTTTTGAAAATAAGGCTTCCCGCGAAAAGTGTTGGTTACAACACCATTAAAGACAACTTAAAGAGTGCAGTTACCTCTGATCACTTTAGGTATATGTGCATATCGCAGAGTAACATTTTAATATCGATGTATTTGTGTCAGCCTCGGGGAAAATCCGAACTAGATTAAATTATTGGTCTAGCATCACATCATCGTATACTACGAGATTATTAATACATCGATAGAGATTATCCGCTGACTTCACTTGATCATTAAAATATTTAAGTACGTTGTTGCATTGCTTTTTATCTAGAGATGGCGCCACTAAATACAACTTATCCCACATTTGCCATATCATCATCAGATTAAGCAGCAATTGCGTCGTATCAGTCCCAAGTGGACCTATGAAAATTCCTCTGACAGAATTTGGTAGCGCTGGATGATGCTTGACTGGATCTTGATTCGTGTCGTTATGAAATCAATGTTATTGACGTTGTAGAAATATAATAAACAATATGAATTTTCATTGTGTTTGATGCGGAGCATCCACCCCCACCAGTGAATTAACAACAATAATAACAAATAGTAAAAAGCGTGCATTTACAATTAAGTGTGTGAAATATGTTAAAACTAAATGCAGATTAATCACTAACTTGAACATTGTCAAAATAGTGCGGATATCGCTACATCACTAAGATAATTTCCAAGAGATTCAAGGGCTAAGTATGCTGGTGAGAAGGACCTTCGTAGATATAATTTCTGTGGTTATGCAATAGGAACCGGTTTCCTACTTGACGAAAGAGACTAACCAAGACCTGGAGAGTATTCAATAAATGCGTTTAATCAAGCAAACCAGTCATCATATCGTGTTTAAAAATTCGGATTTACAACAACGGCGTATTCCAGGCGTGACAGAGGATCACTTTGTATATACTGGGTGAATAATTGACGTAGTTTACAGCTTATTCGTATGTGCTCATGATTAATTTCATTACATAATACTTTAATTTCATCTTTGATAAATAAATCCTCTTGCGCAGAATATTCCCACATTATTTCAACTGGGATAGTTTTACACGAAACAACTTTTAAGTTTGGAACAAATAATTTACCATTACCGGATTATTTTTGATTGATCTGCACAACTGAGAACTTTTATAATGCTCTTTCTTCTATGAAGAATAATTAAATCGCTGAGGCTGCGGTGGCATCCTTCCACGGCTCGAATCGACAATTAATAGATATCAAGGGTGTAATCGGGTGTCGATGTTTATATCGCGGCTGATAAAGTTGGCTTGTGATTTGTGATAGCGCGTTTGGATTCCTTTATTCTTTTCTGTAATAGATTTAATTGGAATTCACTATTGATATTTATTATTTGGCAAATGCCCGTGGTAATACAAATAACATTCCAACCTGGATGTCCATCAGGTTGATGTTTATAAGAAAACGCTAATAAAGTATTTGCTTGCAACACACCGAACGACATTTCTTTAGCTGGAATTGCAGTTGGAAAGCTAACGTAGAATGCCGAATTTCATGAGCTCGCTGATATTATCGTAGTTGTTGGTAGTGTTGTATTTGTGGCTCATTGTTGTTCTTGTGAAATAATTATTAAATTGTTTTTATTTTTTGCTTTTGTATCAGTTAATAATATTTGTATTTGGGTCTGCTACAAACACGCTTGCTTGTATTTGTAACTTTGCCTGTGCAACGTCAACCAATTGATTAATTTTATACTTTAAGTAGTTGTTAGTTTTGCTATGAATTAAAGACAATAATAATAAAACACGGGGTAGCCTTTTATATCGGATTCTACCTTGAATACTTCATCGTCGATATTGCTCCAGTACTGCTGACATATATCCAGGGGATACAGCCATTAGGATAGCGACGCTGTGCAACTACGGTTGATATTTTAAATGTTGTTTGCGCCGAGTATTGAGAAACAAGAACATTAGCGATACATCTGATGGAACCATTGTGTGGTGTCCTTAATGCTGATTCATACGATACAGTATATGCAGCATCATCGGTATTTTTTATGTCCGAGTGTTATGTCAACGACTGCTGAACTTCAAAAAGGTCATTAATTGCTCTATTTGTGCTGCGAAAATTAACAAACGCGGTTACATGAATAGCAAATTCAGATCTAAATGTGGCCAATTCATGGAGACTTCGGCGAACATCGTAATTTGCTCGGAATTTTGATCACTTGGCGGGTGGTCAACTGACTGCAATATCTAATCGATAGCTGGTAGCCACAAATAGTCTGATCCCCCTGCTTAGTATGCTCCCTAGTATAGTATAGCGGAGTGCATCGCAAGGAGCATACTAAGCAGGGGACCAGACCAGTGGTCAAAACAAGGCGGACAATTCAGCATTAGCATCAACTGTTCCAACTACTTCAGCTTCGTTTATAGAGTTGAAAAATGCCTATTCAACAGCGATCATGCCATAGATATTGACAAAATTTAATATTGGAACCATCCTGTCTCGTTTTCTGGATTTTATAGCCATATGAGAGAGTAGCTATGAGCTGTTTACATCTGGACATATACATGCGAGTATGGAAACGGTGTCGATGTTAAAAAATTAATCATTTTTTTTACCATAACACCGCATGTTATAAATGAGTTTCGTTTACCAATAAAAGGAATTTTTCGTATTAATTCGCAGTATAACAAACCAGGATTATTTTTCGACCGTAAAGCTGTAGAAGTCCCAGGCATTTAGCGGGCAGGTAGCGGGCATTTCTTAATTTGTTTTAATCTGATACGTCTAAACAACAATGTATGCTATTTTGTTATGTACAGCTGCCTACCAGCGTTTGATTGGCTGGAGCATAAAGTGATTCGGGAGGTTTTGTGGATAATTACGGAGCAACTCGGTTAAATCTGATATGAAATGGGCTATTCCTTCACTGATTGTCATTAAAGAGGACATCATAAGGATATTGCTCTTTTCGACGTATTTCTTCGTTGCGGTATCATCGTCTGATTCTGATCATCCAAGACCAGTAATTTTATTATTAGACATATTGAAAGAACCAAATATTGGAATCACCGGCGGATACTGAATGATCATTGATGTCAGTTCTGATCGTGACGTCATTGTCGTCTACGTATTTTTGTTACCATTTCGTAGTCTGATTTTTGGTCCTTTCACACACGTATTAACTTTTACGTATGTTGAGATACAGAATATTTCCAATTTGTATTAAGCTTCCAGTAATCAGTCTCATAAGTGGTAGAATAGATTCCTCAAAGGTTTTAATTGCACCGATCTCAGAACAGAACACTAAGGTATCGTCTGTTGTATCTGGATCTCGCAGAATAATATCTGTCAATGGGATATTGCTCGTCTTTAGTCGTCCCTGCTGATAATAAAAAACAACTTCCTTTTGGTCAACATCAGCAAGACGCAAAAACACTAGCGATATCTCCCTTGACCTTTTCAAGAGTTGCATAGTCTGATAAGTCAACCTGAGGCTTGAGACCTTGAGAAGATCTTCCGAAAGAATCCAGCATTGTATATTCACTAGGACCCATTTAAAACGACGGTGGACTGCTATAATGTGAAATGGTATACTCGTGCACAACTTTATGAGGCGTCGTCGATGATGTTAACATAGCTTAGAGCGTGGCGAGTACTTCACGGCTACATATTGGGAGATCAGTTATTGTCTGTATTGGCAAAGTTTAATACTAGATTTTCTAACTCATTGGAATCGATATAAACAACTCCATGCGGATCAATCTCTAATGCAACCCAGTGAGTAATTGTTAAGGAACTTCCATCGAGATTAATGATGCCTGGTTTCAACACGGTAAATCAATCTTTGACATAGGAAATATCAACGATGTGTCCAGGGCAGATGCTAGAATTTTTTCCCGTGGTTTAATCGTACCTTAAATGATGAGCTCCTGGCAAGCTGATTATAATCATTATGTAAACGAATCAAACTTTTAATAATCTTTCTTTCTGTAATGCCATCTCATCGGCAGCTCCAGCAGCATCAAGTGCACCAACAGCACCGGCTATTAATGCTGGCATAGCTGTAACAAGTGAAAATATACTGAGTTTTGGCGATGTCTCTAATGTCACCCACGGAAAAATTGAGTCGTACACCAAGAGATGGTCGATTGTCGTAATTGACGTGCCTGAGATGAGGTTATGTTAGCGAAAGTTTGTGTGAACCTCCTGCGATCTGCTCTGATTTCAGTAATATTTTATTTCTATTTGCACTAGTAATTTTTGATGATGATTGGAGCCTTTTAACCAGAAAGAAGTAAGACTGATACTAGCATGATATGACATTAAAAACTATTTAATTATGTTTTCACGTGGGTCTCATTCGCTCACCAAGACCTTCAAGCGATGTGGTTTTGTCTAACAATAAAACAGTGATTGCTCTGTAATTAAGGAATGATTCCTTCTGCCACACATGCCCGAAATTGTATATCAAGAACAGATTGTCTAAACCAATCCAAATGTCCCAATTTAATCGGATACAATGTTGTGAAATTTGCAAAGGATAATCCACATTCTGATCACGCCCCATAAATGTCATCAACCGATGATAAGCACATGCAACACAATTATTGGCAACATTCCTCAACACTTGTTCAGACGTTGTTGATGTCTATTTATCCTCAAATAAACTTCAATAACCCAAAGCATGTAAAACACTGCTAATCTACTAGATCAGTATTATAGAAAGCAATACCAATATGACATGCTTCTGACACCCATTGCTGTGATGCTACCTGCCATGTGAATAAACCGTTAACGTTAATCTGAACACTATATATGGTCATCGGCAAATATGAAAATGTTGATTTACCACCTGATTCCACAAAAGAGAGTAACCGTTGTTCCTCAGCGAGTGATGGATTCAATGAAAATTTTGTTAGTATTACTTTACCTGCATCAACTGTAGCGGCACTCCATATTGCATCATTGTCGGTGGCTTTAACACCAAAAATAACTTTTCTAACATGTCTGTGGAATCCCAAGATATGTGATAGCGGAATTGCACAAGCAATTTCTTAATTTGACTTTTAAATTGATCGTCGTGCTGTGAATCCCAATTTTGAAATACTCATTCAGCTGCATTCATTGTTACGTTGCTGCTATAGGTCTAATCAGTGGTAAACATCGATGACGGACCAAATGATCTCGAGTAAGCATCTCTGTATTTTGCAAGGTCAGTTACCTTCCTGCCAACGTCATGATTCAGTATTATTTCCGTTAATCGTGTATGTGGCGCTGTCAAGCAATTATTATTAGCAAGAACAACTGGATCACTAAATTCGTACGCTGTATCATCTGCTTTCAAAAGTGTACCTTCGATCTCAGTGAAAGTCCCATCAATCAGGAAATAAATATTTGTATCCTGAACTTGTAACTCGATTCTTGCTCGTGCGTTAGGTACACGCGCGTCATAAAAATAATATTGATTATCACGTATCGATTCGTCTAATAGAACTAGTGCAACCATGTCAAATGTTGGATCAGATACACGTTTAAACATCTTTGTTATACTTATCGTCGTCGAAACAGGAAGACCACATACTGCTATTAGACTAGCAGTTATTTTTATTTTATTACTTTTTCTCATATGGATACACCAGCCAATGCTGCTAGTTGTTTTATTTGCGGTTTGATGTATTATTGTACCGATTTGTATAGGTATAACGTCAGTGCTGGGTAATTTTATTGACTGAAGTCGAACCACTTGAAATTGGATTATTAATCATGCCAGTCTATCCCTGGTTGTTGAGAATACTTTACCGACAACATTACCAACAGCACTAATACATTTATCACGAACAAAAAACGTTAATAGGTTTCATTCCCAGTTTGCTTTTCAAGCGGTATTGCTTTCTGAGCTGTCCTCATGAATAGCCCTTTTGGCAAAATCACCGAGTCCAGTGAATGTATCACCCTGACCATGTACATGGCTACGTTGAGCATTATGTATGATCATATTAGCTTGTCACTGATCTAATTGCATACCCCCAATCACTGCGATAATTATCATTTATATCATCGAGGAGAGACCGATAATCATTAACACTTATGATACCGCCTGTAAATAATCTGTTACCAATATCAGCTGCTTTATTAGTGATTTCTGGGGAATTATTGTCAGCTTGTTTTTCACCAATCAGAATTTCTAGTCTTTCTACATCCACAAGGACGTTTCTGAGATAAACTTCATCGGTCAACGGAAGGGTTTTTAAATTGCCATTGGCAAGACCTTTTCCGGATTCTTATTGATATGGTTGTTGTAATACTGACTGTCATTCTTGTTGATGTAACAATGCAAGATGGTTATTTATTCCTTCATCTAATGCAATAAATATTGTATCATTACTTCAGGCCTGATCAACTCCAAAAAATCCTTTTGTGTCCGATTTCACGAATTACGTTATAATCAGCGTACTCGAGTTTCAAAATTCTTTCTCTATGATCAAAACTACGCAAGCTAACCGAAGATAATGTTTTCACGCTGTCAGGTTTTATATGGAGGTAAAAAAATCTCCTCCTTAAATGTATCATTTACTTCAGTTCTGGCTTTTTCTTGTTCTGGTTTTGGTTCTGGTTCTGATTCAGGTATACGATCCTTCATGTCGACTTCTTCATAAAGAAGATGGTGAATACCCTCAAATATCCCCAGTGTTTGTGGTTGATAAGTAGCATCACGTGAAAGTTTTCTTAAGCTCTATTGTGTTTGTTTAGTTTCTTCTGCGTTTATTTTTTTCACTTGCTTCAGCTGATTGCTCTAATGTGGAAAGTAGACCTTTGAGAGCTTGCGTAACTTTTTCGGTAGCCTTTGCAACCAGTTCAAATAACTGATCTACACCTGCTGAAAATTCCGCTCGAGCTTCCTGACGATCTTGCAATAATTGTTTGACAGAATCACGGACGGGAAGATATTTCTTAAATGCCTCTAATCGCTGCCGAGCTAACTGAACTGTGTCAGATTCCATGGTTAATGCAATTATTGATATAATAATTTAATTACGCCACAGCAGCAGGATGGGTGGGGAAAAACTGTGTGATCGGGTCAATAAACAAACAATACAATAACCTAATCTCAGTCGATTAGAGGCTTCGGTGAACGTTTCACATGAAGCATTATTCTCAAAAATAACTTGCTGCAAAGGTGTAGGATTTATCATCACTGATACTGGTTTCTTCTCATGTCAGTAGTAGTAAAAGTTACAGGAATATCTTGCAAACTTGGGAGCCCTTGTATACACTCTTCCACAAAATGATGTTTAATTAGATGCTTAGTATCCAGTTTTTATCCTTGTGAAATTGACATCCGATACTACAAACTTTATCATTTTAATTTTCCTTTTATATATTTTTTAGATGTGACTGTATTCGAGGTACTCCGAAGTATATTCAAATAGGTTGTGGCGTAGAATATATTTCTTTAACAAAATGAATTGCTGCTTGCAATTCCAACAGGCATGATATATTTCTGTTTTATTGATAAAATTAACACTTTCCCCTTACCCGATTTCGGCATTCCCGGCTTCCATCAATCTCCAGCCAACTGAAATATATGTCAGCGAAACTTACAAACAATTCCATTAACTTGTGAGAGAATTTGAATTTCTTAGGAAAAGGACATAATATTAGGTAAAGACTAACTGATGCATTATAACTTTAATTTGTAGAAAAGCGCCGATAATCTTTGTCATGTGAGTGAGATCTTCCTGAAAATTTTACTTTCGTTACGATGTCAGTTGACATCAAGACATAATACACATCGCCGACAATTAGGCAGTAAGAATGACGCCCAAAACATAAATATCAATGATGAGGTTCTACGCAGCGGGACTATGTTCTCCCTTGAGATATTTTGTTTCTTGTTTCTTACAATTTTGTGGTAGAGAGACAGGATACTGTTAATTTGGATTAATTGTAATACATAATCTGCAATGTATTGTAGCAGTGAGTGGGTGAGACTAAGTGAGTATGCTATTAAACCAGTAGTATGACCAGCAAGTTTGCAACTTTCCTTGCTAGGATGCATACATATTAATTAAATAGTATGACCAAAAATAAATACTTTGTTAGTAAGTCAGTCTCTCAATTAACAAAAGACTATGTTACTTGAAAAATTGAACAATTATGTATTACCTTGATGGACTTACTTTTATTAATACAAGTTGTTACAAAAAAGAGGTAACTGTAGTGCGAATGACCTCAAAGACTGGTTAGTTAGGATAAAAGGTTCTAATATTTACTGGTCAGAGATATTGGCTTGATAATTTAGGCTGGCTAAGAGCAAACTACTTGTTGAAAACAGCAATGAAACATTTCATCAGATTCTCGTTTTGGAGCCATGCGAAATTTGGAGTTAGAAGTATCTCAGAGGTAGAGTTTTATAGATAAGTGACGACGTATTCCAATTTTAGTTGGATGTGTTTATCCTTTTTTAGATCTTGATATTTGTCATATAAATCTTGCAAAATATATTAAAATTTAAGGAACTATTAATCTCGTTTTGTTTGTCTGTGAATACCTCCTTATCTTTTCAATCATGAATGCAGATGTTTTTCAAAGATACACTCACGAGAACTAGTTTTGTTTATTCTGGCAATCGCAACTTAATCATTCCGAAGAGATATAGGTGAACATAGGAAGAGCATTTTGCTATAAAAGCAATAGATAAAAGAAATTGATAAGTCATCGATAACTGGTTTGTTCATTTTCCTTCAACCGAAATCCTTCCCAACTCTGCGGTTTCCGCTATCATTGATGTAATTTCTGCAACAGATCATGAGTACGATGATTTTTTAGAGGAAGGCAAGACAGGGTCCTCAACTTTAATGTTATCAAACATAGCTTATATAACGCCTTCATAAAGTCGGTTAGCATTTTATGCCTTTAAAGATGTGTTAGAATCACTACATTATTTACCCTTGCAAAATCCCACATAAATATATCTGCGCATGTACGAGTTGCTTGCATTTCTCATCAAACCTTACTTGTATGATCACTGATAATAATGAATGCTAATTTTGTTCTGCTAATATTAAACAAACATATTCTCTAAATTATAATCAGAATTCAAACCATTAAGATGACGGCTAACAGTACGAACCATGAGAAGATACTTGATGTATATCTTAATGCACTGTAACTTGTGTATATAACATGAAAACGTCGAAGTAACAGAAATTAATAAGTTTAGAAATATATTGTATTGTGCATTATTAAAGCATTGTTTATTCTTAAATTACCAGTGTACATGATCAAAGATAAAGACAATTTTGACAAATGAGTATGTCATGCGGGCTATATGGAGATATTGCTACGAACACCTGCTTAATGTAAATATTGCCAAGGAACCATTGGAGAACAGTGATCCTGTAGAAGGTTTACAATATTAAATCGTTTGCAGAGATACTGAGTTGGCAACAGAACATGTGAAGAATGATAAAGCATCAGTTCCTACTTGAATTACAACAGAGATGCTTGAAATTCTTGGGCAAGACGGTATAGTTTTTATTTTTACATTTTGCATAATGACTAATTACGCAGGAGGATCTACCCAATGATATGAAATGAAAACATCTGCTATTCGACTATCTACAAGTCGAATGTATATGAACTTAAATGTGAAAACTACGGAAGGATCACAATTTCGGAAATTGTTTTGAAGGTGTATGAAATAGAGGTTAAATGGCTTATCAGATAAAGGGTAAACATGAATGACCATCAGTTTCGCTTCCTACCTGGCAGGAACACAGTTGATGCAATTTTCCTTCTCGTGCAGATGCAAGAAAAGATTTTCATGGTAACAATAAGAGATACTGGACTGTAGTGAATTTGGAAAAGATTTGTCATCGACTGCCAACAGTATTTACGTATTGAAGCGTATTTAAAAAGTAAAAAGGAGTTACATAAATAATTATCCGAGCCATTAAAGTCAAGTATAAAGGAGCAGTGGTTGGCACTAAGGGGTATACTAGAAGGATGTCAAGCAGAGACTCAAAACAGGCTGGCAAAAGTGGAAAGACTTTTCCAGTGTAGTCTGTGATCCAGGAAACGATTACAAAACAATGATAGATCCAGTGCTTATATATGTAGCAGAAGCACAATCACTCAGGAGGAATGAAGGAGGGAAGAAGAAGAGCTACAAGACTGCACACGATTCATAATGTTATTTCGATTATTATAGATCTCACTTAAAAAAAAGCGTGTGTGTATGTTGGGTGTGTCTCTGTGTGTATGATTATGATTTTTAACCTAGCTTTAACAATTTTTCGGTCATATCGCTACGATGCCTGCAGTGTGACAGTTTGTAGTGACGTCTAGCTCTGGGGAAACATGCCGTAGACATGTGGCATAATGTCCAACACAAACACATTATCCTGACATCAGGACAACCAGTCCTAACACTAACCTTTCATTGATGAGCGCCAATAAAGACAGCTATTAGTTCCATTTTTTAATTCTTTGGTGTTACTCGGCCATGGTTAGAACCCTCGACGCTCTATCCACTAGGCTACCGAAGCGGCTCGGAGAGGGAGTAGAAACACCTGCATCAGAAGAATAATGAAGGCATTACAGTATGGACAACTTAGCGAAAGAGTTTATACGACAGACAGTATGCTTCGGAAATCAGCGACAGAGAGCATCAAATTAATATGTAGTCGTTGTCTGAAAACTGTTTAAACATTTCCCCCATTTAATAAACACTTCAAATCAGCAACATAGATTGATAAGATAAATCAAACAATTTTTGTTTCGGACAATAACTATCCTTCCAACCATCGTAAATGAATGGCTTGCATTACACTTGAAGAAGTATAGATTCTGGCGCATGCTAATATCTGATTTTTTTGCTCTTTTTATTTTATTTCCTTAAAGGATAAAATAGCTAAAATACGATATCAACCACTCATCCACATGTTCATGGTATATCGCTGGCAAACAAAATTATAAATCGGATTTATGAAACGAAGATCTATATGGTAAGGAGACAAGTGTAAATAATCATTGACAGAATCCAAATGATTACAATCCCTTAGGATGTGGTGTAATGTGAATGACATATTATAAATATATCTACTACGAGGATTTCATCGGTAACATCACAGCACAAACGAGAAAATTTAATAACAGATTATCGGAAACTTTAATTTAATCTGGCATGATAAGAAAGGTTTCATTCCAAAGATAAACTCCAAACTTTGAAAAATAAGGTATTTCGTTCGCAAAATATACCATTTAGTGTCTTGTAAAAGCTACATTCAGCCTCATTTTTCACTACTATAATATATTATGGGGAAATAAGTCAGATGTTAATATTACGAAAAGTGTTCGGATGCAATATCAAGCCGGCTGAAAAATAGTAGACGGAGAAACAGTAAACACGGAGCAATAGTATGCTTTAAAAATCCTATATTTCCAAAACTATTTAATCTCTGAAAGCTCCAACTAATGTGAACAGGTTATGCCTGGCCAGGGTAACATCAGAACAAGGATTCAATACAGAAAAAGCACATTGACAACTATAGTCTGTCAACGTTGAAAATGAAACAAAATTTATTATATCATAATTTTCAATAGTCTGGGCAGTTATATGGGGTGCTTTCCAAATTAAATCAAAGAATTATCTCGAAAATCAACTGGTTACTATATTGTTGTTGTTGTAGTGAGTAACGCCAGTATAAACGGTGGAGGAAGAACCGGGAAAACCCTGGAAGGAGCCATCGACAAACGAGAAGCTACTGGCAAGCTTTTTACGTACCCAAATTGGCCAAGCGCGAGACTCCAACCCACGCATACAGAGGTGAAACGGCAATGATCCGTAACGGTGAACCCTTTAGACTATTCGGCAACTCGGGGCACCCACTTTCACCATACATTTTTCAGATGGATGACATGCAAGTCTTGTTTATTAACTGAAACCATATTTACCTCTTTTAAGTACGTTTCTGCACACAAGTGTATTAATTTCATTATTATTATTATTATTATTATTATTATTATTATTATTATTATTATTATTATTATTATTATTATTATTATTATTATTATTATTATTATCATCGTCATCATCATTATTATTATTATTATTATTATTATTATTATTATTATTATTATTATTATCATTATTATTATTATTATTATTATTATTTAAATATTTTTATTATTCTTATTATTAAACAGAAATGTTTTATTCAAGTTCTTGCTTCAACGACCCATTCTGTGAAGTACAATCTTGGATGCCTGGATGATACGGTGAGTATAATTCTATAGAATATGTTTATTTTGCATAACCAATAGAAGGGATTCACCTTGTTCGTTTGCCATTTGTTTTCGATTTGTTTTTTTTTTTTCAATGTTCTGAAATAATAAATTGGAGAAACGCGTTTTGTTCCCGTCAATATAATTATGCACATTTATCAAATTAGGGCCATTTACGCAATGCATGCTATTTTAACTCAATAATACTAATGTATTGTCTAGGCATTTTGTTACTTATTTCAACGTTGGTGTACTAATGAGACCTGTAGTCAATTCATATTTTATTTTGTGTAAATACTGTGAACTCCTAAATGACTTATTTGAAAACAAAAACCCAAGAGAGACATAGTTTCCATTTTTCTATTTCCTTGATGATATCGGTACTACAACACTGAAAACCTTTGAAAAGCAATATTTCAAGACACGTCACATCTATAGAATATGTCCGTTAACCATACGTTGGCAAAGCAGCGTCTTTGTAAACAAGAATTTGTTTAAGAATTCGAATACATATTTCAGAAACACGTTATCCATCTTAGAGTAGAACGAACTGATGATAATGATGATGATGATGATGATGATGATGATGATGATGGTGATGGTGATGATGGTGATGATGATGATGATGATGATGATGATGATGATGATGATGATGATGATGATGATGATGATGATGATGATGATGATGATGATGATGATGATGATGATGATGATGATGATGATGATGATGATGATGATGATGGTGATGATGATGATGATGATTGTTAAGGTCTGGTCAGTAAAAAGAGTAGTTCTTGTTATTGCTGTATCAGATGTAATACATATTTCTAACACATTCTGTTGCAGTGAAAATAATTTGTCCGTGAATAAAACATTTGAAGCTTGAAATATAGATAATCCAAAATGATGTGGATAACCATAAGTAAAATAGTGATTCAAACTTACATATAGCTTGGATGGATATGGCGGCACATTTTATTTTTCAAAACTGTTTAACTTCGTATTGATGTTTAATTGTCTTTGAATTCCTAAGGATTTTTCTTTTCATTATTTTAGGAGGTTTTTGCTTGACTGTTCCATGCTTTAATTATTTAGCTCTTATTGTACAGAATCATTGTGTATGTATGTGCGGGTGTCCTGAGGAAGGCTTTTGTATAAACGGTAGTATTGTTTCAGAGTCGACAATCAGAATGATGACAATCTTGAAGTAAAAACTACGGGACAATCCACGCAATTGATTAGCTGCCTACCAGTAATTTGATACACAATGACAATCGATTTTTATTTTCACCACTTATTTTCAGTTCTCCCCCAAGTTAAGTGCATGCAATTTACTTATAGCATTGTGTGTTTTATATGTCATTTATTTTCAGAAATGTCCAGCTGCTCAAGGAAAAAAGCGAGATGACATGCATTCATCGAAGATAAAAGAGCATCCAGACAACGACGTAGCCAGAGACATCGACAGTCAGTCAGATAGCACTAATACGTTCATTGCCATTTGCACTTCCTGTTGTAACAGCGAACTGTGTAATATTAAAGGATGTGCAGCACCAGGTGGGAACCACCTTTCTGTTTTCCAACGAGTGAAGCCTCGTGATTGTATTTTCCAGTTCCATCTATTCTATGGCAGAACGTATATGTTTCATGCTAATTTAAATTATAATCCGGTTTTGTCAAAAGACTTTCTTGGCTCTCAAGTCTTTTAGAGGCTGTCGTTGATAAAGTCCAATATATTTCAGATGGACCTCCACATTGAAGAAGGTCTTGAAATCTAGCATCAATTGATTTAAATCATGGTTTACGATTATTGTGTTAATTAATATAGGCTAGCATTAATATTAATTTTTAAAAAGAAGAATTCTGCGTGATGTTATTTTTCATTGAAATTTGACCTTTCAGAATGTGGGTTGTTAATATGATCGCTGTTGTTAAAACGATCAAGAGCCAGTGATATTACAATAAGAAAACATTCTCCTCAATATCATACAAATGACCTAATAGCAAATTTGATGATTTAAAACTATCGACAGTTTGTGACATTTTATTTGACTTTCTACCATACAACGAATTACTTTGATTGAGAACTAAATCTACATTCACTATCCAACAAATAAAGAAACCTAATATCCCAGTATATACGCTGTATCATTTTCATACTACAAGTTGCATAAAATGCAAATGCATATAACGACTGATATGTCAACATCAACAGAGTAATACTATACATACGCATTTATTTCAATCACATGTAAATATCTGCATTCAAATTGCTTCAATGAATTTTCAACACCTTTATGATTAAAACATGACATATGCTTGAAATGAGGAAAGTAGAGTAAAATTAACACAGATAGGGAGTGGTGGAGGTGTAGATTTGAGGTGGAAGAATAACAATAAGTACAGTTTTGGTATTATCAATTCATATTTTTCTCTGTTGTTCGATTACTCCTGACCAACAATCAAAGCAGTAAGAGAGAAATAAATAAGGAGTTGCCTTACGAAACCTTTATTAAAGGTATACGAAACGAAAATATGAAACAATAGATATTAAATATCTGCATCATAATCAAGAAATGTACCGATAAGAATTGATGTGGCATTGCAACTTTGCTACCTTGGTGTTATGAACACTAATTACACTTTTTGTGGAAAGTGCACAAATTGTTATGACGACCCATGCTCTAATAGATTAACTGGTGCACGTTTCATTAAGACCATATACTCTCTCTCTTTTCTCTCTCTCTCTCTCTCTCTCTCTCTCTCTCTCTCTCTCTCTCTCTCTCTCTCTCTCTCTCTCTCTCTCTCTCTCTCTCTCTCTCTCTCTCTCGTGCAAGCGAATGAGAGAAAAAAGGGGAGGCAGAATGGATTTCGACGAAATTCATGACCATATTTGTCGAAAAGGGAGATTATTCATACTTTAACATTTATCTTGCTATATTCTTGCCTCTATAAGGACCAATCAGTGTACATTCATCATTGATCAATATATTTAGAATCGAAAGACTAATACTGAAATCGACAACAATGATTGGATGAGACGGAGATGGAGGGATGGAGGGGTAGATAATACTTCCTATTCCTACTGTATTACCTGATATATTGCAGCGCGTTGTATCATAAAATTGACATTTAGGAATATTTGGGTTTCGATTATCAATGTTGTAAGTGACACTTAAATTTTAAACTTGTACACAAATAAACTGCTTGCTGATTTTTGCTTACATTGTTAGTTGAACTTTCTTTGTCATACATTTTTTGACATATACTTGTAACAATATATATTAGAACTGATGGCCTGAGTATGAAACAATGATGAAAATGAAAATGGTTCAAGGTTTGTTCGGTCTGTTATGAATATGGATTTTTATTGTATTTGCATCTTTTATATTTCACTAACAGAGAAAACCCATATAGCTCTTAAGTTTCTTTAAATGTATTATGTGGCAATATGTCTTACTGTGTATGGATATCATTTTGAATCTCGTAACCGCTCAATAGTTTTTTTTATAAAAAGAAATGTCTCTAATTCACATGACATTTGATATAGCATTGCAAGTATATACTTTTGTCAGGTTTGCCTGTGGAAAGCGGACCAGTATGCTACAGCTGTTACCAAATGACAGATCCACACTATTGCAACAGAATTGCATATTGTAGCAGAGATGAGGTGAGTACTTTTAATCGTTCATGCAAGATCAAACAATTTTAGAATTTGCATATTTTCATTTCCTCCCTCCAAATGTTTTTCCTTTTCTTCCTGTACCAAGCATTGCGTTCAGTCTTCATCTCGAAACATTAGTAATGTATATATAGACATGCTATATAGACATGTGATAGAAATTGGACACTACCACAGTCAGCGATCGAAAGACCTCAACAAATGAGCTTTTGCATGTTTGTTTTCAGATAGCGTAATTTGAACGTTTTAAAGAATATTTAAGACAACAATGTAGTTTCCATTTTCCTAATATCTTATTTCAATATCCTAAAATTTATGTATAGGTTTTCAAAATTGAAGGTTTTATATCTGTTGTTGCCTTCCATTACAAATAATATCCAAACCCTACAAACACACTCCATGCTACCAAACACATCTTACGATCAGAGGCTCATTTTCATCAAACTAATATTTGTAGAGGATACGATATTTAATGATCGGGTGGCTGATACGTATTATTACATAGCAACATTCATATTTATCATCCTTACAATCCAACTTACCGTCTAATAATATAATGTCATAGAGGAACATGATATTTTATGGAACGACTAGTATGTGCAATTCGTTTAATGATTCTCCTACTTAATTCCTTAGTCATTAGATTGTGTAGGGCGATAAACAAGTTTGTTGTTATGTTTGTATCAAAGTACTTTGGCAATCTTGCACATAATGATGTTTTAACGTGTGTATTGTAAACCAACAGACAGGTTCACAGAGAACACTTAAATTAATGCATTAAATGAATCTCCTTCATATTTCTGTATTTATGATTATTTAATAAAGACATAAAGGAAATAAAATAAATTATGATGTAATATCTAACACAGTCTTTATTGACATGTCAGTACATATACTTACAAAAATAAACTGATACGGAAGTGAATACTAACTTGTATATTTCCATATAAACACAAATCAGGATCATCACAAAATAATGATTATTCAAATAATGATCAATATATTGCTTACTTTGTATTAGACAATCTGAGGTGAATCCCAACAATGGAAAATAATTAAATAAATCGTAAATTTTTTTATCAAAATGTTTCCAAAGGTTTAATTTTACTAAGTTTTTCAACGTTGTCTAATTTAAAGCTGCTGTATAATGTAATATTCTCGTTTTATGTCTTACTTAGACTCTCACACAAACACTTTATATTCGAATATTTTAGCGCTTCACACATTCTCCGAGATAGCTATACACACGGTATTAGATTCAACAATGATCAACCAAGTAGGTTCTGTATGAACTGAGACAAAACGCAAGATAACTAAATATAATATTTATTTACAATGTATTTGTTACGGCAAGGATCCTTCTCGACCAAGTACGTTTCGGATACTACCTACACAGACAGTAATTTTGAAATTAATCACTACAAACGTTTTCTACAAATGTTATACAGCTGCTCTAATAATACCACTCAAACGATGGTCTTAATTCTACATTAAGCATTTAGGTTTCTACACGTTGCAAAATGCACAATTGACCATATTTTGGGCTCATAACAAGCACGGTTTATAATATTGTCATGTTGCCATAGAGGATATGAAACTGTTAAGTTCACTTTGAAAGCTAGCGAAATGTTCTGTTCATTTAATGAATACAAAATTGACGACTGTACTTGAAAGATATTACAATGCTATTTATGCGCTGAAAAAAAAATTAATAAATTGCTAGAATTGTGATTTACACAAAACAAATATCACTATATAAAACTACTACCAGTGAACACAAAATGTTTCAACTGCTATCAATTGGTAGTCCCGGAAAAGGCAGCTATGAGTATACACAAATGGACCCTATAATATATAAAATATAAATGTCTCCCTTGTTCGGAGAAAACACCACGATACATGATATGTATGCGTACACAAGGAAATATTAGGCTAATGATTAAAGCCATTCTATATTACGAATTCTGAATGGAATTGCGGAATAACTTAGTTCATCCGTGCATTTTTAGACAACAGGAATGAACAGGCGGGTTTGCAAAGAGCAAGACTCCTTCCATCGGTTTATTTAAACATTCATATCTGACAAGCAATGATACAACATAAAGAAAAAATGTCAAATACGATAGCATATTGTTATATAACCTTGTTGCTGACCTAGCGAATATTCATGAACCATTCCGATTCGTCTAACGTAAATCAAAATATATTCTGCCAATACATTGCACGTGCCGTAGTAAATAGAACAATAAAGTGAATAAAACTGCATATATTACAACTATCCGACGTAATTACTACATGCGCCTTGGGTAAATGTGCACGCGAGAGTATGACCCATGCTATAAATTTTACTGCCAAACAACTGCAATTATGTGCACAATATTACATGAATTAGATAATGCAACATATTTATCCTAATTAGGCATGGACTGCTCCAGTAGCAACCATCTTTGCTTTCTCGTGAATTTGTTACTTTTAAATATGTAAAAAAACTGTTAAACTTTTATCAATAAGACATAATTTAGTGATATGAAGTCAAAAATAATAAATATCGCTTCAGAATGTAGTATTTGCCCTAACGATTGTAACAAAGTTGGCAATGAGACCATCTATCGATTAAAACAATAAAACAATACGGAATTGTGTAGCGGTATAAAGTGGGCACTGGTTGGTATGATTGCATATTGTCTGTCGGATATCACATCAAAGACATGATAACCACTGGAAAAAGTATTTCATAATCTTACTGGATTTTTAGCATGTGATTGTCTGAAAGCATGTATGCTACATTTACTTAGCATAACATAACATATAGTATCCGTTATGAATATTAGTCAGTTAAAATAGCTCCTCTTTTCTAAAGGTGAATTTTAATCTAAAGTAAATTGATTCAATATAATATTGGGTGCTACAGATTGAAGATGTTCATTCTTCTGTGCATCTGTGATGTGAAGTTTGTCATTAAGTGTGCGTTGGTCTTTTATCCCTTTATTGGTCAATTGATGTTTTGTTTCCATACATCACATTAAATCATTATGATGATTGTTTGCGATGGAGGACTATAATAAGCGATGATGTCTGATTCCCCGAGAATGAAAGCCGGGTCCGTCCTTGTATGGTACCTGTATAATTATACAGGCCCTAAGTTTTAAAGTTCCTTAGATGGTTGTACCAACGTCTTCAAGTTAAACGCTAATCGTATTATCTGTAATAATAATTTCCATAACGGAAAATATAATAAGGTACGTTTCCCATGGTAAACATTACTATGTTTGTTTGCGTGAATCGCTCTTCTAGGCTTGTCATCTTTCATCGAAGATAATTGGAGTCGACCTAGTTTACAACAGTGGCTGTATACAGAGACAGGTAAGTGGTACAATATTATTTCAAGGTAAATCTGTGATGTAATTTTTCTATGCGAGCTTTTAGAGTAAATATTATTTCTTTATCCGTTTCTTCTAGCCTTTGCAATTCAAGTGAAACTTGCATTTACAAACATATATCTTATGTCAAATATAATTCTTAGAGTCAACCAAATAAATATGTAATCATTTCAAAGGTTCTTATATTCCTTCTACTTCGTATTCGACCATTGTGTAAATGTTTGTATTATTTATGTATGATAGTTCATCCTGTAACGAATATTTTTATTAGCTCGAAAATAGCTCGAAAAGTAAATACCTCTCTCTCTCTCTCTGTCTCTGTATACATAAAATATTCATATATATATATATATATATATATATATATATATATATATATATATATATATATATATATATATATATATATATATATATATATATATATATATATATATATATATATAGTTAAGAACTGCTTTTCTCTGTAACATTGTCTTCTCTATCCAAAGATATGCCAGGTTCAAGGACTTCTTGATACAGGAGCTAGCCTATTGATTGGAAGACGCCAGAGAGACGTCGATAAGTCAAGCAAATTCAAAAGGTTTCCTTTCTGCAACAAATGTTGCACACAAAATCTTTGTAATTTCGGCAATTGTTCTTCATCGATTCTTTTGAGCATCCCACCTCCGCAAACAACAATATTAGCACCAGGTATGTACAAAAATATTAGCACCAGGTATGTACAATTAACAACTTTTTCCGCCTTGATAAGCTTGATTTGTGGCTTCAAAAGATCGCAATTTCTGTCTAAAATAGTGATTAAATCAATTCGATGACCATGTTTGTACTATAAAAGCCATATCGTCTTTGTTTCTGCATATCTTTTTTTACTGCTTTATTCTGTAACCGTTCGCTCATTGAATTCCTTTTACTCTCTTGTATTTTTTCTTCGTCAATGAATAACTGACCTAGCCTATTATATTGCCATTTTATGAACGATCTTAAACATGTGCATATTTAACTCAGTAATACAATTTTATATCAAATTAATACAATTCTTGACATTTATAATGATTCATGTACATGAATAGTAGCCAATACTAACTTCCTAGATCTTTTAAAAATACACTACTTTTTATCAGCTATATGTACTGTTCTTAAGACGCTTGTATATAGAAGAATTATAGATGTTAATCATTTAATCTTTATATCAAGAAAGATACTTTATCCAAAAACAAACAATTCGAACATAAACACGTTACGCAATGTACTTACTATGTCTCTGTCAAGCTTTCCTTTGTCGTTCCTTCATGTTTTCCTTACTGACTCGCTTGCTTGTTTGCCTATGAATGTACTTATTATCATACAGATTGACATACAGAATGATAATTATATGAAATATATATATATATATATATATATATATATATATATATATATATATATATATATATATATATATATATATATATATATATATATATATATATATATATATATATATATATATTGCTCTCTTACAGTAAATGGTGGATGGAGTGCTTGGTCTAACTGGAATCTTTGTAGTGTGACCTGTGGTGAAGGCAGTCATTATAGACTTCGAGTTTGTAATAATCCTCACCCGATGCATGGTGGAGCTATGTGTAGTGGTCCAAATAAGGAAACTAATTATTGTAGGCAACCAATATGCACAGGTAAATCAATTATACATTGCTTCTACAATAGATATTTTGTTGCCTTGTTCCACAGTACACAGTCAAATGAAAGTTCTGATGTTATAGGGAGTTTCTGTTCTTTCTTTTTTTAATGTTTTGTGGGTTTCGTTTCTGTTTTGGAATATGTTCCTCCAATCTGATAGAAAGAACATACCCGTACCTTCTGTTATTGTCTTTTTCTTGCTAAATCTACTCTCTGATGGTTGGAAATGCAATATGTGAGAGGTATATAATGTAACTTTGGATATTATTTGTCAACGAAAAGAAAAGTTCTGACATTGCAGAGGCAAACGTACATCCTAAGAATATTACACTGGGTCCAACAATCAAAATAGCAAACCGTAATTTGGTATTAAAGCCTCCATGTCGAGATTCATAAGGACAATATGTAGTGTGCCATAGGACATTTTACTGACATGAATCTATCTGATTAGAAATATGGTAATGTAATATTTTACGTCTTACTAATGAAAATAGTTAGACTATTATAAAAATTTTATATTTTCACTTTAAAAAATAAAACACAAAACACTGCTACTAATGTTATTGACAGCATGTTTTTTCAGTAAAAAAATCAATACTTTGTACTTGTACAAGATTTGATTCTTCAAATCGCGATTTCTGCATCGGTTCATCAACGACGGCTTTCTCTCAATATAACCAAACATGTCCAACTCCATATCTTCAATAAAGGAAGTTTAATTTGTGACTCATTGTAAGTAATGTAATGCAATACGACGAATTGACAATAATAGGCAAAGCAGAGATATACATAACATTACCCAAAGATTAAGGTACCGTATGACAGTCTCTGTAAACTTAGGTATCAAGCGTATAACCGTAAAATATTTATTTCAATTGCATTAGACCTCAGATATGTAATTCAAAATAGATTAAAAATAAGAATATGTGTGACCAGGGTATCAAATAATTCAAACGCTTCTGTGATGGAAAGGGGGTCCCGAGTGGCCGAGTGGTCTAAAGCGCTGTCCGTTACGGATCACTGCCATCTCACCTCTATCTGCGTGGGTTCGAGTCTAAGATTCGGCGAATGTGGATATGTGAGAGAGCTTGCCAGTAGCTTCTCGTGGGTAGGTGGTTCTTTCCGGTGATTTCCCGGTTTCTTCCTCCACCATTAATACTGGCCGCCATGTATAGCCTTTCCTGTGCTGAAAAATGGCGTTAAACCCACAACAACAACAACAACAACAACTGTGATGGAAAGCTTATTTCAGATTTATCCATTATCATAAAATACAGGTAATAGGTATTTGAATATTACGAGTATCTTGGGGCCAGAATCCCTTCGCCGTCGTACCTATATACAGTTTAAACTCGTTTAATCCGATGATGTCAATTGTCATTGCATCATAATATTCATTTCTTGTTAAGAACTAAACTCTTAAATGCATTCCATTTAGAAAGAACTCAACTAATAGAAAATACTTTTTCTTTCATATTTACCTGAGTTTAATAGTTAACTACCTATAATCGGATCATTCTGAAACTTAGGTAGCATTTATTACTATGCTAACTCAGTTACATGTGCTTATTTGGGTTTAAAACGTATGAAAAGAGCTCAGCATTCATATGTACTAAGACTAGTTTATATATGCATGGCACTGCCTTACACTTAACAAATCAAAAAGATCAGCATAAATAGAGGATCTCAAATGGGTAACGATGTAATATTGAAGTTATTTAACGATTTGAATAATGTCAAGCTATTGCGACACCTGGTATTACACACTTAAGATTATTTATATCATAGTTTTATTTCAGTAGAAACTATTTAGATTGACAGAAGCATGCATAATTTCGTTCATTTCGATCAAAGGAAAGTGTAAATAATGTATGACAACGTAGACAGGTTAATGTTAATTAAAATCTAAATTCTCCTTTTAGCACGTAGGAATGGGTTAAATAAGTATGGCCGATTCGAATTCTTGCAATTACTACGTACTCCCTACAGTTGGCTCTGTAGGAAGAAGTCCATTTTCTTAGGGTTGGCTTGAAGTCATGCAGTTTATTATTCACGGCATCATTCTATGATGCTAGCCATTTCTGACGTAAACAATCTCTGATAAAACGTTTGAAATCAGTATATGGTGTTTTAAAATCAGATGGTTCTAATGATAGAGCCGTTTTAGCAGCGAGGTCTGCTTTATCGTTACCTTTAATTCCAACATGGCTGGGCAACCAACAGTATACTATATTATGCGAGGTACTCAACGCAGTATGTTTAAGGAGAATATTAACCAAGAATGGATTCTCTAGTTGTCTATTATGTAGTGACTGAAGTACTGATAGTGAGTCGGAGAAGATGATGCTGTTTAAAATACGCTTGCTTGCAATGTTATGCAAAGCAAGGTCTATTGCTCTGATTTCGGCTTAAAAATTGACGTACCATTTGGTAAGCGAACATTGGTTGTTTGTTTTCCACTTACGAAGGCTGCAGCAACCTTTTCCTCATCTTTTGATCCATCGGTATATATTTTTGTATAATTGTCAAATTGGGCGAGGAGTTCATGGTAAGATTTGTATAAAATGGAAGGGTTTGTCGTCGAATTTTTCCATCATGTAACGTGAAAAGTACCCTTGGTTTGCTGAAGTAGCCATTAGGGTATTTCGGAGATTATTGTTTTCAGAATTTGGGTACTTTCAAGAAATTGTGATATTCTAATGCCAAAGGTAGGTGTGACGTTTGGTTTATTTTCATATATTGTCATGTTTCATATTGGGTTCAAAAACAGCCGAAAAAGCTGGGTTCAGAGGGCTGGATCTTAATTTTAGAGCATATTGTGCGCAAAGCATTTCTCTACATTGTGATAAAGATGGTTCATCCACTTCAACGAGTAGGCTTTCACACGGGGATGTCTTAAATGTTCCTAGAGCAAGTCTTATTCCCTGATGATGGATTGGGTCAAGCATCTTCAAATAGGACTTCCTTGCTGAACCATAGACAATGCAACCGTAGTCTAATTTCGAGCGGATAAACTTTCTTTATAAACTGAGTATGACTCTCCTATCAGCACCCCAGTCAGTGTGTAATTTCATGTAGACCTTCAGATTGTGGTGATGAATACAAAGACTTCAAATAAAACTATTCTGATTCGATTATTTTCTCTCCTGCATCTGTTATCATCTTCAAACTGTAGCTAAAGTGGGATGATTCAGCTTATGCCATAGCCAACTCCCTGTAAGAGACATTGTACTGATATTATAAACATTTTGATAGAAATGGAACGTGCTGACACTAACTCCTACAATTTACTAACCACTCTATTAATATAATAGACAAGGGAACTTTGAATGGGGGTCAATAATCGAGTTAGATGTTTATCAAAGAAGAGCAGTACATATAAAACATATTTCCTCAACAAAGAGGCAAATATTTAGTGGACGTGAGAAATTATATAAACGTTAAGCAAATCAAATGGTCTTCTGAAAACATTAGGATGATTTGCTGTCTTGCATAGGAATATATGTTATATACGCATGAAATTAAACAGATAAATAGCCAAAAGTGATATTTTGTTTTGTCTATTTTAATCCGAATCGTTTACAATAGTTTGCACTAATATCATTTACAACATTCCATTTCACCAACATGTTTGCGTTTCAATTGTGTCAAACATTTGTTTTAAGGATCATACATATAATAATATTTGCAACATTCAAAATTAACTTGTGACAATTACAACTGCTTTGCAAAGAATCAATAATAATTTATTGAATTATTTTGTCATGAAATATGAAAACGTTATGTTGATGCCAATGACAGCGAAAGAAGACTACTAATAATTTTCCATACATTTTTTACAGAAGAAAACTAACGAAGTATTGGTGCAGTACAAATGTACTGTGGTACGTACGACCATAATAAAATACAACAAATTAGAATGTATTAAATACCGCGCACTGATAATATAGATCATTTTAATATTTTAAAAATATAAATCTAGGTCTTAAACTATGCAGCATTTAGAAGCAATACAATCTAGTCAATAAATTCAATAAATAATTATTTTTATAAATTACGCAGTGAAAATTCTAAAGACGCTTACATTATTGTGCATTAAATCAAAACTAATCCTAAATAATCCAAATGTTCTGTCACAAACACAAAATTATAAAATTTTCCAAACTATTTCCAATTCCAATGACCTTAAATGTCTTTATGTACCAATAATCTTGATTGTCCTAATCTACCACACGGATATAATCAAGACTATCTTTGAATGAGTTTTCGATATTATCAAAGAAGTATTTTGATCCGAAAATAGTGTTTTAGTCCAAAGGGTCAAAGAGTACTTTGTAATTCCAATGAAAAATTTAAATTATTTGATTTAAATAAATTCATTCTAAATTATATATGGGCACAAGTTCACGATTCCAGAGACTGGTCATAAACTGGAATGAATATGTGTTTACCAAAGCCTTTTCAAACACATTTCAGTTAACCTATATCGCCACACTTTCGATGTGTAATGCCAATAAATTGTGAGGAAGCTCGCTTCCTGACCTTTCTAAGCTCTAGAATGTTAGACTTTGAAATAAATCTTTTAGTAAATATTTCCATACGCATTGACAAAAATTACCTTCAATCACAGACATATTTTATGTGCACGGCATAGATACACAAAACATTGTTGTTTTTTTGTAAGATATTGACAAATATATTTTCCTTAACACGGCTTTATATGGGTGTTTTGCACATTGAGTTTTTGTCACCTTCCCTTGCTGTATTCATGTTGTAGTTGTACTATTAAGATTCCTGATGAATCTCAGTTTTCTGCCTCCTTAAACACCCCTACAACTTCACCAGATTGTTAGAAAAATGGAATACTTTGCGTATCATCTGAAACGAAAGGAGACTAAACATAAAGAAGAATAAAAATGATAAATTGTATGTTCTTAAGAGTGTTCTATTTTGTGCAAGTATATAGTGTTGCGTTTTCCTTGTACACCGTAACATATTTTATATCGAAATATGGTTATACGCTCGAAAGAAATTGAATATTCATGCATGCACTACGGTTTAACATTTGTACTGGATGCTAACAACGATACGAGAACCCATTGAGGTAATAACAATGCTAGAGACAGCTGTATGTTGATATATCTGTTGGTCAATCTTCTAAATGTTCCTACCTATGTTTTGAGGTCAGTGGTATTGAATTTTACGTTCAGTCAAACTTTTTACAGTATATCATAATGATGACTTGCTATTATATTGTACCTTTGATGTGGAGTTTGCACATGTTGAATATTAAAACTAATGATGCCAGATTTTATATTTTGTACACAATCTTAAAAAAATATAAAATATTTTCTGATTCTTTTGGAGGTAAGTAAATAGTCTTTCATTGATTTTATATAATCAGCAATTTTGTGTATTTCAGCTTTAAACAACCTAACCAGCCACTGTGTGTCGACGGTATAGAGTTGCAGCCTTTATAAAGGTTCATAAGAAAAGTATTGCATGTGTTGCTTCTGACGGCCACTGAATATATATTTAACAAGCAATCAAATATTTCAAATTTGCATAGAGGGCCTATAGATTATGTATAAATGCAGGATCAATCAATTAATCTTGTTTTATTGTAGCTAATGGTCAATGGTCATTGTGGACGATGTGGAGTGTTTGCAGTAAGACCTGTGGAGCAGGCGGAATACGTAATAGGCAACGTACGTGTGATAACCCCCAACATGCCACCGAGGGTAAAGACTGTGTTGGACAACCTTATGAATCACAACGGTGTGACGGACTGAGCGGTAAACAAACAATGAGACGTGCTCTTATTATTTGATAAATTCACGCTGCAGAAAGAGACTGATCATATGACTTAGTACTGATAAACTGCTGTACCCGTGTCCTTGGAAAAGTTGCTAATGCTAGGCAACTCCACTCGGGCGCAGTGTAATGTGATTAGCAAACCTGGTTCAAATTATTCCGAATTTGTGGCTTGTATTATTGTCTTTCCATCTGAAGCAATAATATTTATAAATATGCCTCTTCCCGCAAAGGTGAGACCATCATTAGTTTTAAATGGTTGCAAATGGTACATGGAGGCAGCATTTTTAAAATTACGGATACACACAAAGAAAATAAAAATACATTGATCAGTATATGTTATCTCAACGTTTTACATATACTAGCAAAACCTTACCGTACTTCCAGCTTAGACCAAGAAATAAAATGTTTAGTTCAGTGATATAATATTTTAATGGAAGACAACTTTCTATGTAAATGATATGAAATTAATTTCATTTTTCATTTACACGTTTTTAGGTTTTCGAGTTTCTCTTGAGAGAAGGTCAAATATATTTAACCGCTTGAACAATACATTCCGAACATAATCTTAAGTCTAGAGTAAACTGGCCGTACACTGGATGTTGTACAGCTTCCTGTGAAAACCTCTGACATATATGTGTTAATGTTGGAGCGAGAACATCTGGCTTTCGAATAATCCGACTGTACAGCATAAATCCATATATTAGTCTTCCCCAATAAACTTTCCGGCGCGATAGCTTCAATTTTTCGTGATGAATGCTAATTATGTTGCGGCGGTATATTTATATGCAATTAGATAATATAATTAGAGTGTTCTGCCAAAAATCTATTATTTCCATGTTAATACATACTGTAAACAATTAGGTCTTATTCTGTGTGTTTTGTTAAAAATTGTTGCACTCAAGATTCAGTGAAAGTCACTAGATTCTAGTTTCAAATAGCTCAAACAACTTTATAATTTTTATGATTTTTAAAATAAAATTTAAACACACTCTATGGTGGTGTAGTTCTGCAACACAAATCTATTTATTTTTTCTCAGGTTATGTATCAAAAGCTGCCTTTAGTAAGCGATTATAGGTTGCTTCATTATTTCGAAACTTCTGAAATAATACTTTATAAACAGAAAACTTTGAAGGATTCAACAACGGATACAAATTTAACTCACGTGTCAGAGACATTTTTCTAGCATTTAGAGGGTTAATATTAAGGAAAAATATTTCAGAGTCGAATTTATAATTTATCAAAGTTGTATAATAGTACGTTGTGTTTATATGTCAATAAATGCCATAAATACAACTTAAAACATTATTTTTAATATTTTGTTAATTAATAATTCATACAAAATGTATCTTAATATATTGAAACTCGACATTTCGTAACTATTATGAAACAATATATAGAAATGCATAGAAACATGATTAAACGTAAACGAAAGCTATATTTTACTTCTATATATATCTGTATTAGTTAATAGTTCTGATGTCTGCCATAATGACAATTGCAAGAAATATGAAAATATTGAATGGTTGAAAATGTAAAATAAATGCAAACTAAAGATCGTTATGCATTATTAAAGTTCAGTTAGAAAGAGAAATAATATGGAAATATTCTGTAAAATAGAAGAGCCTAAATTGATGGCCTTCAAAATAACAAAATAACATTATATATATATATATATATATATATATATATATATATATATATATATATATATATATATATATATATATATATATATATATATATATATATATATATATTCAATAAAATTCATAAATATTCAATAAAAACATTATTGGTTGTACTGTTACATTTCTAACCTGATCTGAAGAAAAGGGTGCTAAAGAAATGAAACTAGGTACGATAAAGATGTAAATTAAACAACAGAAATATTTAAACGTGAAGCTAATCGTCAAAAGTCATTTATGAGAAGAAAGTATACATTATGCTTTTTTATTAAGGTTTTTTTTATATTTTGAACAATGCTTAGATTTAATCATCTTCTCCTTCCAGATCCACAACTTATCCAGACTACACATAACTTTACAAGGCCAGTAGGTTCAAATATTGAGATAAAATGTCTGGTTCCAGGCAGTTCTTCCCAACAACAGGCTTCCAGTATCCAATGGCTTGCTCCTCAAGTAGGTATCTCATTATTTTTTTTTTCTTAACATGTCGAATGAGATGGTCTATGTAGCTACCCTCTAATATCAACCAACTAACACTAATATTGCACAGGGACATAAAACTATCGACTAGTTACGACCAATATCAGTCGCCTATACTCCGATATACCAGTTTACTTGTGACGTTTATGCAGCTGTAGGCAACGAACGTGTGCAACGTTCAGCGATAGTCATAAACAGGTTCAACGAAATAAGGATTGTTTAAACATTTGTATTGCCATATTGCCACGAATGTTAACAAATTGGAAGGCTATAAGTTCTAACAGCTTAGAATAATCGATTCCTCTACAAATCGATATGAACTTATATGGATAGCGACAGTGCATTAAAATTATTTCATACAGTTATAAGCAAACGTACACGATTCGGTCGGGAGAGAGAGAGAGAGAGAGAGAGAGAGAGAGAGAGAGAGAGAGAGAGAGAGAGAGAGAGAGAGAGAGAGAGAGAGAGAGAAAACAATAATAAATTAATCGTGAACAAAAGATGGAGAAAAATACATACACCAAATTAAATGCATTTGCAAATAATAAGCAAACGATTAACGTTCGCTATAACATGAGATGTTATACAGCAAATTATATATAGTTGATGATACTGAGAAATGGTTCAGATTCTGATCCAATTGCCTGCTTTTTCCAATATAGTATTTGCAGGTAAATATGTACTGGCATGCATTTCATAGATCATTTCCGCTAGTACATAATGTATTATCTCTTAAATGATTAGAATCTACATCATTGTGTACAGCTATGTCTAAGTTTAATATGCAGAATAGATCATTTCCTGTTGCCAAGGAAAGCCGGTAGGACTTGTACTATCAAGTCTTCACTTACTTCTGAAGATCGTAGTTATCTTCACTTTCTATTGAATCTGGGAATGAATGCCAAACCTGAATTGCCGAGTATTGAAGTGAATTGTTTTGTTGTTGTTGAGTTGTTGTTGTTGTTGAGTTGTTGTTGTTGTTGTTGTTGTGAGAGAGAGAGTGAGAGAGAGAATTAGTTGTAATTTTCAGGTAGCTTTAACAAAACTAATATTGCTACGATGTTTTCAGTTTGGCTGTTTATAGCTATGTCTAACACTGAGTCTTCATGCCGCATACATTATGTCCCTCAAAGTCATATTATCCGGGCACCAGCCGACCAGTCCTAATTCTGACCTCTTAATCTTTATGGCCAAATGGCAGCTGTGAGTGCGATTGTTTTTAAAACTTTTGGTATGAATCAGCCACGGTTCGATCTCGCAACCTCCCGCTTCAGAGGCGGACGGTCAATGGAGATTTCTGTTTCAATAGTGATTTAAGGTCTTTAGCCGCCATATGTGTCTGTTACAAGATTTCATTAGTACACTAAGAAATCTCGTTAGCATGCGTTCAAAGGCAAAACTTTAAAACAAATTAATCATAATTCATGCTGGATGTGTGTTGTTGATGACGGTATGATAACAGACAACCTCTTATCCAATTTGGACTTTTAATAAAAAAAAATCAAAGTTGCGTCTTCATATGGAATTATGCATGACAAATCAATCATGTACGACATGTAATTTCATCATTAAACGTCGTAAATATAGTAGGATATGAACAAACTTTCCAATGTCTTTTCAATAACGTTCAATCATTCCATAACAATAGAAGCTTCTGAACTTATAATGCCATTATTGGACACGGATTAAGTGCAACTATATGGCAGAAATTGAAACGAAAATAGCATGCATATAGGCTTTCCTACTGTTATGGTCTGATAACTATACATCACTCTGGTACTGCTTGAAGTAATCGCCATCACCTGCGTTAGATATTTTTCGTCCACTTACAGCTACCTATTAAACAGACTATTATAAGTAATTAATGGGTGTGAGATAACAGCCAATGAACAATCCAAATCAACCTATTATCATTATCTAATATATTCAGTTCATCTTTTTATTCTGTTTATTACATATCCACTTATCATTAGCACTACTTGAAGTACGGTCATTTTTTTAAAAATATCACTACCTTTGGTGTACATCTGATCAATATCTAACTGACTAAATGAAATGATATCAAGGCGAGATTTGTTCCCGAAGTAGGATTTACGGTCGATAATAGGAAAATAATTTCCTTTTAAGGAAAATAATTGGGAATAAATACTTTAATCCTTTACTCAAGTGCACTTATGTTTTAAAATACCATGGCAGTGTTTGCACCAGTTTAGCGCGAAGATACTTGCATTATGATTTATTTACCCTGACGATATCCTTCAGCGTTATTAGATGATGTATGAAGCATTTTGGGCAGAAAATTCAAACGTTTGTCAGATACGATAATGAGTTGTTGATGCAAATTGAGCTTTTTTCTCATTTTAACATAGATTATGTAAAATTAAACTTCCCAAAAAACTTAAGGAAGGCACATCGTACGTTCTACTAACAAATACGCTAACATCACGTTTATTCAATGTATTTGGAATAGGAGATATTGTATAATCCTTACAGCAAGCTGAGATACTTATTTCTAGAGAGTGGCTAAATCAATACATTTTCGTGCATTGCAGTACAGACATTGTACCTTTGTGGAATATTGTCATTGATCAGCCAAGATAATGCACAAAACAGAACTTGTGACATTAATTATGATAATCTTTTTAAGTAATAAACGTAAGAAATGCATATCAAATGACCGATATTGTTCGTATGCCGCTGCTCTTCACTCTCACGTCTTTTCTCACGGTGTCTGTAATAATATGTCTGATGATATTTCTTCTATCAGTTATTATTGTGAATGTTCTAAGGCTATAACGTGTACAATTCTTACAACAAGAACATTAACTACCATTATTATTGTGTCTACCGTTATCTTTTTGCAGATAATTGGTCATGCATTTCCAGTAAATGTTGAACAAGCAGCCGACGGGTCCCTTTATATAATTGGGTTGACTGTGGAAAATACAGGACCTTATTATTGTCAAACCATCACAGCCTGTGGAATACATAACTCAGCACAGTTCTGGGTCAATATTCAGTAACTAAAAGGGAACAATTAGATGTCAAGAATCAATCATTTGGCCAATGACCGCCATCTTATTTTAGCAAAAATAAAATATTACTTTGGCATATCGCAATCTTTTCCATCGAAATTCCCGAGCAACATCGAAAACTTTGGACCTATATACACAAACAATATTCACAAATACACAAGTAAACACTCACGCGAACGTGTAAAGACGTACACACTCACAAGAATGTTTTTTTTTAAAGCAGCAAAGACATTTCGATACTGTGGTTCATGCCAACAATGTGGGACAATTGCTGGACATAATGGCTGTCATCTCAGGCATAGAGACTTTGCTCTACATTAAATCCATACGAAACTATTGTTTCCTTGTGAAAAAAAAGCAAGAAACAAAACATAAAGTAGACTCTACTGAGTAAGGTCAGCAATCAACATCGGTATCGCCTTTTATTCAGAAATTTGGTTTCCGATAAGCCTGAATAGCAAGTCGAAATGCCATCAAACAAATAAAAGTCTCTTAAACTTGAGACATTGCAGCATGTACATTTCACCGTGTTCACACAACATTACTATGTGGTTAGAGAGACAGAAAGACGGACAAAAAGATAGACATCAATAGAGAGAAAAGGAGTATTAAGTCCTAAACCGAGTACTATCATGATGTTTCAATTATTTCAAGACAATAAATAAGTCAATAAAAGATATAAACTAACGGTAATAAAGGCTAGAATATCCTACCACCGATATGCTTAAATTTACGATGACTACTATCGTTTCATATAATATACCTACTCAGTATATCTTGCCACATTAAAGGCAATATCAAAGCCAAATAATGGATCACAGTAATTTCATAACTTGCTCGAATGATTGCCGGTCAAATTATCACCGGCTAGATCCCAACACAGGTGTAACCAGTGATTATGGTTTTTCTTGACTTCATTTTCATTTACACTTCTCTAAATCTTTTCAGTATTTTAGAAACGTTTCTAGCTAGAGTGCATACTTGCAAATTAAAAATATTGATCAATAATAGTTACTTTGTTGGTTACTCATTATGTTGATTCACCAACGATCAAGTATATTACTAGCAACTGAGTAAATACCTTACACAATTGCATAACTAAGTAATGCCCTGAGGAACTGACTTCCCCCGAATGGATGACGGACGGATCCCTAAAGACCTTCTCTACTCTAAGCTTGCCTCTGGCAAAAGATCAATCGGACGGCCACATTCCCGCTTCAAGGATGTCTGCAAGAACAACATGAAAGTCCTTGGGATCGATGACAACACCTGGGAAGAGCTTGCCCAAGAAAAGTCCAGCTGGCCACATGCTCTGTTCCACTGGTCTGAAAGTCAGCGAGGAAAAGTTACGGCAGCTCGCTGATGCTAAAAGATCTCAGAGGAAGAGGATGCAGTTCCAACCCAGACCTGACTCAAACTTCAAGTGCTGCAATTGCAGCAAGAATTGTCACTCCCGTGTGGGACTCCATAGCCACAGAAGACGCTGCACAACTACCAACTGGGACACCTCTTATGGGCGCATTTCCATTGTCTCTCGAGACTAATGAATGCCAACAACAAATGTATGTATGTATGTATGTATGTATGTATGTATGTATGTATGTATGTATGTATGTATGTATGTATGTATGTATGTATGTATGTATGTATGTATGTATGTATGTATGTATGTATGTATGTATGTATGTATGTATGTATGTATGTATGTATGTATGTATGTATGTATATATATATATATATATATATATATATATATATATATATATATATATATATATATATATATATATATATATATATATATATATATATATATATATATATATGTGTGTGTGTGTGTGTGTGTGTGTATGTTTGTGTGTTTGTGTGTTAAATTGTACTGCCATAGCTATCTTCCGAAGCGCCTTTTTCAGTTGATAATATCAACAGTAATCATTTACGAAAATATGCAACCTTCATACTGTTTGATCGTCATTCATTGCTAGATGTCAGGATAACAGCTAATCACTACCAATTATTCAATCTCAAGGTAAGATTGGAAACTTTGCTAATACAAGCTAATACGGAAAAGGAGTAAATCTAGTGTAATTCTACTATTGACCAACCTTTGATGCTGGTGTTAGACCGCATAAGAAACATCTGTTTAAAATATCAATGAAACAAGCAGCAGAGAGGCTGAACAAACAACTTTGCCTGAAACGATTTTTTTAAAAATAATAAAAGTTCCTGCAGGGGCTGAGAAAATAAAACGTCAACAAAGCTAAACCAAAGTCTCTTTCCACACGATTATGTGTTTAATCGTATAATAAAATTTTTGGTTAGTTTATTTTAGTTGACGTATTGTTATGATTTTTGTCAGGCGATTTTGTTTATAAGTAAAGAGACTTAATTGTTGTCCTTCACCCTCTCTGCTGCTATGAATTAAACAGCCATTATAAATATTATCAATAATGAGTATTGGAGAACCACACTCAGCTAAATTAGCTCGAGAGCGATTAGAGGCAATTAAAAAATATCTACCTGTTTATGATTCTGTTAAGCAACAACTACAATCGCGTCGGGAATCTCAAGTTGAATTTGCGGAGGATACAAAACAATTATTTAAACCTATCACTGAGACCACTAACGATATTCAACCTGTGTTAGAAAAAAAACAGCTGAAACAACTGAAAAAATAGCAAAAAGAACTAAGAAAACAAAAAAGATTCTTGAAGAACTACAAAAAATAGCAGTTGCGATGCCAATCCCGGAAACATCCGAGGATACAGATCAGGTAAAAGGTGATGCTCAACAAATAACAGGACAAATATGAGGTAGGGTTAATATATATGATAAATTTACCGAAGACGCCATTAATGATATCAGACAGATCAAATATGTAAACCAATTAGCTGCTAATGCTGTGAAAAGTTATAAAAATCGAAACAATATTTAAAACTTGAATATGTTGATGATGCTGTAGGTCGCGAAGATTGGTATAAATGGATATTTTGCATACACCATAACGTTAATCAAGCTCGAAACGACAATCCAAGATATATTGAGCATACTCATGAAATAGATATATATATATATATATATATATATATATATATATATATATATATATATATATATATATATATATATATATATATATATATATATATATATATATATATATATATATTGCCTTCATGCAATTACCGCCAGAACAACAACAGCCATTTATAAAACAAGAACAACAAAAAGAACCAAAACCATTTAAATCACAATCATCATCAACACCACAACGATCACCACAAGTATTGCCACAACAATCTTAACCACCATCACCACAACGATCACAATGACTACAACAACAGCTACATCAACGATAACAAGAACGACAAGAAACAATGAAACGATTGCAATCATCGCGAAAACCAGTTAGAACAGCAGAAGAAGAATTTCAAGACCCTTCTGGTGATACTGGAAGTGGTCTAGGAAGTGGTCTTATTACTTGTCCCAATAATGTCCTTGCTGATGTTGAACGACTTGAAATTCTGACGGGAGGAAAACTAGCTGGTAATAATTCATCAGAAATCATTAATGAAGTAGCAGATATTTGTAAACGATTATTTAGTGGCGGCATTATGGATATTAATGTGTATCAGTCTCTCATTAATGGAATTGCTGATGATTATTATAGTGACTAAGTCACAGTGATTAGATACAATTAGTGATAAAGTCAATTAATAATAAAATGATTGTGCATGGTGCTCAACGTGGACCCAGCATGGTTAGGGTAATAAACTCTTGATTACCAGTAAACAAAGCAACCTACGGAGATGGACTAGGTGATATTGTTCAGGGTCTATTTAGAATAATAGCCCCAAAAGAAATACCTATTGCAAAACAGCTGGGTATGAAAGCTATTGATTTTGTTCGTGAAAAAGGTATAGACTCTGCTGGATACCTTGCTAGCAAAGCATTCTCAGCGATCAAAAATAGACTAATGCGATTACTACGCAAACCACAACCCGTCCGACTTCAACCAGTGAAATTGTCCAGCAATGAAGTGATGCCCGCAAGTGTAAATAAAATAATTAATCAAGCCGCTAATCAAAAACTAGCTGAGTTAGTTGAAGTCCCAGTGTCGGAAAAAGAAAAAAAATATAACCGTTAGTCTGATAGAAGGAAGTGGTCTCACTTCTCGAAGTGATCTTCGTGTTAGACAAAGATGATAATAATAAAAGATGTTCAAGCTTATAAGTGATCCTGCATTTGACATAGACGCACCAGTTCTCAAAGATGAGTCTGTGCGCGATTATCAGTATTATTCTTATGACGCACCAATTCCAGATCAGCGTGGACGAATTTAACTACAGGTTCAGGATACAAGTAGATATTTCTTACCCGCTGAAGCTTTCATTGAGATTGAAGGTGAAGTTTTAAATAACGCAAATCCTGCAGCACCAGCAACATATGCAGACAATGTTAGTGTTGGTTTTGTTAATAATGGTATTATGGCGTTGTTTGATAGCGCTACGTACATGATTGACGGAAAAATATTGAATCAATTCAAAACGACGTTGACGTTGCTACAACAATACTTGGTCTTGCAAGATACAGCGACGATTACTCATAAATCAGCTGGTCCATCAATGATGTTTGCAAAAGACTCCTCTAATTCTCCAGAATACCAACAATATGAAATAGGACGACCAAGAAATTTTGCCAGAAACACCGACGTGGATGTAGAGAGAATGATTATTAATGTATATCCAGATTTCAACTTAGGATTTAGATCACGTCAAGCGATGCTAAAAGGAAATAGGATAACATTTTCATGTGCAATTCCACTGCCACATATCTTTGGATTCTGCAGACATGTACGAAAGGTTATATTCGAAGCTAAACATACAGTTGTACTCGTACGAAAAAGTACAGATGATGATGCAATATGGAGACCCGCTGATGATCCTGGTATTGTGGTACTAACAAAACTTTCCCTGTGGATTTCAGTAATATCCCCCTCGATATCTGAAGAACAACGGTTACTTTCTTTTATGGATCAAGGTGGTAAATCAGCGTTATCATGGTTACCAATGACCACAGATGCTATCCATAGTAATATTAATGGTTTATTTACATGGCAGATAGCTTCTGAGCAAGGTGTTTCTGCACCGCGACATATATTTATTGCATTTCAAGATACTACACGAGTAAATGATCAAACGCGTAGCATTATGATATTTGATAATCTCGGTGTTTCTGAGGTTTCATTAAGAATAAATGGACATCAAGAACCATCTGAGGATATTTTGTTAAATCTTGATCAAAATCATGTAGCACGTGCGTATCATCGTCTTATGTCTTTCATGGGCCGTGATCAAAATGTTGATACTGGATTACAAATATCACAACTAGATTTTACACATCTGTATCCGATTTATTACTTTTCGCTAGAACATTTAGATTTAACCAGACAATCTGTTGTAGATATACATTTTCGAGCTCGTGTCAATAGTGATGTTGGAGCTATTCCTAATTACAGAGCAATTGCTGTTATACTCAGTGATAAATCAATGTTACTCGAAGGTGTTGGTGGACAACTGAGTCATTGATGCGCCAGTAGAGAACATGTAACACATAATTAGATCAATTATGAATATTATAAATGTAATACAATCACGCTAATGTTACCCTGACTCCTAGTCAGGTCAAAAGACTGCAATCTGCATCAAACAATAACTGTGGAATAAAAATATCGTTGAAAAAAAGAACAGATGAGCGCTTCAAATAAATTATCGTTGACAGATCGACAATTCAAAACTTTAATGAAGCAAAAAGATCAATAAAAGGCGTCGAACTTAGTCTTTCTGCAGACGCAATAAAAAATACTTTTGAAACGGGTGGTATATTTCCCCTTCTCGCAGCTTTACCAGCATTAATAGCCGCTACAGCCCCTGCTGTTGCAAAAGCTGTTGCGTTAGGCGCTGTTGGAACTGCTACTGGAATGGCGTTAAAGAAAGCAACTGGACAAGGAATCAAAAAAGGAAAAGGTCTCAGATTACCAGCAACCCCGCCTTCATGGTAAGGAAAAGGTCTAAGACTAGGAACATTTCGATGATAGTTCCACTATCAAATTTTGATATACTCGTTGATGCTAAAATCCTAAATATAAAAAATTTCAGAGGAGTTTTTATGCGCGATCAATTACCAAAACAACCTAACAATAATGAAACTGGTATTGTTAATCTCGATAAAAGCTCTGGACCTGGCACGAATTGGGTAGTCTATGCAATTGATCCACGTGGAATGATCTATTTTGATTCATATGGATTAGCGCCACCAAACGAATTTCTTCATTATGTCAGTAATAATACTGTTCCAATCTGGTATTCAACGCTACCAACACAAACATTAATTGATCTGCCAACATGTGGTCGTGAAGTACTTAATGTGCTTGATGCTGTATCCACGGCACCGCAAGGAATGCCACCTTATAAAGTCGTGCATGAATACACCACACTGTCACATTTGAACAGACATCAGTAAATATAATGGTAGATATTTACGGAAGATCTGCTCGTGGTAAAGCTCAGCAGCATGGTGATTTATCTAAATATGCAACCCTCGATCAACTCAAAAATGAGATTGGTGATCTATTAAATATTAAAAGTGTGGATCAAAATGAAGTGGTTGTTTCTCAGGGCAAGCAAGGACGATTAAAGACAAGCAATTTGCAACTACCAGACGTACTTATACGAATTCCTACTGCAATTGCTGATAATATCGCAACGTTTACTGATCAGGAGAAAATACAGGATTCCGGTCAGTCAGTTAACGATTATGTCAAGACGACTGGTGGTGTATTCAGTGGAAACGTTATTATGAACACAAATAAAATTACAGATCTTGGATATCCAACTACTGATAGTGATGCTGTTACAAAAAAAATATGTTGACGATAAGGAAATTCCAATAACGACTTCGTTAACGAAAATCAATGATGGAGTTGCTGCATTTAGAACTGATTTTTCTAATCACATACAAACGTTTCTAAATTTTCGTAGAAATATAAACAAAACTAATAACGAATTTTTTGGAAGTCCACCAAATGTTGATATAAAACTTATTGATATTAAGACAAAACTCGACGGCATTTTTAGTGGAATTCCGGATATTATTCAAAAAACGAACCTGATTAATATTCCTCACGAACAGATCATTAACATCGTGTACGTCGTCGGATCACGCGCAGCTACATAGACACAACGAAATAAAACCCTCCAACACACTTCGGAGGTCGCTGGTATATATAAGTTGTCTGTGTTTAGCGTTGCAGAATTAAACATACTTACAACATGTCCATTAGCTAATAAACTATCTAGAGCCGTATCTGTAATGTTGGAAAAATATTCCGAAGAAACGTTTACGTTAGAATCGTCGGATAGAAGTTTGTCCTCCGCTAATTACTGGTGGTGTCTGAAATTTGTAACTAAAGATACCATTTTAATTCCTTAATTAAATGACAACGTCATAAGTATAATGAATCCAATGATAAGAGTCACTCATTGACGTTCGACATCACATATATAATCAGGCGTGTAAGTGTCAGTCTGAACTAAAAAATATCATCGACGAATACACGTTGAAAGTAAAAAAAATATCGCAGACGCATGGTTGCTATCGATGTAGTAGTTTACTCGGTTTCTGCTGTTGTTGGAGGAACTGGATTATTATTATCAACATTAACTATGACTGCTCCTGCGGTTTTAACGATTGTCGTTTCTACGACAACAACATGTGCAGGTATTCTCAGTATTATCGCTAAAAAAATATCTACATGCACGAATGATAAATTACGCGAGTACATGATGAAATTACACACAGCAACAACCTCCTATACTAAATTATGCTTGCTTCTTTCCTTGTATCTCAATGATGGTAAAATATCTGATGAGAAGTTCGTTACGATAATGAAAACCTACGATGAAGCATTTGTAACAGAAAATAATGCATTCTCTAGTGACAATAGTGGAAAAATTGAGTACTAAATAATAAAGATGACAATAATGGCTGAGTCTTTGACATTGTCAAGGGAATTATTGCAACAGATCGCCACTAATACAACTCCTTCAAAAACTACTATGATATCAGTAAGTTCGACCATTCCTGAATTTAGCGTTAACTTTCCAACTGCAATTCCAGCAAAAGAAATTGCATTGGCTCAACTACGCGTTTATAATAGCTGGCCAAATATCAGATCAAAACCATTCGGTGGATTACCAGCAAATAATTCATTGGTATTTGCAAATAAGACTAAACCGGATGGAACACCTGATTGCACGTTGTTGGAATTTCAACGGGTAGTTATCAAATAGAGGAAAATAGAGGAGATTAATGACGTGTTACAACGCAGAATAAAATCTATAACCGGAAATAATCAAAAATAGCTATCACTGTTTACGAACCAACACTATCAGCGGTAATTAAAGAAACTTCCCCTGATTACCTCGTAGATATCTATCAGAGTTAAATCAGATCAGTGTTAGGATGGCCTGAAGTCGCAGCGGTTTATCAAGACCAACAGAACCAAAGAGATCCGACTTCGACACAGATATTAAAAAATTTATACAACTTCCAGAATATCAAAAAGTAGAAGAAGCTTATCCATGGAAATTGTATTCTGGTATTGATAGAGTTGTGCGTCATATAGATCGAATACCATGATATTTTATAAAATATATTGATGACAAGAAGGGAGCTGCATCAATAAAAACACTAGATATTGATCCAATAAATTCTTATGCTAATACGATTAAATCTGAACATGAACGTGTATTTAGAAATCTACAAAATTTACTTTTAAGTATTAATATTTCTTACAATGATGGTTTAAAAATCAAATAATTGAATCTATACAACATTTGAATCAAGTTGCTTCTGACCTGGAGTTCATGAATAATGTTTTTGTTAACAGAGAGGAAAGATTAGTACTACCACCACCAATTCAAAATAAATTTTATAAACATAGCATAATTAATGAACGTATTCCAGCCAATCGTTTTCTTGCAACAGTTTTTCTAAGATATTTTGGAATTACGCAAGAACAATTAACAACATTTATCGTTCCTGGATTTGACTAGTCTGAGTTAAAGAAATCAGTTAAAGATCTTATTGATGAACACTTTAAAAGAATATGTGATTCATGGAGAAAATTAGCCCACCACCGTCTATACTAAAACATAACAACAACCCGTTCGGTGCCGGCAGACATATATCACCAGGTATTGTAAACATAGCAACAACAATCGCTGTGAATCTCGTTTGCGACGTTGTGGATGGAAGTTTTCAAATAGATCTTTCAAAGTCTAGTCAGGCACAGCAAGGATACATATTATACACATTCTCTCCGCGAGAACCTCAGGGTTTTCTTATCGTATCAGAACCTATAAACCCCGTATACCTGCGTGCTCATAATCCGTTATTATCAAGAATACACTTCAAACTTAGAGACCAAAATAATCACATCTTGGACACAAGAAATGAAATTATAAATATAAATCCGTATGTGAGATCCTAATACGTTTTATGTCACAACGCGAAACAAAAAAAATATTTTTGGTACTTGCCTATAGTACCTGATACATAATGGTTGGTCCGTATACAACACAGTTACAATATATATATATATATATATATATATATATATATATATATATATATATATATATATATATATATATATATATATATATATATATATTACTTAGGTATAAATATGCATTAGTTTTCCCATGGTTTTTGTTTTGCAATTATAACAGTTAATGGCCCCTCATTTACTTTCCACATTTTCACAATGTTTCCCTAACTGTCTTATTCGATAATTTGTAATCTTTTTCTTTTCGTATTCATGGGATAATTCTAACTTGATTTTGTTAATAGAGTTTGAGAGTGGTACAAACAATTTTACCTGATTATCAGAGAGTGTTGCTAGTGACTTTAACATTCCACTTTGCAATTCCTTTAAAAATTTGTAATCTGATGAAAGCGTAAATCTGTTTTGATTTTTCAGTTGTTGTAATGAGTCAAAATCACATAGAATCTTTTCAGCATTAAGATCAACATTGATACCGTTATGTTGTATTTTTTTAAAATCAGAAACAATAGTATTTATATTTTCAGTATTCATTATAATATATATATATATATATATATATATATATATATATATATATATATATATAGATATATAGATATATATATATATAGATATATATATAGATATAGATATAGATATAGATATAGATATAGATAGATAGATATATATATATATATATATATATATATATATATATATATATATATATATATATATAGACCAACATTAGGTGACACCCCAAAAATATATCATCAAAATATGGATCAGTGTCAGCAACCCACATTGGCTCCGCCCACTTTGCCAAAGTGTATAGAATAAATTAGAACAAAAGAACAATGTGGCCACTTTACCCTGTCCACTTTTAATCTACCCTGTCCTCTTTAACCTGCCCACTTTTCCTTTCACTTTCCCCTCCCCTTCTTCCCCCTCCCTAAAACCCCCACTCCCCACCCTTTTTTATTCTTCACATGTTACAAACTTTTACAGGCTTTTACAGGTTTTGAACTCACGACCTCTGGTTTTGTAGATTCGCATGTTACCTACTAAGTTATGCCTCGATGAAATGTATAGGATAAATTAGTTCATATATACTTAACGTGCTCATTTCGCACGCCCACTTATACTCCCATACGCCCACTTTATAACGCCCACACGCCCACTTATACGCACACTTTTTTTAAGGATGGTGGTTTTCTGTTTTAACAATGGTATTGCATGGCTTTGTGGTTTCTGTTAAGACAATAGAACACTATCAGTTTTTCAATCTTTATTACAGTCTTATACGTGAAGTGTATTAAACATAAACATATTGTCTACATCTGTGTAAATAACACTGTTTATTATACAAAAACTATTTCCATTTGGCACTATATAATATGCATACAGAGTATGTTTTAACAGACGCTAAATTTCCTTGTAAAATGCAGATTTGTCTTCTGGCTATATGGAGAAAATCGATAATAACTACAGCAATGATGTCTGAGTGTTGAAATTCATACTGTGTTACTGATGCATCATTTTGCATGTTTATAAGCCCTGAGCAAATCCATAATTAATAGTGTTCAATTTGTAAATCCTGTACGCAGATTTTATGCATAAACAAAGAATGCAGTACGTGGATTTTATATAAACAATGGGTAAAGTATTTTTTTTATCAGTAAAGAATGAGTTGCCGAATTAGCATTAAAAACCACTGGTAGGTTTGTAAAACGTTACTATGTTATCAATCATATGTGTATAAAGTGATTTTCCATTAAAGAATTATGATATAACTGATAATAAAAAATGAGGGCCAACTGAAATCACAGCAATTACGTTTCAATATTTTAGGCACCATGGTGTTGATTGGTTGTGCACGATCCTGAATGATTTCCTTATACAAGAAAGTTACCAGATGATACTAAAGAGAGTGAGATTCTAACTATTAACAAGCATAAATAAGATGCATTGGAATGTGAAAACTAAATAGAGATCAAACTTTTCGAATTTGTTTGGACGTGAATGGCAGAGTGGTTGAATAACGTAACAAAAGATGGATAAACATTTAAGACAAATAATTTGACTTTATATCTAGCAGGGGCACAGTTGATGCAATTTTTCTTCTCAAGCAGGTGCAGAAATAAGCTTTAGGAAGGTAATAACAAGATATACTGAACGTTCATTTATTTATTAAACGCTTTTGATCGAGTGCCAAGAGAGATTTTGTATTTGAGTTTAAGGTAAGAATGAGTTTCAGAAAAATTATATGAGTCATTTGACCGATGTATGAAGAAGCATGAGCGATGGTAAGAAGCTGTGTGGATGTTCAGTTGCCTTTGAAAATCGTGTTGGTGTTCATCAAGGATCGTGCCTTAGTCAGCAACTGTTCGTAATTGTTTAAGATGCCTTAGGTAAAATTGCCAGGTTAGTTTTGCTCTGATCAACGTCTTTTCTATTCGTCTTGTAACCACCGTTTCTAGACTATATGCGTATGTCAGTCTTTCTTTTATTTCCTTATTTCATCAGCGACGGTAGCAACAATTTTTTGTTTAACGGTATGTGATATTATATGCTTTATAGTGAGTATAAACCATCATTGCAAACCCGACTTCAAATTTACAGGAAAACAATGAACTTAGTGATTCCTGCATCATTTTGCGTGATCTTGAAGTTGAGTGACATCGTTCGATATAATACAAATATTCCAACACGCTAAGAGTTTTGGACTAGCACTATTAAGGCAGTCGATGATATCACCATTGACTTTCTAGCCAACATGAAGAGAACTCGTGATGATTTGATATCAGTGGAAACGGTACCGTTTACTGAAGAAATTGCGTAGTCAACATTCATAGAGAGCAGAAAATAGAGCGCAGGATACTGTAGTATTTATACCTCACACTATGATGCACCATTGGATCGATGGCTTGCCAAGGAAATGCAAGATCCCAGGGATGTTGCTAACTATAGAAAATAGAGTACAAGAACAATCAAATATATTTGTACCAATTCAGCCACATTATTGGATTTAATCTTGTCATATTATAATACAATATCATATCAAACATTTTATAGATGGTCTGAAAATGGATAACTCTACGGACATGATTTACATAACTGTATCCTGAAGAGAGGGGGAACAGCATTTTATATTGAATGCATTTCAATCATTTAAGATTTTTCAAAGTTCCCATACTAAGGCGGAAAAACATTCATTGTCTGCAAAAGACATGACGCAAAATATGTGATAAAGTTTTGAATCGCGTCATGTTGCTCTATATCCCACGCAATGTCTTTAGCAACGGGCCGTTACTCAAATCCAGAAAGTTCTGGGCAAGAGACTGAGTAAATACCTACCAGGTGTAAAACTATACAAGTCATCTATCTCAAAAAGAACCATCAATTAGCCCAAAAGTCTTTAAGATAATTGCGCTAATAAATCCTGTTTGTGTTATATTCCATCAAATTGACGTAGCAGATGCAACATAAATGTCTGGCTTATACAGTGCTTATCAACACCTGTGTGTTTAATAACCATCAACTGAATGTTGAAAGAATATATGTAGCACTGGTAGATATGTGCACTTAAAATTTTATCAATCAGCAGCTAAGTTTTATTTCGTAATTGCCATCAAATATTATATCAATTTATATCCCATAGATATAGAAAGATAAGGGTGCTGACAACTATCTTGAACAGTTAAATGGGACGAGAGAAACAATGCTTGTGTTTTTATCGGTTTAATGCCATCTATCAGAACATGAGAGGACATACACGACTGCCAGTATATCTTGTGGAAACAGAATTCGAGAAACCCATCTTATGTCCACTTTCTATACAATACGCAGGCATTTAGACTCAATATAAATTTGAAACGTTTAGATGAAAATGAATTATAGAAAAATATCCATTATTCGTGATGAGTTTAGGACTATTTAACTGTCTTTGAAACATACTGTTTCTGTCGGTTTATAGTATTTAGAGGTGAAAAACTGATTCCCTCCGACTGATGTTCAAAACGCAATATATAAAAATAATTAAATGTCTGCCGATATGCTTAGGGTATGGGCTATGTGCTACCTTTGATTTAAGGAAACAGTACATAAAATAAAACATTCACAAAGTAAGAAACTTTGAAGCTACAATATCAATTTAAAGGCGCTAGTAGGGTGAAGTATGAGAACAGCCAAATAATATATTCTGTCTTAAATGTGTTTCAGAAGAAGTATTAAAATATGGGTATACCTGTTGGATAGGAAGGAATCTAATTAATATTAACACATCCAGAAACGTGTAGACTATTCAGTCAGCATTATTAATACTTGCGAAAAGATAAATCAATAATAATACTCTTGTGTCACTGCAGGGATGCGAGAACAATCGCAAACTGGACGTTGGAGTTTTCCAATTTGTTTGTCGCCGCAAAACAAATGTAATAATGAGTAAGCAGAGAAGTGGATTTTGTAATAAATATTGTACCTTTGTAGTGCTGACGATTGTTCCTCCGTAATATATCTATATCCTGGGTAGTCAACATCACCATTCTAATCAGCAAACATACAAACATTTTTATCTCAGTATTTAGCATATTGAGTTTTCGTAACCCTTATTGCCAGTGAAGTCTCATGTTGCAGTTTTATTTGTAGTACTGTAATGATTTGAGAGGAGTCTTGACTTGCTGCCTCGTTAAAAGAGTTACCTCTAACAAAATGTATAAAATTGTTTAGAAAAAAAAATAATGTTTTACTTATTAGCAGAAACAAAATTTATTTCGACAATCGAAGCAATTCATCTTCAATATATGAGACAAAACATAACGAATGTGATAGGATAAAATGAGTAATCGCATGTCTTTTGAAGTGTCATGTATTACTTGCGAATGTGTAGTGATCCGTTATCCTTCTTCAAATCAAAATGGCATGTTGTGCTCGAAAGCAATTACACGCATGCATGTTTGTCATAATTGTGGACTGGATGATAACGATGATACGAGAACGAAGTATGGTAATAAAGATGCGAGAAAGAGAGCTGCACGTAGATAATTCTTTTTATAATTTTCGCACATTTTATTGAGAACAGTGATCTCTGATATCATGTTCAGTTATATGTTCTACCAGTATTGCTCAGGAACATTTACCTGTATATCTTCGATACTGAGTGTGCCCATTCTAAACAGTAAAACTAATAATGCCAGATTGTAGGTTTATTACACGATCTTAAATAATTTAAATACAAAATACTTTCTAATTAGTTTGCTTTAACTAGAGTCTTTCTTTGGTTCAAGTTAATGATCCATTGTTGCAGCAAATTTATGATCTTTTAAAATAATTTTAGAACCCCTACTTTTTTGAGGAGAGGGCTTTTCTATACAAATCTCGTTATTTGTTTCATGGATCAAACATTAAATGCTTGTTTTAGAAAACCGATCGGGCTTGCTTCATTGCTCCTGACATTCTGAAATAATACTTTAAAAACAAGCTACGCTGTAATATTCGCAGCATACATAAATATGACTAAACTGTAAAAAGAACGTTAATTAAAAATGGATAACATTAAGGTTAATGGTTTCAGAAACAAATTCCTGACTAAATGATTGAACTTTAATAGTTATCGTCGTTAAAATTGGCATTAAGCACCATACTAACAAATTTAAACATTGTTTATAATATTTAATTTATTTAAATATTAAAACAAACTGTTATTGATACATTGAAAATCGCCCAATAAACTCAAAATGTTATAACTATCATTACAAAATCGAAGAAATAGAAAAGAAAAAGATGATTAAATATAAATTCTGGCGGTAGAAGCGAGCAAAGCTTGAAAGCATAAGGTACTTTTATCAACCTCATGTAAATTGTTGATAACAATTTAAAGATTATCTTGGATTTATTTGCTTATATTTGAATGAATTTGTTTAAATTCGTAGATAAATTTTCTTGATGTGAATACAACTGTGTTGAGTGCATCTGTCTGGATCCGTACAGATATTTTTATATAAGTTTGACGAATCGTTTGAATTTGTTATATTCCTATAATTTAACTGTTATAAGAATCAAGTATTCTAACAATCTCATGCCTTACCTGAATTGATATGAGTTACGAGAATCCGTGTGAAATCACCGACTTAAGATGGTTACATGTATGCTAAAGACTTTAATGTGTATATTCGCTGAAGATAGCGTAGTTAAGCCATGTAATGAATTTCATTCATTCATTTGTGTGAGACGAGAATGTAACTGTGTCGTCTCATGCGATGTTAATGCGAGTTAGTGTTGAAAGAGCCGTTAGGAAATACATTAAGCTTATGAAACAAGGTTTGTTTATGGTCTGCCATGATTGTCTTGACCAGACAACCTTGGGTATTTGTTTGAATTCAAATATGACGATATCTGACATAACGAGTTGTGAGTAATTATCTATTCCCAATAGGATATCTGACAGGAGATTTCGGTTGCTTCTCTATTTATTTTGAAATGGTACACTAGCTCCACTGACGTATCCACGTACTCTCTTATCCAAGTATCTACCTATCTACGTACTTAACTATCCACCTACCCATATAAAGTTCGAGGGCCGAAAGAAGAGAGACAATAGAGGGTTTGGAATAGAAACCAAAACAGCGAAAAGGACCAAAAAGAACAGCCAGAGTGAAGTTGGAATGAATGAAAATAGAGCAGGTTATGAAGTTGTACAAGGCAATGACTTCGATTGTTCACTCGATTCTATGAGGAATCAATTATATTATTTAAAACAGATCGGCTATTTATATAAGTATATTTGTGTATGAAAGTCGGTGAATGATTTATTTCAAAAGAGAAATGTATCTCCTTAATATAATGTATTATTACATTGTTGATTCAATTGATTTAAATTGTTGTCTTTCATGTACGGGGGCTCGTGTCATTTTGTTTAAATATCTGCTCAGATCTTTTTTATTCCAACTATAAGTTTCACACTTTATGTTAATATTTATTCGATCCAGTCAATAACACCGATGACGATCACCCTCTAGATAAATATAACCCAATTAAGCGGACACCTTGTAAGAAGGTACAATCCGCCAATCAAATAACTCACCACTCCACCAACACACAATGTAATTTTAGTGTAGCTTGAAGTAGTTATCAATCATATCGCTATTATGTCTGTAGCGTGGCAGTTTATAAAGAGTTCTGGCCCTGGGACAGGAAGTCGTGGACATGTCGCCAAACGAGGCAGCTTGTAATATCATTTGTAAAGTCGGCTGGTGTTCGAACGCGCAACCTCATGTGTCCGATGTGGGCGTTCTAACCACCATTGAAAACCAGTCTGGATTAATGGGGATTAAAGGACCTTACCCGTCACTGACTTCAACGGCAAAACTTCAAAACCAACGTATCAAAAGCTTGATGCTACAGGTGCGACTTAGAGTAATTTTGCATTTGTGTTATGTGATAATGGTCTGATGACGGAAAGCCTCTTGTCAGATTAGGAATCTGAATATTCTTGTTTAGAAAATTCAGCCTCATATATAAATGTGCACGTAAATCCCATCATATACGACATACCTTTTCATCCCATAATGTCGTGCATATAGATGGATATGAATAATATTACTATTCAATTATTCAGTCGAAGGTAAAAGTTGAAAACTTTTACAGCAGTGGTTGAACTCGGAACATATGCTACTAAATGTCAGAAATAGACAAACCGCATACAAGTAAACTTTTGGACAGTAATCGTCTAACAGCTATATATCACTCTGATACTACGTGTTACTTATAGAAATCTTAAGTGTTTTTTTTCCATTTATATTTTCCTATTAAGCAATACTTATATAAGTAATTGACGCGTGGGAAATAACAACCGATGGACATTACGATTATGATATGGGCGTCAATCCCTTTGCATTATTATGAAATATATTAAGTTCATTTTATTAATCATATTTTTATATTCATTATTATTGGCACTCACTAAGTACGGTCATTTTTAAAAGATAAATATTTGTTTATGTAAGATCAATATCAAACCGATGGGTAGAAATGACATCAGGTCGATATTTATTCGCGAAGTTTTTAGGGTAGACAATAGCCACTTGTAAGAAAGATAACTTTGAACAAATACTTAAAGTCATTACCCTCTCCAACCTCCAGTGCGCTTTGTTTTAAAATACCTGCTAGTGTCTTCACCAATTTAACTAGAACATGCTCGTACGACCATTCGAACAGTAAATTTGTCTTCACTATCACTTGATTATATTATGAAACAATCTGGGAAACAAGATCAAAAGGTTGGCTTGGTAAATTAATAAGTTACTCATACAAACTGAGCTTTATTCCCATCATAACGTAGATTATTTTCAAGATGGCACAGCGTACATTCTACTAAGAAATAAGCTAGCATCACGTCTGTTCAATTACATTGAATAGGAACTACAGTTTAATCCTCAATGAATGATGAGATATAAATTTCCAGAAAGTAATTTATTTACGTCAATTTCCTTTATTACTTGCAGTGCATCTGCTGATGTTGCTCTTCACTCTCAAGTCTTTTCTAGTGTTTATGCACCAATATGTGTGATGCTGTTGCTTCCAACATTGTTATTATTTAGACTTTTCTAACACTACTACGTGTACAACTCTTAGAACAAGAACATTAACTATCACTATATCTCCTAATCTTTGTTTTCCTCCGTCTCCTCATATTAATTATAACATTATTTTTCTGCCATATATGTTGTAGTCAATCGGTAATCAAACCCCAATAAATTTTGAAGACGCATCGGGTTGACTGAAAAATATAGGACATTATTCTTGTCAAGCCATCACGTCATGTGGAACATATAAATCAGCACAGTTCTGGGTCAATATTCAGTAGGAGAAAAGGAAGAATTATCGAACAAAGTATCAATCAAATAGACAGTTACCGCCATCTTCTTTTCTTATCAATAAATATATTACTTAGGCACATCATTATCTTTTCCATCAAACGTCCCGAAGAAAATAGCAAACTTTGGACTGATCTATAAAAACTACATTTATGAATACACACGTACATCAATCATGAACGTATATTTTTTATAGCGGCAATGACAATTTCACTATAGTGGTGCATACCAGCATTATTGCTTTAATGTCGGACAGGTTATAAACTTAATGTCTATCTCCTCAACCACTTTGCACTGCTTTTTAAGTTCATATAGAACTATTTGTCCTTTTTGAGAATAAAAACGTGGATCTTATAATGAAGGTGTGTCATTCACATCGGTAATATCTTTTCTTTGGAAATTCGATTTTTTTTCTTTCAGATTAGATAAAATGACACATCGAAATGAAAGTTTCTAGAACTTGAGATATTACAGCATGTCATACATTGTAAAATGCTCGAGCAACATATGTGATTAAACAGACAGACATCCTGGCAGACAAACCGAGTATTAAGTCCTGCAAGATAGTACTTGCATGATGGTTCAATTATTTCAAGACAATACATCAGTCAATACATGTATATATACTAATGACCATAAAAGCTAGAATATTCTACCAGCATTGCTATCGGTGTAACCTTGTGCCGTTCTGAAATTTACGGCGACTAATATAGATTCAAATTAACATACACAGTCACTAAACCTTGCCTCGTAGCGGCAATTTCAAAGCCAAATAACTGCACACGGTAATTGCTTGATTTGTTCGAAGGATTGCCGGTCAAGTTGTTCCCAGCTAGATCAAAATGCAGGTATAACCAACCAGTGACTACTGTTATTCTAGTCCATATATCCATTTCACTTCACTTCATGAATTTTTTTAAGGATGAATTTGGCATGAATTATGCATTTTGGACTACATATTCTGTTACGTTTATACTAAAGATACAATGATACTATTAATTTCAACCTATGTATTTGGAACATAGAGAAGACGTTATAGAAATATTTACTAAGATAATGTTATCAATCTTTTCAACGCAAATTATTTATGGTGAATACATCTTGTGTTCAAATGTGTGTATAAAGCAGGTAGAAGGTTTGCCATCTATAGATTCCAAAGTTAATGTAAATGGTGTGATGACTTCAATTAACAATGATAAGAATTTTCGGAATTTCGCACAATATAAAATAGTAGACGAAGAAAACTTCAACACATTTTAACTTAAACGACCAGTTATTTTTATTTCATTTTATTTTAGTTTATTAAGCGATAGTGTTTTATCATAGATACGATGTTTGAAGTAACATGATTGAAAAAGTTATGTGAGTCTGTTCAGCTTTCAAGATTACGGTATCATCTGACATAAGTTTGTATTACTAACTCCAAGTACATTCAAGCAGTTTCCATATCATACATAGGACAGTTGATTTCAAATGATTGGCCGCTTTCTTCAGTGGAATAAATATTCCTTTATATTCTTCAAACATATAAAATTATATGAGGAGTGGTGAGTGATACTGCGATTTTAAGAAAATGCCAAGAGATATGCCATATACACACAGTGACAAATGTGTCTTTCATGAGAATGGTTTTCCAACTAATTTTGGCATTATGTAATGTCTGTAAGTTATGAACTGTGCATTTTTTTAGTTGCAGATATATTTTAAATTTTACAGTGGTAGCAGTTATAATATTACAGATACATCTTTTTCATCCGTCGCTTTTTCAAAGTAAACACCTCTATACGTTGTATGCTTCGTCTTAAGCATACCTGGGATTTAAACAGTAAGCGACCAAACCAATAGAAATTGCACAAATTGTGAAACAGCTCTACCACGTGCGTCATTAGAACATAATTACCAAGGAAAACTAATACAATATTTGCATTCTTCTTGAACAATTTAGTTTATATATTTCGTTGTTTAGTTTTCTTTTCTTGAAAATGTGTTATACAAAATGTTGATAAGCTCCGAATAAACTCAACTGGTTTTCTTCGTCTACAGAAGTTAGTTCTCTAACCTGTTTGTCTAAAGTTAAGGATAAGAAAGTTTAAACACTTCTCCAATCACTACTACGTACTCAGTAAAGTATGGTCGACTGGTAGCTATCGTGTGAAACAATCCGGCGTGGTTATATAATTATTTGTTGGATGATCTAGCAAGGGTGGAGCTCTAATTCTAACATCGTTTGCTTAAAAGACAAAAAAAAAATAAAGATGAATTACAAAATATTATAGTTTTCCGAAGTTCGATAGGACACAATGTTTAGTACAATTTTTCATGCTAAAGAGTAAATATTAAGATGACAAAATAATATATTCAATCCATTGTAATTAAAACTTCATTGCAGTCTTTACTGATATTTAAACTACAATGTTACAATTTACAGTACGTAAGACATTCGATAAGTTGCTACATGCATTAATACATTATGCAAATGACTAAACGTGTGATCAAAGATATTATGGAACTGATCTGTGTTTTCAGTTTTGCTAAATATAACATGTATGACGCCATTCTGTAGATGAGTGACCCGATGCGTTGGATGCTTTTCCACACCAAATAAGCAGGTTGTGTGGTTCTAGACTGGTTCTAGTTGGATGCTTTTCCACACCTACAATTTTAGGCAAATAAGCAGGTTGTGTGGTTCTAGACTGAAAGAGTTAATACAGCCTATTAGAAACTGATGGAACCAGTCATAAAGTTTGAGTGTTTGAGGAGAACATCATCTAGGCACGTTGCGTTTTTCTTGTCGTCTGTGTGCAAGCCAAAAGAGTTCTAGTCAACTGTAAATGCAAAACACCATCGACGGTGTAAAGAAGTAACTGACAATCACTACATCGAACAACAAAATAAATCAGTTAAGAAACAAAAACTTATTTTACATCCTCTTATAGTATATCCGTTAATGCATGCAAGCAATGGATTCATGTCCACCATATCATATCTAATGTAACAGTCTGTCAAAGGAAGCGTTAAAGAATTCTACAATTTTGTATCACGAAGTCTCCTCTAACAACCTTTAATACAACACTGTTTGTGAACAGTAAGTTTAGATATATTAGACTAGTTTATATTTACAAATAACCCTTTTTTTCTTAAAATCACTGCTTTAATGTAGGAGCAACTTATTGGCTGACACAGGGAATGATGGGCAAAACTTGAAATCTGATTATTACCTTTGAATAATATTTCGTAATAATGTGGGTCTAATGTTCCTACAGTTCTTCACATCTTCATATACCCCCCCCCAAAAAAAAGCAACAATCTATTAGGTCTCCTTACAGCTATTTTATATAAGTAATAATAAATTCCCACAGCGTGATCAACCACACCACAGACGTAATATATTATTTAACTACTCTTCTAACCTAATACGTCACATTTAAAAACCTGGCTTTCGAACAGACAAGTCACTCGGAAATATACATTTTGCGATATGTTCAGGAAAGGCACGTGCAAAGAAATAAGAGCGTAATATATAACCGTTGCGTCGCAATAATACCTCCTTTACGTACCACAAAATTACAGCGACAAATAGTTCTGTTGCAATGATTTGTTTATTTGTTCCCAACATCTTATATCTTATTGCGCGACCACATCTTGATTCAGGAAAGGTGAGATGAGGTATCCTCCATCTTTCACATGCTCTACCCCTCCCCATCTCCATCCCACTTTTCATCATGAGTAATTACAATGTATGTAGTAGGCTTGTAGTAAGGATAACTACTTTGTTAGCGGTAACATATCCTTTTAGATTTTGCTAACCCATGGCACGATCGTTTATTGACTGGTTTTGACGGGCCAAAAATCTAAGAAAGGGACACAAGCTGGTAGTCCTTAAAATTCCGTGAAGCATTAATAGGAATGAGACCGCCAAATAAAGTATTCAATTCCAGCAGTGTATCCCTAAATAGATTTTGTTCTGCTCGGGACACAATTCAATGTATTAATTGGCTCTTCTTTGCGGAGGTGTAGGCACTTCGATAACATGCCAATGCCATAGACAATGCGTGTTTTGATGTCTTCATTATAGCCTCTATCAGAGCTATTGCACGGCTGCAGAATATAACGATTCTTCATTGGGTAAACAGCTGAAAAAGACTGAGAAGAAATGAGTGTGTCGTGCTATGGACCTGACCTTCGACTCTAAAGATCTAAAGATTTAACAGAGACTGAACGATTCCTATCGGTAGCTTAGTTTGAAGGATGAGAATTTTTATCATCCATCCTATACCTCTTAGGGAAAGGTGAAATTATTCTCTCCTTCACTGATGGTGTATCCCAAGTAACGTATGTTGGGTTTCGAATCTCAGCAATCGTTCTTGCAGCGGGTTATATAGAAGACATCTATGCTGGTACATTATTATAAATACTTTTAAAGGGTAGCCTCTAATCACAAATTCGATGAAAAGAAATTAAAAGGAGGGGAATATCAGTGGGGTCTCCAATCCGGGTAGCGTCTATAAACGCAGGATCTTTCCTTGTAGCTGTATAATTAGGTAACGAGGAGGCGGAGGAAATTCGATCATGACCCTAAATCTATACCTAAATTCTCTTTGTACTAATTACCCACCGTCTAGTGCCGGATTCCTTGTATTCTGCCCGACTCTTGGTTATCCCGGTAATTAATGACTGGCCACCAAAAGTCAATGGCAAATTAGATCAAAGAGAATTTCCCGTAAAACAAAATGAGCTAGAATGATGCATTACCATCTTCGGGTTGCATCAACCGCTCATCGCCTGTCCTCGGGTACATGGAAAATGCTGACCTTCAGTAATATGTTAATTTTTACCGCGATCAGGGAGGCTGTGTTGGAGCTATGAAGTGTGCTTCCCCTCCGGTCTATATCCTATAATTGTAGGATGCACACATATAGCTCCTCCATCTTCTAGGTAAGGAAACGCAGTCAGTCTGGTGAGAAATATGCTTACCTCCTCACAAGTTGGCACATAAATTTACTCTTGGAAGATGCTGTCTCTCCTTTTTTCAGGAAGATAGAATCAAGTCCAAATATGTTATTAACAATTTAAAATCCAATTGATTCAGACGGACAGGAATAAGGGCATATTTCCTATATGTCCATTTGCTGTAGGGTTCCAGATGTCTAACCACAAACAACAAAAGGGTAATATGTCCATTTGTGCACATCCTGCGCACCAAATACATGTTGTCTGACAGACCCATAAGGTGTTTTTTGTGCTCCTACAGTCATACATCTTTAAATAAAATTTCTGAAACAAGAAACGTTTCTATAATAATCATCTGTTTCCACTATTGTTACCCATACTACTTATTTTTCTTAAATGAATACAAGAATGTCAAGAGCTTATTAGTATTTGACAGACACATCCATAATAAATGTAAAAATATTGTATTTAATTGTATTAATGCAAAATCGTTATTAAAATTAAAGGAACATAAAATATGCTAGGTGTTGTTAGGAGATTAGTAGGCGTTACTAACACTATTTATAATTATTTATTTATTTTATAGTTAATTGAAATACCAATCCCAAAAAACACACAAAATAATACCTTCTATTGCACATTATTTTATTGTGTGTATGTATATGTATATATTGCCCATTATTGTGTTGTATGTATGTATGTATGTATGTATGTATGTATGTATGTATGTATGTATGTATGTATGTATGTATGTATGTATGTATGTATACATACATACATACATACATACATACATACATACATACATACATACATACATACATACTTACATACATACATACATACATACATACATACATACATACATACATACATACATACATACATACATACATACATACATACATACATACATACATACATACATACATACATACATACATACCTTGGAGGGATTTCCACATCTGCAGGTATGTAGGTCATTATGCTGAAGGCACTAATTCAATTATCAATTACTTACCTGATAATTATGGACTGAGTAATTTTTTTGCTGAAAGAACATAAATATCAAACCCTGTTATTTATCAGAAAAATTCCAAGTATATTTTGTTCAAGCAAGTATTTTTTTTCACATCTGACTTGTGATGCCATTTGAAGAATGAATAAGGACACTTGCACACTGGCTGATGACACAGGTCAGATTCGGTTAATGCAAGTTTCGAGAACATGAGGATGGTGCATTTAGTATTGATGCAGTATGTTAGACCAAGTCATACAATAGTGACAGTTAACATATTATTAAGATCTCCCACACATACATAATACATCCATGTGGTTTTATCACTTATTAATATGACGCAAATTAACAAGCAGAAGAAGCATGAACCTGTTCCATGTGTATGTTTATTATAATTTTAACCAAAACCACAAGTCTCCTCATCCTTCAGTTTCTTTTTATAACACCAATTCTGTGTTATTTGGGTTATTATATCAATATCATGCTTTTATCATGGGATATACTTGTCCCAGATAGGTTATTATATTAATATCATATTTATATCATGGGATATACTTCTTCCAGATAGGTTATATCAATATCATATTTTTATCATGGGAAATACTTGTCCCAGATAGGCTATTATATCAATATCATATTTTTATCATGGGATATACTTGTCCCAAAAAGGTTATTATATCAATATCATATTTTTTTCATGGGAAATACTTGTCCCAGATAGGTTATTATATCAATATAATATTTTTATCATGGGATATACTTCTTCCAGATAGGTTATTATATCAATATCATATTTGTATCATGGGATATACTTGTCCCGGATAGTGTATTTAGGGGATTATATCAATATCATATTTTTATCATGGGATATACTTCTTCCAGATAGGTTATTATATCAATATCATATTTTTATCATGGGATATACATGTCCCAGATAGGCTATTATATCAATATTATATTTTTATCATGGGATATACATGTCCCAGATAGTGTATTTAGGGTATTATATCAATATCATATTTTTATCATGGGAAATACTTGTCCCAGATGACTACTCAGTTAAATGAGCAGTAGGACCATAGAGGAAATTCTATAATGACACGGTCTGAAAAGCATCTACCCGTAAGCCAATAAATGCATAGTGTATTTTCTAGACACAAGATGAAGAATCACTTCAAACTGACACAAATAAGACTGGCCTCAGGAATGTGACACTTATCTGCTGATGACTCATTTAGCAATAGATGTATGAAACCTAATTAGCAAAACAACATGCTTGTGTTCTGCTTGTTCAGTTGAATAATGAACACTACTTGTTGTTGTTGTTGGGCTTTACGCCATTTTTCAGCACACGATAGGCTATTCATGTCGGCCAGTATTAATGGTGGAGGAAGAAACCGGGAAATCACCGGAAAGAACCACCAACCCACGAGAAGCTACTGGCAAGCTTTCTCACATATCCACATTCATGGAATCCTAGACTCGAACACACGCAGACAGAGGTGAGATGGCAGTGATCCGTAACGGACAGCACTTTAGACCACTCAGCCACTCGGGGCCCCGAATACTTGTTAAAAGAGAATAAAATCTGCAACACAGATGTTTTCTTCATGAAATGATTAAAATTTATATCAAACATAGTAATTGCTTTCACATTTATTCATTATCAAACAGTATAGGACTAGATTTTTCCGTGCCTTTGTAATCCCTATGTTGAATATTTTCTTGAATAAATAGCTTTGCAAGTTATTCAGGAACATATGTGCTTAATTAAAGGCACAAGTGTGACTGACAATTTACTTTTTAATCTTTAATGTGTTCACTTTTCTCATGTGCTGGAAATTTTCCTTGTACTGCTTCAAGTTTTATGGTATTTTTCTTCTGATAAATTGTTATATCTGTGCTTAGTAAAGTGAGGCCACAAACTTCTTTTACAGTTCTCTGGGATTTGAAAACTTTTTTATAATTTAATATCTGTGTATTATAAAGTCAAGGACACAAACTTCTTTCAAATTTCTCAGATTCTGAAAATTTCAGTACACTACATAGTTTTATAGAGAATTATTATAAATTGATGTATTTGCACTTCATAAAATGCTTTGAAATTATAAATTTCTATGACATTTAAAATCTCTGTAATTTGCATAAAGTTTTCCAGAGTATTTCTTGTTATAAATTAATATATCTGAGCTTTCTGAAGTAAAGAAAGTTGCATAGCAATTTCGCACAAATTCCAATAGCATCAGATAGTCATTATATTAATTTTAAGCTTAAAATGTCAAAGATTTTTGCATACAAATCATAATCAATAATTTTCCATTCTACCACATTTTTCATCAACATATTTTCTCAAACGAAGTACATGGATAACACACACATTCCATTCTTTTGGTTTTAACTTTAATAATTCTATTGTGTTCCTTTATCATTTCATGTATTAAAATAAAATATCAAAAATATTTGAGCAAGTTAAAAGATTCAAATATGCTCTTATTTCAACTGTATTTGGTTAATGCTTAACTGAATTTGCAATGGATCAATCCAATCAGTTCACATGATGAAACCTTAATTCATTACAAGCCTGCAAACAATCAATGTCTAACTCTTGTCAAAATATAAGAGAATGTAATGGGCAGGTAAATGACATCCTTTCCCCCTGATGTTTACAGAGTTAACCCAATATCCTGTTGAAACTTTAGCATTTGATTACCTCCCTGAATTTTGGCAGCATCAAGCATTAATTACTATGCACCATAGCTATTGTAGTTTTACATCAGCCTTTTAAACAAAACAGAAAATGTAAAAAGCATGATAGCATTAAAACTTTTTATTGAAATGATTAAGATTATAACGAATGAAAAGTCTATTTAAAGAGGAAATGTTTTAACAGGGATGATATGTACAGAAGAAATTTCATCTGGAAGATACATTTGCAACACAGTCTGCACAATTTAAATATCTAGATATGATCCTTATTGTGATACAAAGAAAATAGATTTTGAGTTAGCTCATAATTAGTTTGTGTCTTTGCTGAAATGTGGCATATTTACAACAATAGAACAAATTTTACATGTATATATACAAAGAGTTGAGTGATTATAAAAGGTATCATATGTTTCATTTAAAGATAATGACTGGATCTACACCTTAAAATGCCTTGACAGCATAAGTGAAAAATTAATGTTATAGTTAAAGATGATTTAAAATTAATAATCATGGACAAGCATTGGATACAATTTCGCTTTAAAAACTTATTATTCGTGTTGCACCTGTATCTGATAGAAACATTCTCAACACTTTTTTCTGGATATACAACAGACCAACATCTGCTGTCAGATAACACACTGGCATATCAGGGTTTACAAAGCTTATAAGTACTAATCAGCAGAACAAAAATCACTGACCCTGATCTCCTGGAGCATTATACTATGGAATATCAGGGTCTACATTATTTGCAGTTGGACCCAACCTTTATTCAAGTATAGACAGAACATCAATATGAACCAGACATTACAATTTCCACATACAACATAAAGCAGTTTACAAGATTTCGAAACAAATATTTCCAAGCTTATTGTCAATCCTTAAGTCAAGATTTTCCAGTTCATCCTCTGTCACATCCTTTAGACTAATGTCTATTCCTGACCATTATCAAAGATGTCATTTCCTATTATATCATGTCTAATAGTTAAAAAAAAATATTTTCAAAATGAATTCTATACATGTGTACTATGTGTATTTAATAATGAACTGAATTAACATGTAAGCATTTTTAGTACAGATCTGATTTCAAAGAAGGTAATATCAGTTTAATATTTAATTATGTATATGTGTGTAATGTTCGTACAAACATAACTATTAGCATCTGAAGACCATCTTTTAAAATGCATATTGCATCCCAGGTTTACAATTGAAACCTACCATCTTGACTATTGTTCATTTTTAAGTGGCTCCAAATTACACAATCAATGAATGTTAATTATTTTAAGCATCATCTCCCTTAAATATCTACATCCATATTACATCAGTCTGGATCTAACATATTTGGAATGGTATCAAACTATGGTTTGCTAATTAAAAAAGTCATATAAAAATAGTCATCAGTTAAAATATCACCACCCAATGTATTTTCTTGAATCAACTCTATATAATGCATGATTGATAGGTGATATGCATGAATATCTTACTGATATGAAAAATGGGATAAAATTACCAGAAAATAGTGTACAAATTTTGAATTTTTACTATTTAACTCTATTAATTTAATTACAGCCCTAAAAAGACTCATTTGCTTTTATAAAAACTAGATTATAAAATAATTTGGGACTACGTTTAAATCATACCACTGATGAAATTAAATGAGAGAATACATTTTTAAGATAAAAACAAATTCAAATATGTGTTCATCATTTTTGTTAAGCTTCCAAATCTCCAAACAATGAACATGCACTTGGATTAAATCCCAGTTCAAATAGCTCTTCCAACCATAAAATCTAAATCTAAGTCAAAATATAAAATTCAGTCACTATCTTCAGTTTCCATAATGCCTGCATAGTTCTCCACTTGCTGATTTAAATCAATGCAAGCATTAGTTTTCTGAAAAAAAATATCATATAAATTATTTTCATAGGATACATGGAACTACATCAGAATCTTATTTGTCTTCCCTTCTCTCAGTAAAACTAGTAAACCATGATAATAGTCATCACTGATACTCTACAGTAAGCAAGTTAGTATTCCATCTTCAAATTTTCACTGCAATTAGTCTATATATAGACTTCTTATGGTGCCATGGACTTTCATTACTTCCCTTGAGAACAATGTCCACCATCTTTTGGATCTTCCTCCATAACATATGTATGGGAAAATTCATTCCAGCAAAATTTAGATTATTTCAAGTATAAGAAGTCTGTGCACCTTAAAAATAAAAACTTTTTTTGCTGGTGCAAAACCAATAATTGTGAGATAAGAAAAATTCATAATGTGTCTTGATGTTGAATTTCCTCATCCTGTATGCCTTGATGTGGGATTTCCTATGCACACTGCCTTGGTGTAGGATTTAGCCCACACCAAACATATGATGGACTGATTTTGATTTCTCTCGTTTCTTACAAGTACTGGAAATAAAAGATTATCATAAATGTTAACTTGTTAATACCTCATGCCACTTAAATGCATCATTAGGCTGTACCCTACTTCCAAGCTCTGTTCTGTCAACATCATTTAGTACACACGAATGTATGTTGTATCACTCAAAGGTAGACAGATGTAGTTCTACAAAGTACTATATAATGCTGACTTTCTACTTGAACAAAAAAGTGCAGCCAGGAAAAATTAATTTTAAGACCCAACTTTTATGGCCAAAAATTTTTCATCAATGGAGTTTGTGTCCAGACTTAGACCCTATATTCAAAGGTGAAGTCCAAACAGCAAATTATGTGAAAATTAGCAAAAGGTAGGGTAAGTTTGCAGTTTGCAATAAAAAGTGGCAAAAGACATAAAAACCATCAGTCTCATATGCAACAGAGTCAACTTTTACCCTACAGTACATGCACAAGCGAAATAACGATCGAAAATATCTTTCATACATATAGCCTTCCAGCTAAGCAAAAATTTCTTGGAAGATGTATTTGGGTGTATTCAAAGGTAACCCCAAAATCTGTTTTCTGCCCCCATTTCTGGCAAAAATGAGAAAAATCTCCTGGGTTAATGAGTTAACAGAAATGTACAAAGTCTCAACGACATCAGAAAGACTATATCATGTTTAGTTTACAAGAAACAATTTGTTGTAAACAAGGGTTACATATTTGAGTTTGACCAAACTTGTTCTTTCAATATTTTAGAAAATAAACCTTGGCCTGCATGTCAAACGCGCACCTTCAGTTTCTCAAGAGAAATTCTTTAATTTAGGGTGTGGGCAAACATACTGAAATCGAGACAAATATGCGATATCAAGCACACACCATGGTAGACAGGAATAAAACCTGCAAGAAGCACTGCAGATGTTCATAATGTCATAGACATAAATAAAGCATCTATGTAGTTACTGAGCACATGCTATCCCACATGACATGCATCACATATATACAGGAATGAAAAGACTGATACAATTTCTGACACTACTTTGTAATATGTAATCTATTACCATTCCTGTCAATAATAGTCCTAAAATAGATCAACTTCAAAGATGACAGACATATTTCAACGAGAGGTAAACCAGACTTCAGTTCTCTACTGTCAATAGTGACTGAGCTTTTCTAGATGTTTCTAAATCAACATTTTATGAAAGAGGAACACATGAAGGTTATATAGAGGCAAACTGAGCAGAACTGCCTTGCCCAATGACACACCAGCCAAAGTGGTCTGATCTGATCACAGGATTCAATCCCACACCCTTCCAATTACAAGTCTAGCACACTAACCACAAATTACCATAGTTCCTTCTCCGGCAGGATGAAAATGAAAATAATATACTTATCAGATCTACCTCTGCATTGTCTATAAATGTACTTTACACAAAGAACAAATATGATACTGAAATAAAATCTGCCGGTGATTGACATGCTATGTTTGTACTAGTGATTGCCAAAACTGAGAAATGCAATCAAAATGTACAGATGGCCTGATGACAATTAAAAAAACACAGAAAATTTGGCTATTAAAATGTGGTCTATTATGCCATTAAGTCACTTCAGAATGATAATGTAACTTATTTCTGACAAAAATGATTTGGTTATAATATAACTCTAACACAAATATATGTTGCTGGATGTTATACACATATACAATTAATGAAATAAAACAAAAATGACTTTTGATTTGCTTCACATGGAAAAAAAACTCATTTTCACTTCATACTTCCTTTGCTTCATTAATACAATGAATTTTATTGTAAACATAAATATACTACAAAGCACATCTTTGTTTGATAAAGCGGAGAACATGTGCACAATAATAATTCAACTATCAAAATTCATTTTTGGTCTGATACATGTGATTCCATTTATCGCAATTTAGTTTGTGTTGGACTATCGAGTCTAAACTGAATTTAATCTCTTTATGGTATCTATGCCGAAAACAAAGTGCTGGTAATCTTTCTGAAATGGCATTTTCATGCAGTGAACTGAAGAGCTTATTCTACTCATTTATAGAAACATGGCTAACTAGCAGTGAAATGTTTTATTTCAATGTCATAGAAATAAAACTGTACTGTAGCTTGATATTCAAATAAAAATTCTAAAGCAGGTTAAATTAAACTCATGCTCTGTGAAAAGAAAATTAAAATATTAAAGAATACAATTATTAACTGACAGTGATTTACATCATCATCAGAAGTTCCTCCTTACATGAACAACACATAATGACATAATAAAAGAGAAAGGTCATTTTCACAAGGATACTGTTGATACAAATTTCTTTCAGCCTTACAGCCAGATGATCTCAATTACTGGTCATTTACTGTTTTAATGAGTGTGATTTATAATAAATAAAAATTAAAATTCCAGAAATAAACAAAAATTAATAACCTCAAGAATACACTGCAAGAATGAAGAAGAAAATGCATATGAAAAAAAAACAGAATTTGTTCAATTTTATTCCATGGAATGAAAGCTACAATAATGTCTCTTTACTCATTTCTTTTAAACATTAAACTAAGATCTAGCTCTTTGCTCATTTACAACTCAAGAAAACTTGTTATTAACATCTGAATTGTTTCATATTTAAAGTTTAATCATGACAATCCATAACACTACAAAAATATTTCAGACCCCACAACAGCCCAGTAAATAATTTTAGGCATAAATAGTTTACATATATAGTTAGGTTTAAAAAATTTGATATTAAAAATTTATATTGATTCAATTTAAATTTAGGAGCTCCAAATCAAAAAAAGTCAATTATGCTCCTTATTTTAAAAAGAAATCATCTCAAATCTGAACAAGATTAAATGACGTTTCCAAACAACCAAACAATCAAAGATATTTGAACTAGAAATACAATAACATTAATAGCATGTGGATCAAGTGAAAAAGACATTTACAAGTGCTTTTCAGCTACATAAAAGGGTATACATGATATTAGTTTATCACTGGTGTTCAGTAAAAGATTTTCAAGCCTTGGTTGGAACACCATAATGTCCTTTTCTTCAATGACCAATACCATACAATACTGATCCATATTTTATGCAGCAGCAATCCTTGGTTATTCAAACCTGGTAGTGCCAAAACACAGAAAATAAAATGCTATAAATGAATAACCAAGTGTATGTACTATCATTCCTATATAGATTACACAACTTGACCAGTCTGAAATTCCCTAACAACCATGAAGTCTAGACTTAAACCAAAGTCTATAATCCAGAGCAAACTATGCATCTGGTCAAGGTGGTAAGGCTGATTCTTGATCACAACCCTTTTTGGAAAATATCATCAATTTCCTTTCTATCTGTAGTTTAGTCTGAATATTCTGCATACAGACCTATCAATTACAACCATATGCAATGATTTCTGTCATGAAATTCCATCACAGAAGAATGTATTTTCATCTATGCTCCATCTTAATGTTACAAAAATAATGCACTCCAAATGATTAGACATCTGTCCTCAACTGTACAGTATGACCTGCTTCAGATAACCTTCAGCTCAGTCAATAGGTCCTTTCCTCATACAGATGGGAGAAATCCATTTTGTTGTGACATGCACAACATTGCTCGTCCATTTGCTAAAGATTATATGTTTACAATGTGCATGCATCTGTATTCTGACTAAAAAAATATTTGTATACACTACTATTTTATATAAAGGAATTCATCTTTGTTTTTCAACACTGAGAATAGCTGTGAATAACGGTAACTCACATATCAAAATTAAATTGTGTTGAAATGATGTTAATTATCCCATAAATCATCTAGTAAACTCATGTGGATGTACAGTACATGCATGTCTCCATGTATGCAAAATAAAAATGATTATTCCATATAAGTATCAACTTAGGTTAGTTCTTGAACACAACCTGCACAAAATGTTGTTTCAGGGAAGGAAAAAAACTCAAGTTGTTAGCCGTTAAATGAATTCCTTCAAACAGATGGCACATCCTACACACGTGGCATTGCAATGTCTGCATATGGTGTGCTGCCCGTATCTATCAACTGGATAGGCTTCCGACTTCTGGGCTTGTCATCAAATTGTAAATCTACATATGTCAGCTGACCATCTGCCTTCAATTTGGAGTCTGAACTGTCATAAGACTGTAAGAAAAATATCAAACACAACTTGAATAAATAAATAAGTTATATCTGTCATAAAATTAAGCAAAATTACTACATGGTTTAAACTCCCTCCCCTTCTTACTAATAGTCTAAGACGATTCCCTCTAATAGTCTGACCCTTTACTGAATGAATATAATTTCCATAAATTCAAGACCATTTCTTCCTTCTCTATATTCTTCAGCAACATCGTTTTTTAAATTAGCTGCTGTGGCTGTCAGATTGGCAACATTTCATAGCAGACTATCATGGCATCAATTTGAACCAAATCTTCTGGTGGAAACATCATTCTATTTGTTTGTTTTTGGAGAGGAACAATATCAAGATTTTTATGATGGCTGCCTTGGTGGCTATATTGGACAACAAACTGGTACTATTTAGGATCAACCAGATAATGTTAGAAAGCTTAATATTGATATAAATATCCATTGAGGTGAAGAAACCATACCAATATTTCATTATTGTTACCGCAATGAATGTTAGATAAGCAACAATTTCATTTCAATTAAACATCAAAAGAAATCTTTCCAATATGACCATTGATTTAGGAGCAGTGATAACAAGACGTGGTGGCTATATTGCATGTCAAAGTAACACCATTTTCGTTTAGGACCAACTAGATGCCATACGTCATCATCATTTATTAAAACTCCATGATAGTATGACAATCCCTTCTGGAGAAGGAGAGATAATACAATTTTCAAGATGGTGACAACGTGCAAGCAGAACCCTTTTCATTTAGGATTAACCTGACATCATAAAATATATTCTGGTGAAAGCCCATGTATATATAACCTTCCAGTCTTCAGGAGTAATGATAACAAGACTTTTAACATAGTGGCATTACTGAATGGTAGATCAGAAACATATTGGTTGAGACCAACTAGACTTTATAAGAAGCCTTCCGGTGAAAACACTGTGCCCATTAGAGACAAGCACTATAAACAAATGTTTTTACCACAGTATATATCATAATATTTCTTCTAAACATATCATAATACAACCAGAGTGCACAACAATAATATTAGGGACCAACAATTTAAAGTTAGGAGACTGGGTCCTGACACATTTGTTTTGTACATTTCCATCTGTCAATAGCTGGAAAAAAATATCTTGCTCTTATTTATAGCAAAATATATTATATCCATTATTTGGAAGAAAAAAGTTAATGTTAATCTTGAGAAAATACTTCACAACAAAATTGCAGCTCCCCCAGCAATAAACTAAATGCTCAGTACCTTATAGAGGATGAAAGTGTTGTACAAGTTTTCATCTAACAATTTCATCTAATGAGGAATGATTAAGCTTACACTATAGCTGACACCTGGTGAGAGACATGTGCTGCCAGTAGAGTGCTGACTGAAACAATGAAAGTGTTGGCACTGAAGCATACAATTTACTTGCTATACTACTGATATTACAGGTAAATAAATTGTGAGTGGGATGCTAATAATAATGCCCTGGCAAGATATTTACCAGAGAAGGCCAGCAAATAATAAATCACCTTTAGTCAACAAATTAAAAACTATTTGGTGGATTTGAGAAAATATGTAAATTTCAAACACAACTGCTTTCCTGAAAATTAAATGATGTTTCACATTCTTACAACAGAATGCATGTGTTTACCACACTGATATGTGTACATAATTAACCAAAAAATAAGTTGTATTTTTAAAATACTTATTTTTCCACAAGTTGGATCTGGCCCAAATATCTTTCACAACATTCCATTTTGCCACCACAATGGCTTACCTGACACATGCCAAGTACATGATTAAAGCATCATAAATTTAGTTATATTTGTAATAATTAAATCTGATTAGCAACATTCAACTGATTTTCAAAAAACAATTACTTTATTAACTATTTTTTATGATAAATACAAAACAAAATTACTCAGGGGTTTCTTTATATCCCTTCTAGCGGAAACAATCAACGCATTGGCACAATGAAAAAAAAATATAGTACATATGAACTAAATAAATACTGCAATATACTGGTATAACTTTAATGATCAAATCTTACAATATGGCTGATATGGTGACCATATTGGACACTAGGATGGCATTTTCATCTAGGATATTTTCAAGTAAGAACTAAACATTATAAGTTATTTTAGTGAAATGCTGATATGACTATCTAGTCAGGAGAATTGTAGTGGTTGTGACAGGTTTAATGCCTTTTAACAGCATCTATACTTAGCACTGTATATTTCAGTGAAAGAAGAACCATGGGAAACAACTGAGCAATGGGAAAGTAGCAGCAAGCTTTCTCACATTTTTCTCATGTACCCATTTATTCTCACATACCCATTTTTGTCTCACATACCCATTTTTGCCATGATCAAGACTCAATCCCAAAGTTGAAAACTGGAATCGATTAAAATACATGTTACGTTATGCATTTCAAAAGATCAAAAACTAGTAAAAAAAATACTTAGAATTAAAGTAAGCAAAATTCTACAATTCTTCAAACTTACATTATTCAGGCTGGTATTTTGCAGATGATTGTTTTGATTGTTCCTCCATTTCTCATCAGTTGTAACAAGGTCTGGTCGGTTTCCAGTGAAAACAAGGTCTCGGTTGCTGAAAATAAGATGTATTTCCTCAATTTAATTTGTACCACACTAACAATACCTGCCCACATAAATTTGTTTCTTTCCCTCTACTTTCCAAATACTGCTGGAAAATAATATTTACATTACTTTAGAACACTATATAGAATGTTTTATGCTAGGCATTTTTAGTTTTGAAAGTGATTCCATACAATGAATATGTGCATATGTAAAAAAGGGAAAGTGTTGTCATTTGATTTTTAACAAAAGACCATAATTAAACTACTGAATTTAAACAAAACAAAAACATGTGTAAGTGTACATTTAAGACTTACCAATGGTGTACTTGACCATACAATATTTAAGAATTTTACCTTTTTACATAAATACTAAATATACTTTTGGAGGAATATTTAAATAATGACATCTTTCCACTTTATTTCAGAGTGGTATATGTTTACTTACATTTCAAAGAGGTTTCTACCCATTACAATTTGAATTATGTAAATTGTACATTTCACTAGATGGCCATGGCTGTATTGATGTGCAGTTAAACCATATATACCACTCCCTCGATAACTTGCGCACGAGATCCAAAAACATTGAACATGTTATAAGCGAGGGTGCGAGTTATCGAGGGACCAATAACAACAAAACTTACAAAGCAATTGATGTAGAGGCAAAAGGAGGATTGGGTGGGTTGGTATGTTACATTGTTGAATACTCAATTAATAATCGTGCTAATATTAACTGTAAATAAATATCTCTTCATAGCAGTGTACTTTGCTTACATTTTTCCTCACAGAGTAACATTAATTTTAGGATAGCTTACAGTATATTGAGGAGATTATCGAAGCATTATTCCACATGGTTTCCATTTGCTTAATACATGTACGACTTTGCACATTGTGTACTACATCACTAATTTTTGGGTTGAATTGGATAAATTCTAGTTTTATTGATTGATCCAAAATAGTCTTTTACTTATATAAAAGATTGAAACTTATTTCGAAAAAACAATGTCAATCAAACAATAGGTTGATTTGATTGAGGTAGACATAAAATAAAAATATTTTTATGAGTTAACCATTACCAACATGAATTTAATGGGTTTAGAAATCTAAAACAATGTAAATTAGAACAGGATAATACATGCAGATTGTGACACATTTGAAAAAAAAATCACTTCACATTTTGAAAACATCTGGATTTTTTTTTTTTTGGTTTTACTCTTTGATCTCTCTGCCACTTCTGTGTATTGTACATGGATGATTATCTCTCTGAGCTGGTATGAATAATTACATGCAGCTTCCTGATACATGGAATGTATCTCTTCTGACAATGAATTTTGTTTAATTCTGTGTTGACGATGGAATCTCCAAAGCCATCCATGACTTGCCCTAAAATGAGATTCATTCTCCATACTTTTCACTATTTGTTTTTTTTACATGGGTCTTCCAGAGATGGAAGCACCTATTTCACATTGGTGTGTGAACAATGCATACAGAGCATATCTAATTAAGATTTGTTTACAGTCCATGCTTGTTTTCCTTTGATCCCATTATCTGAATCAATATCATGTAAATAATCCCATAGTTTCTGCTTATCTTAAGCCAACTTCTAAATAACTCGGCAATTTTTTAGTTCATTGCAAACATTGGATCTTGCTTTGCCATTATGAACCCTATCTACGATTCACAACTTTTCAGTCACCAAGTATACCTTTTGTTACTTCCTTTTCTCTACATGGTCACATTTACAAATGATTAGGCTACATTACTGATATTAAAAACTTTAATGATATTAATTATATCAAAATGTGAAACAATTTTTAAATGGTTTAACTGCACTTCCCATGCTTGATTTGATACAAAAGACATATTGAAAGTGATAAAACAGCACAGGGTTCTTTTGATTTTTATAATGCAACAAACACTTCCCCATTTTGATGATCAAAACAAAGCCAGCAGGTACCATATTTTCATGCATATAGGATGCATCTGTATATAAAATGCAGGTTTCAATGATTTGTGTAAAAAATATTTTACATAAGATGCACCCATATATAAAACTTGGGTTTTGAAGATTTGTGTAAACAAAAATTACATAAAACGAACAAAGCCTTAGCCATCTGCCATATGGAGCAATTTATATCCAGTGGTTTCCTTTCCTTTATCATAAATGAAAATTTGTCAAATGTTTCAACACCCATTGGATATATACAAGTCTTAGATCAAAGAATTGTCTGAGGCAGAACTGCAATGATTATTGTTTATTCTTATCCTCTACTGGGCCAATAGCAGATGGGTTGAGTAACTGGTATCTAGATTCTAGAAACAATAAATGTTATAGGTAAAGGTGGCTTCATTGATCTTCAAGGCCAAGTCTTCAGCTGATAGAATTAGTACCGTACATAGACCTATAAATACCAGATATATGCCTTTAGCATATATAAACATGGGAATAGTCTCTTGTTACTGATATATATATATATATATATATATATATATATATATATATATATATAATATATGAGAGAGAGAGATCAATATACTTAGTATTTTTAAAATTTTTAAAAGTCACAATGCTGAAGCAAAATTCATATATTGCCAACTTTAAATAAGACATCATCACACTTGCCATGGAGCATGGCAACAGAGCTGCTGGAAGAGAATTTGGCTGCATTGAGAAAAATGTACATGATTGGAGGTTGGATGGTGAGGAGATTAAGAAGATGAATCCAAGGAAACAAGTTCATAGAAGTAGAAATGCAAGATGGCCAAACTTGAAGAAAATCTAGCCAACTGGGTGCATTCACAATGTGATCAAATTGAAGGCTCAAATTATTGCTTCAGAAATGAAGCTCACAGACTTTGGTGGCAGTGTCAACTGGGCTTTCAAATTCATGTAACGGAACAATTTTGTTATCCGGTTACGTACACCTGCTGGACAGAGCTTCCGGACGATTGGGAGAATAAATTTGATGTTCTCTATACCTTTGTTCAGAAGGAAATAAGTCAACTGAAGTTGGCAGATGATAACATCATCAATATGGATGAGATTCCATTGTCAATCGATGTTCCAGCTACTAGATCAGTGGCAGATAAAGGAGTGAAGACAGTCTCGATTAATACCACCGGACATGAACGAATCAACTTCACTGTTGTACTGGCCTGCACTGCAGCAGGAGGAAAACTTAAACCCATAGTTATCTTTAAAAGGATAACCATGCCAAGAGAAAAGTTGCCAGCTGGAGTTGTTGTCTGCAACAAATAAGGCTGGATGAACAAAGAGGTGATGCATACTTGGGCTAACAAATGCCTCAGAACAAGAAGAGGTGGATTTTTCAAGAAATCTCTTCTGATTTTTGATGCAATGGCTGCCCATAAGGAGACAATCACCAATGCTGGAGCCCACATAGCCATAATCCCAGGTGGACTGACTTGCAAGCTAAAGCACTTGAATGTTGTCAATCACCCGTTTAAGAATCTTGTTCATAAGGAATGGGATCATTGTATGACTATCAATAAACACACCTTCATGCCAACTGGTCAAAAACATGCAACATATGTAGATGTATGTAATTGGGTTCTTCGGGCATTGGAGAAAGTGAAAATTATGACAATCATCAATGGCTTCAGAAAGTGTGGAATAATTCCGGAATCGGCTAGCTATATCAGATCTTCAGACAACGATGCAGCAGCATCTGATACAACTGATGCCAATGAAGGCTGATTAATAAATCAGTTATGGAGTTATTCCGCAACAATGACAGTGAATTTCATTCAAGTTTCAGTGGATCTTATGCTGTAACTGATGACGATGAAAATGAAGATGATTTTGATTTTTTATTAAGGTAAACACTATTTAGTAACACTTTATTATATTGTGTTTAATAAAAAATTTAAATATATGATTTAACTGATTTTCATATTTAAGTCCAATATTGAACACATTCTTATCTTGTTTAAGAACTATTTAGTCTTGTTTTCGAATGTACACACCAAAGATACTAAAAATTCAAGTATCTTTTAACCCAAACGGATGTATAGGTAATATAGCCGCCATAGTTTTTGTTGTGATAATTAATAACAATAAACAAAACTATTTAAACATACTATATTATATAAATTTAAAACATTTATTTCTGACTAAACTTAGATCTGCAATAATTACGATATGCAAAGCATTGAAATGAAAGGATTTTAAATTTGAAGTGGCCTGCATTAGATTGGTACATGTGGTAATTACATAGCACTTACTGAATTGTTTTTACAACTAGAAATGAAAATTTTGAAAGGTGAATATCGACCGCAATAATCGCACTTCCACATCACACACTGTACAGTTTGTTCATGTAAAAAAATACTTACCATATTTTCGTGCATATAAGACACACCTAATTATAAGACGCACACATATATAAAATGAGGGTTTTGACAATTTGTTTAAAAATTATTTTACATGAGGTGCAACCATATATAAGATGCACCCTGGGTACATAAAACTTTGTATAATATGCATCTTATATACACAAAAATAAAGTAATTATGTTCTCAAAGAAGTACCCATGGGTCTCAAAGTGATGGTCAATTGACCCTTTTTATGTTTTCATAGAAGAGAATATGTTGCGATTATAGTGTTTACATTGAAGCAAAATTATAGGATTAAAACGTGAATTTCATATAGCAAGACATTTAATTGGTGTTTATTTCATTCTCTGTTGCTAGAATTTACCAGAATTTTTCATTGATCGCTGTTTCACCAGATTGTTTATTTACAGTATATTGACAACTATTTCTCTCAACCCCCCCCCAAACACAATATGTAATATCTTATTAGAACTTGTAAATTTCCCAATATGGATTCTCTCTTTATGAGCAATAATCACCATTTATGATGATAAAACAAGCTATGTATCAAGATTCAATTTACCAATTAACCAATTCTTATTGTCATTTTTTTTTCATGCTCAGTACATTTTCAAATATATTTTCTTTGGAAACAAATCAAAAGCCATGCCAGAAACTGCATTAGAAGCAGGTTTGCAAGTTATCCAGGCTTGAGATATCGAGGGAGTGGTGAACATAATAACATGCATACATCATAATTCATAGAATTATTATGTTGCATATATATCATTGTCAGATACACCCAAACACAGTGATAGCAATAATATTGTTAATAGTTGCTGTAAGAAATCAATTAAGAAAAAAGGATCATTAAATTAAGTCTTAGTGAATAAGTCTAAAAATACTCAGCAAAATGAGCTTACAACATATAGCATATTTTAACTTGTGTTTAATGAATTTAAGAGACAGATATAAAAGCTTAGAATAACCTACTCTTTAACATAACCACAAACTGTATTATATTTAAAGTATTGTTCATTAATTTTCAACTTGAGATAATACAAAAAAAGGACTCACTTTCTTGGTTTTTCTGCAGGCTCTGAAAGACAAGTTCAAAATAAAGTAATATATGACAGAAAACTTAACTCAAGACTTATATAATATTAAATCTGTCTCAATAACAGCTTAAGCAGATAAAACCAGCATAACAGCTTTGCAGTACTGTCACTTGGTATAGACCAAGTGATCCTTAAAATTTCATCCATCTAAAGTTATACCACCCTAATATAAGATAGAGGTCTAGGATTCTTAAAACAGTTTTATGTAGACATTTTCTGGGGTTGATTCTAACAATAGTCATCAGGCAGTCACAAGTAGTTTGCATGAAAACTAAAATCTCTACAAAGGACTATTTTTCGAATGTAACTAATAAAATTCTTAAGTGTATTAACAAATATACAAAGTGCATATCTTCACCAAAATATTTGACCAAATTTGATTTCTATGGAATTTATTTTAAATTTTAATTTCAGCAGAAAATTGTGGGTGGAGTGGAGATGTGTGAGAATCTGCAAAAATAGTGATTGGTTTCCCATAGACTGCAGTTAATTTTAAAACTATGTGCCTCTAAACAGGATTTGATATCTTAAATGTAAATATATCACTTATCATGATTTGATAGCTACAATAGATATATGAACAAACATGATTTCACAAATATTATTAAAACTTAAAAGGAATTTATTTAAATTGGTTTAATATGAAACTAAATTTTATAAGACATTTTTTTATTTATTTGGGTGTGGTATTTATTCTTTTTAAACATATTGGGGAATGGGTAAATTATTATTACATATCTACACAAAACATAATTATTTAGCAACACTATAAGCATATGTATCTCATGTTGTTATATTAATCTGGCTTTCCAATGCCAATTACCACTTCCTGGTCAGTATATATGTTCACCCAGTAGTGATTTATATCAGGAACAGCAACTCTTGACAAACATACTGATCTATTCAATTATCACTCTATATGACCATTTTAATTGTAAGACTATAATAAGAAAATTTTGTTCTCTTTGATAACTGTAACAGTCATTTTTTTTTAGTAGATTCTGTCACTCAGGAGCAACATCTGAGTATTTACTTACTCATTGAAAATCAAAGTTATGTGGCATATGTGATCTATTTCATTTTTGGTATTCCTATTTTTTCACATAACATTTTATACTGTTGAGAATAGCAATATACTATTATGGAAACAAATTGGTATGAATAAGCTAGATTTCTTTTTCTTATGAAATTTTAATGAAAACTTTCAATTTTATAAAAAATATCCCTAAATTTAAACACTAAAGACCAATGTTGCCTATTTCTTTTTCTCAAAAACAATTATGGGCAACCGAGATTAAATATCATACCAGAATAAAATCTAGTTATTTAGGACTATAATTCTTCATAACTGGTTATATATCAAGAACATTAAAAAAAAATTACACCTTACGAATATGCACACCTAATAATGGTAATAATACCAATGAGTAAACACTGTTAAAAACTGTAAACAAAGGCACTCTTTATTTCATGCCAGCCTTGTATTATGTAAAAAAAACCTATCAACACTGATTATCCACTGTAGTAATGACAGACATAAAAGACAAACACTGACAATAAAAAGTGACTGCTTTGCCACAGTTCTGACATGGCAGTCTTGATAATAAACAATGTCCCTGTATATAATAGTCCTTTAGAAAGATACAGAAAATAAAGAAAAATTTTAACAATGCTCCACTATGTTCCAAATCATGAATATGAGTAATAGTAATAGGACCAGGTACACAGTCATTATTAGATTGATTCTCTGCTGGCTAAAAAGAATTTCTAAGAATTCAGATAAAACTCATTCCCCCTTTAAAATGCAGGGTGTTAAAGGCATTTCTGATTATTAACATGGTTACCATGGAGGCAAAACTTTATGTACTATCAGCAGTAGTTTCATTATGGGCCAACAAGATAATGACAAGAAGCCCATGCTCACAACAAAAGAACAATTAAGGAAAAGAAGCATTAACAAGATTTTGATGTTGGCCATTATGATGAACAATGCTGGATGTCAGACATGCATCCAATTTACATTTAGGTTCATCTAGACATCATAAGAGATACTCTATTGAAAATCCCATGTTGATAAGACTTCCCATTTATTACTAGTAGTGATAACACGATTTGCAATATTATTTCCAAGGTGGCCTTTTGTTAATCTGGCATTATTTTCATTTAGGACCAGCTAGATATCGTAAGTCTTTTGGTGAAAATTTAAAGCTGATAAGATCATTCCATGATCTTTACGATGGTCAATGATGGCCCTATGTGTGGCCATGTTGGTATAATTTTCATTTAGAATCCACTATCATATGAAGTCTTTTGGTGAAAAATTCATCGCTGACAAGATCAATCTAAAAGAAGTAATGGCGACAAAATCTTCATGATGTCCAATGGTGGCTCAATTTGTAGTCACATTGATACTACTTTCATTTAGAACCCACTAGCCAACTAGTAGTTTTCCTGTGAATACCCAATATTGATTTCACTATCTTTCCTGGAAATGGTGAGATTATAAGATTTTCAAGATGGTTATTGAGATGGCAGTATTAGATATCCAAGCAGCACAATATTCATTCAGGAACAATGGTCCTGAAATGGATGTGTTTCAAAGTTTCATCACAACCTTCCAATTAGTCTAGCAGTAGCAAGAGCAAACTTGAGCTAATGGATGAAGAGTCAACAGACACCTGGCCAAACCATCCAAAAAGGCCAGTCATAAAAATTCTAAATACCGAATATAAGCCAAATAATTTAGGACAAAATAAAGGCCTCGAAGAAGGGGAGTCAGCTTATCTGCAGGTCAATGTCTAAACTTTAGTCTTATTGTTATCTACTGTAAAGACTTTGGGACACAACAAAAAAATTCTGTGTCCTAAGACATATAAATGTAAAAACATCTTTTTCGGTTAACTGACACTTATTAAAGTATTATCAGTACTATGATTGATTTTATTATTTTGCATGTGCATATTTTCTGATTTCTCCAACATTAAATTAAATAAAGATAAATACAGACTTGATAATTCATATGCCAATTGAGTTTATCCAGGAGACCAAGCTAAACTTAAATGTACAGTAATTGCACAGTGCAAAGCGTGCATAGCATCAATTAAATCCTCATTTATTCCCAAACATATTAGATGCAGATTTCGTTTTATTCATTGTTTTGACCAAATTCCATTTTTCTTCCAGTGAGAGAGTTGACAGGTATGGAGTAAGGTCGCTTACATCAAAGCAAAACAACTCAACTTTTACCATATTAGAATAATTTTCGAAGCATTATTTCTGAAACTTTATTATATTTTACAGATATCATTGAAGCTTAGTGCAGTGGTGCCCATGGTTTGACTCCAAAGGATATACTTTATTCAGCGGAATTTACTTCATTTAGCACGTGTTTAGACCTACAATGTAGATGTGGTGGTGCCATTATGTAAATACGTTCAGCAGCCTAATTGCAAGCGTTGAATCAAAAGGTATTATTGTTTGTTGTCATACCAGGATCAAATTTTAATGAGTTAAGTATTTCAATGCAAAATTAAAACAAAATTAATTACTGGTGCACTGATAAAAAATGTCTAATACAATAATGCATAAACAAACAATAATTGAATCAAAAGGTGGAGGCAGTGATAGAGCAACTCACGATTACTCAATTCTTCTCATCATTTGCTCAAATTATAAACAAATCTAAATTAAGCAGAAAACAGTAAGAAAACAGAAAATTAAATGAATTACAAGTTCATGCCATTTCTTGTTAATAATTATACATGCCAAGCCCAAGATAAGTACAGGTGCACTATTGATTAAAACAAGAAATGCATTTAGAACTTACTTCGTGCATCTTGTGATGTCTCAGCATTGTGGATCAGCTTATACATGGGTCATGCCTATTTAAATTGGAGGGGTCAGCTTATACACAAATGGGCTTTTAAACAAGTACATATGGTATATAAACAAAGCCCATGTGCTTTTTATTCAAATGTACCTGTATGAAGACTATAAAAGTTTACTTAAATTTGTATAGGTAGTTGGAAATGTCGGTCCATGCAACAATTATTTTATTCGTAACCTTCCAAACTAAATCTAAAAAATGAATTGTGTAAACATATTTTTTCCAATTACTGTGAATGTCATCTCAATGACATTCCCAAAATAAGTTTGGATAACAAGCTATTGACATGAATGCTTTACAAAGTCTGTCAAAGTCCTTTCGGCACTTTTAGTATATACAATCTGTGTACTTTTGTTTCGCCAAGCTAGTAAAAAGCTCATACTCTATGTATTTTTACCAGACCTCAATGTAAAATATCTTGTATTAAATTGTATCTTGTGGACATATCAAAGACGTTATACTATGATTTCAATCACTCACCTTCAATTTCTTGCTTCTTTCTCTTCTTTATACAGACAATCACAATAATAATTACAACGATAACCACCACACCACCAATGACGATTCCAATGATCATCCCAGTTGTGGAATCTGGAGAAAAAAAAAAAAAAAATGAATTAAACTCTATAGATGCACACACAATCGGTAATCAGCATAATTAACTGAATAATGTGCCGTCACACCTGGCAGTCTAACTGGATAACTCAAGTCGACCACAGCATAAAAGATAAAATATAAAGAAGTGGTTTATATTTGAATGACTTTTCCTGATTACACAGGGAAGCAATTTTTCACACAAGTTACTTCCCTTTGAGTAATAAGGCACACAAAAACTAAATTTTTGGACAAAGTTGATTCCATGCAAAAATGTGCAATCTATTGTGACACATCATCTATATTATCAGCAAATCGTATTGTGTTAAGTACTTTCTAATATAACAAATGCTGTATGAAGAAGAATTTGTTCAATTATGTAGTTTCATTGGTATTCATTAATTTAAAGGTAAAATGTATTATTTTGGAAACAAAAAAATTCTAAATAAGATGTTTATAACAAAAATATTTCATGTAACCAGCAAATCTTCTGTGCATCTAAATAAAACTGATGTAATGAAAAAATGAATAGTCAGTTGTGGGGGAGGATACAACTGACATTTATAAATATATATTCACATACAAGTCAGATCCAACTGCACATCAAGCACCAGCAGATCTGCATGTATGCAGATTGATGCAGATTGTTAGGAATCAAACAGCTGAATAAACAATGATCCTTATCTGCCAGTGCATTATGTAACTACAGATCATGGTCTGTTTTGGATGGATCCAACATGCAAGCAAATATGTTTGAAATAATTATATTAAAAAATATAGATTACAAGTAATGAGACCAATATTCCCAATATCTGTATTCTGTAGAACATGGTATTCTGTAGATCAGGGCAGCTCAAAAGTACATAACAAATGATTTACAGAAACTCAAAAGATTGTTGATTGACTTCACGTTCATAGATCAGACAATGACCAATGCTTCACATATTGTTTAAATTCAAATCTCAATTACCTGCTTGTGATGTGTTGTCCCCATTAACTGCAGTTGTTCCTGGCTTTTTGGTCACCGACACTGTGGAGGAGGAACGTGTAGTAGTAGTAGTAGTAGTGGGGGGTGGGGTGGTTGTTTCCACTAAGAAGAAAACATGCAAGAATATAGGTAATGCTGTAACAGTACAGCTCACATGCAGCCATGCAAATCATACCCTGCCAGCTGAAGTCAAAATGCAAATCCATGTTTCATTTAAATGCTTTATTTTCAATAATTGTTTTCAAAAAGCACTTCAGCAATTTCAAACTGAACTTGAGTTTTCAAGGCTGCATCTGTAAACTTTGCAAAGCTGCATCAAGGCAGTGTACATATATAATTTGGTTGCATTTACAGCCTAAATTTATAATTGTGAACATTACATGTCATTTAATAAAACTGCTTATTCAAACAAAATAACTGGGTTAAGCAAATCAATACCATTCACTTTATTGATTAACATGCCTTAGCTTGAATGCCATAAATATGCTCGACTTTGGCCCAGTGACCACAGAAATAAGTCAGAATTTCTTCCTATGTCTGTGGTCCCTTCTGACAGTGGCTTTGTTAGTTAAAGACTGCCATGCAGGTGGCAAATTTATTAGATGTTTCACAGCATAAAAAGGCAAGAAAGGTCACAGTACAGGAAAATTATAAGACTTTATTTGCATTTTGAGTCCTGTAGCAATCATTTGAAAGCAGAATCATATGAATGCACTAACCATCAGACTACATTGTCTTCGTCTTCAACAGAGGAATACAGTGTATGTGGTTAGTGTCCAATTAAACACTGTATTTATGACTATGAGAAAGCATTGTTGCAGCTAGGATAACAAGAGCAATGGATATTGTATCCACTTTCCTCTGAATATGGGTGGCACATATTTTATATGGACAAAGGAAAATAGTACATAGCGTTCAATGCGCTTAGAAGACTACATTGTAATCTCATCTTTTCCACAGACACTTACATTTTTTAATAAATGTTTTAGCAAGTTTTAGAGTAATGTATGAAAATATTAACACAACTGAATATCTAGCTCACCTGAAATGAGCTAAACTAACGAATTTTCAAATTTCAAAGTTTATTCAATATCCACCAGCATTTGTAATAACAATTCTCTTTACTGTCTGAATTATGTTTCTTTTCAAATTACCAATTCATTAATTAAAGGGCAGATTCTCAATTTGGTTCTATAAATGCTGGTCCTTTTGTTATTAATACAACCTTGAAATAAACTGTCATTGCTACAGTTGTGCCTTTAACAGCAAAAATTTTTACTCCTGCAACCATTAAAGACTTCATGCTGCAACTCGGCAAACCATCACAAACCAAGAATGTTCATTATTTTAATGGATATTAACTGCAATTTTAGTTTTTATCATCTTCAGTAACTTTGCCCATTGCTAGTATCGATATAGATAAAGGAACATAATAGGCATATTCCCAAAACAGAAAGAATGTGCTCATGACCTGAGCAGGTATCAAGTTTTGGCATACATACACCAAAATCATAGCAGAAAATCCACAATCCTGTATTCACCGTGAAACGCTGTATACCACAAATAAATTTATTGTACTTAACCTTCCAATTCCAACTCCTATATAACACTTACAAATAAAAAAAGAAAAACATGACAAAAAGCTGTTCTGACATTTTCAACTAAATGCACAGATTTACATCTTTTTTTGCTGTAACAAACTTCAGCATGATGTTGTTAAGGACATGAAATCTATTTAACAAATTAATGTATAATTGTTTTTGAAGCACCAAAAATATGTGTTTCTGGTCAGCCAACCATCCCCATTTTTCAGTGAAAATTCTAACACTCTTCTCCACCCCTAAGGTAAAATAAAAAAGCAAATAAATTAAAACTTTAACATTTATTTATCTAATTGAGCTGTTTTAGCCCAGTACTTGAAATGCTTAATACTATATATCATTACAATGCAGATGAACATAAGAAAATCCCTAACTACCTTAATTTTAAAACCAATAGAAAACTATAATATGGGGGTGGGGGAGATCATTAAAAAATGTGTTACCGAATACAGCTCACATGAACAGCATTATAAGGAAAAAGTATTGTATATACATATCAGCATTTAGGTGGATTTTCCAGACTGGTATTCAGGCACATTTTTGGTGAAAATTATTTTAAGTAGTCAGTACTGCAGGATTAAGTATGATAAATCTACTTACTGTGCATTAGATGCTTTAAATATTCCTTAACCAACAAACAAAGGTAAGTGGAAATAACTCCGACAATTCAATTTAATGACAGGTCTATGTGATCCCCAAATGTCTGTGATGAACATAACAAAGAAATCTAACTGCTGCTTTCAAGTTACATATATATTTATTACCATCACAGTACATGTAATTTCAAATCCCAAAGGCTTAATAGTCTTGTTTAAAGTCATTTGTGATATGCAAAGTTTAGCTTTATTTCAAACAGGAACAATTTACCAATATTCAAACACAAGCAAGTTGTTAATGATGCACTTACAGATTCCTTGTCATCCAGTTAAAACTCTTTAGTAAATTATTGGAAATTACAGTGTTTCAGATAAATGTGATGATAATATAAAAAGTTCCATTTTTCCTTATACTGTACTTTCTTTTTCTGACTTATTCCTAACACTTTGAATATATTGTTATTTAAATGTACTAATTTCTGTGAAATATAATGCTGCTACAATGACTTTAAAGACCAAAGATAGGGAATACCATTTTTTAATGAGGTATATGATGTCACTGAGGAACCAATGTGCTCTGATTTTTGTACAATGACCAAGTAAAATGATATTCTCAATAACTAGTTTTCTGTAAAACAAAATCTCAACCCTTTTTCTTTATAGATTATTAATAGCGTAAATTAATTTTGCTTCCATATAAATATGTTGCCAATTGATAGCTTTTAATGGTGGGAAGTTTTTCTAATTGAAATTCTATCATTAGTAACAAATTATCACTGCAAAAAATTTGATGCCCATTCAATTTACATTTCTACAAACAAGTAGTGAACACATCGTATAAAACATCATTAGCCTATGAGAGCAATGTTATAGCTGTTATGATACAATTAATATATTATTTTGTTCATTTCTGTACCCTGCCTTCAATATTTAACTCCGTCTAATTTTGTTTTCTGATACATCTTGATCACAACAATTTATGATTGGTAAACAAACTTAGATCTATTTTTTTTATTTTTATAATATGAATTCCTATTTCCTGTGACTTTTTAAGCCTCACAAATTCAAATGGCACTATTGGTGCATTATGTAATATTATTTTCATTTGTCCTTCTAAAATGGTGTACCCCTTAGATTTGGAATGTCCTTTGCATTTAGGATCCTATGTGCAATGCTGTGGTCATCATTGGTATGTATTACAAACTATCCACAAAACGTCCAAATTAATCAAGAAAGAAATACATAACCACTTATATAAAAATTGAGGATATGTTTTGCTGACATGTCAGCCCCAATACAATTCACATACAATGGAAAATCAGAATCCTTGTTTTTCTTAAATGCACTTAAAAACAATGCAAAACTTTTGAAAGATTAAGATGGCTTATAGTAAGAAAAGAGGTAAAATTCCAGTTCCAGTCCCACACCATCTGTTACAGATACACAAGATTTCTTTGTTGACCACCAATGGAAACTGGGGTAATCATGCTGTCTCAATTAATACAGCAGAATCACTCCTGCATTTATCATTCATTCACAAATGGATTAACCCATTAACCACGGGAGGTTTTTGTCATTTTCACCTGAAATGCAATTAGGAAATAGATTTTGGGAGATATTTCTGAATACATTTTAATATATCACCTTGGAAGACATTTTTGCTTAACTTAATGCCTATTTGTGTTAGAAACGTCGATTTTCATTGGCTCTTTCACCTAAGCATGAGCAGAAGGGTAAAACTTGTTCTTTTTTTTTTTTTGCTTAACCGACCCATCATTTTTGTGTTGAGACCACTCTTCATTCTAAATGCCCATCGTATCCTACTTTTTGCAAAGGTTCACATGTCCGTGTGCAATTCAGACTGGTCTGTCTTAGATCTGAGGCCGAAAAGTCTAAAATCCAGACACAAAACCGGATCAAAATCTCTGGCAAATTGTGGCTGAAAAAAAGTGACTTTTGTCCTTCTGTATTTTGAAGTGCAACTAGAACATCCATTTTATTTGGTACCATCATAAAGCTACATCTGTCTACCCTTCTATAATACCACCCACTTTTATTGTGTCGCACATGACCTTAGCGCTACAGTTTTCAGAAGTAGGCTATCACCTCCTGCCCTGTAAATGCGGCACTAGGGGTTAATGAGTTAAACAAACTACACTGTATACTATATGTCTGCTAACAACCCCATGCCTGGTTATAAGACCCCCATCAATTCTTACAAAATGTCTGCCAAATATTCATGAGGATATTTTCAATAATAAACCAACTGCTACTTTTGGACCAATGTTTTTGGCTCATCTTTTTGGGAGGAATACCAGAACCTTGGTGTTGCCAAGAACTCTGATTACTGAAATTGCTTACGTCAAAATTTGTCATGGGGTATGAATTTTTTAGTTACAACAAATCATAAATTTAAGAATTAAAACTGATTTTCTGTTCCAACATTATATCCACCCAAGTCTATGAATCAAAATGATATTTTGTAATAGAATGTGCAGATATAACAGCAAATACATGTTTGCATGAATTTGGAATTATATTTCATGCATAACTTCTGTTAAAGTCCAGACCTTAAATCTGTTGAAAAACTCCAAGCCGTATCTGTGACAGATGTTAGGATCAAGACATGGTGCGGTTATTACCAAAAAAAAGCAAATTAAAGACTCATAATAATGACTACTACACCCAACTGTCTCCATAGTTAGTTTTCTCAATGCAAAAACAATACCTGAACCACCTTGTACCATACTGCTCCCAAAAACCTTTACCATAAACTTGCAATATGAAAAGTACACAAGAATAATTTAATCAGGAAAAAAATGTGTTAACATTCAATCCTTTCCATTTCCAAATGGAACTTTTTCCTGTGGTACAGTGGGGTTACCAAGATGGAGACTGGTACTGTGCACCACAAGACAACATGTAGTAGGGTTTCCAAAGGATAGGACAATAATGTATTTAGTTAATTGCCTGATGTCATGAGACATCAATTAATGTCAGTATATGTCAACAGTGCATATCAAAACAGTTATAATTCCTGCAAACAAGCAAACAGACATGAAAGACATGATGAATGTGAAAAGCAGAAACAGGTCTGGGGTTTGGGAAGTCAGGATCCTGAAAGTAGCCCAGTATGGCAAAATCCCCCATCCAAATATCAACTTAACAATTTGTCACAATGCATTAAAGCCACCATATATTTTCCAATTTTGCAAACACTGTGCGGACAATAAAGATATGCAACATAAACTTCTTCGGAACAAACGTGCTAAGAAAATAACTTTGTGGGAGGTGGTTCTGTTGGTTTAATGCCATTTTCAGCACATGATAGGCTATACATGACAGCCAATAGATTTGGTAGAGAAAGAACACGAGAAGGACCAATTACCACATGAAGCTACTCACATATCAACATCAGTTGAGCTAAAACTTTAACTCACACAGACCGAGTTGAGATGTGTGAATGATTATTAAAGGCAACTGCCTTAGACTATTGTCACCCAGCTAGAACCCCACTTTGAACTGCAAGCAATCATTATTAAGTCTTTCTGAGGACTTAGGCAAACCAAAACATAATTTAGCTTCCTTTGCAAACTCTGTACAGACCGATGTTTTACTCATAAGCAATGTATACTTTTTAAAGTACTACTGCTATACTATACACCAATCCCTGCCCTCCAATTATCAAATTTGCACCAGTATCAGAAGCTATCTAATCAGCATTGAAAAAAGTAGAAATCTTCATGCCTCTGTACAGCCTCCTGCAGTCATGGAGAAATGTGTACTGTCATAAAATATCCCCCAGAAGTCAGTTGAATGGAACTTAAGAATATTTCATGTGATTTAAGAAGAAATAGAACTTTGATGTTATGAAAAGCATATATAAATAATACAGTATAGTAACAAATGCAAGCTTAAATTTCTCCCTAGTTTTGATTGTGTAATATAGATTCAATGGAAGCATACACAAGAATTATGATAAGAGATAAATATATAACAAGAACAAAAAATTGAATAGTGTGGGACAAAAAGGGTGTGCAAGTACAGTTTTATAAATATTCTGCTTTGGATTAAAAAATATATTCTGATGAAAGATGATAGTATATTACAATAATAGAAAATTTAAGAGTATAGTGTGGAAATAAATATTATGCTACTAAAAATATATGATTATTGATGAACACAAATGAAACAAAAAGTTATGTGTACATGCAATACATGTGTACAGCTTTCTTGAACTGTCAAAAATATCTGCAGGCATGTGTATCAATCCACAATCATTATTAAAGATTAATTGGCAACTTTCATGTCAATCCTGTGACATTTATGTTTATGGCAAATAAATGCAGTAATCTTATCCAATTCGGGTGTCTGGTACATGTAATTGCAACCTGTTAAACTGATTAATCACTAATTATTGTTTGCAATGAAGATTCTTTTAATTGTCCACTCAAGATGTTATCCAAATGGGATTAATGTCTGAGACTGATGTGTAAAGTATCCTCAACCTGCCATGGTATCAGCTCTTGATGTGAAAATCAATGAATGCATTATAAATTTTTGAAAAGCTATTAAATTCACCACAGAATGGTCAAACTATATTTAATTTATTCATTTTATGGAAATTGTTTATCAGTCTCAATCCTTAGTAGGCTACTCTTTCTCCAATTGTGTCAAAAATGTGTCTATTTCTGGAAGTTTGTCCATCATTCATGCACAAGAAATAAAGACATGTTAATAAAGATTGGAATGTGACAATTAGCTCAAAGTGTGGAAATTGATTGTTTATGTTGTCTCTGTATTATAAATATTTGAATCAGTGATGCTTTTCATTGCTTTCAAATGCATATGGATGGCAATAAAACACATGTCAATAATCATGACAAAGTATCCCCAAAAAGAAACAAAGATAGGATGCATTTTAAATTTTTTTAAAAACTTATTTTAATAAAATTGCATGATGCTAGATTTTTCTTTCTTGGTAATAAATCAACAAAAAATTGTTTATATTAAAATAATACAATGAAGAATTTCATACTAGAGTTTTCCACTGGATTTATTTTTTTCTAACACAATAAAAGTGCATGTTCTAGTAACCAACATTTTACATTGTCTTTGCCTTCTCAACAATCTCTGCCATGGGTTTCCTACTCGTCAAAAGGTAAAGAAAACCAATATGTGAACAGTGGCCCTAGCTTGAAATGCCAACATTCACCTCTGAGCCACAGATTTTAAGCAAATATGGCATAAATCAGACATTTTCATTATTTTTGTCACTATGAATTGTAGTACATCTTTTAGATCCCATTTTATCAAATATTTTTTAATTAGCACTTAGACTCTATGAATGAATTCATGTGATCCAGTTGGTGACATCAGATTTCAAACTATGCATTTGATGTCACAAGAATTACAACTCAAAAGTCAAAGATGGGCCCGAAGTTAGGATGATCAAAGAGAGAAAAAAATGCAGTCAAGAATACACTTCAATATATACCATCTTGTTAGATCAGAGAATATCAGTGAAATCAGGTAAATATTTAGTTGTAACTTAAAAGTAAAAATCAAACTAATAATCTCACATTATTGTCTGGAATAAAAAATGCAAAGAGTTATTATTTCAAAACATTTTCACCAAGATGTGACTAATGTATCTCTGCTATGATAAAACTCCTGAATAAATATTCAGTTACTACCTAATAAGAAATACTTACTAAAACACTGTACATCTATTCCTAGGGTTATCTATAAGCCATCACAACATGAACAATTTTTAAATAATGAATGATAAGTTGTGATTTTCCCCGTTTTAAGAAAACTATAAGGATCTTTCTTTAATTTTATATTACAAAAAAAACCTCTGATATATTATTTTCAGTGTCTAATATAGATGGTTATACATAAGATCAACAGTATCAAGCAAAACTGTGCAATGTTTTTAACAATTCACTGTTACCAGAAACAATGCCTTCATCATCATTTATAGCAATAAAGAAATATATTATTTCCAACCTGAGCATAGCAAAAAAAGAACTGCAACAAAATGACAAGGTAAAGTATCTTAAATCTGGATTATACAAAATATTGCTACTTAAGACCCATTTGCCTTACCAACTGTGATGTCAATACTGTTGTTTGCTGTGTAATTCTTTCCACCCCATGCTGTGTATGCCGTACATGTATACATTCCTGTTTGGTTGGTGGTTAGGTTGGTAAGAATAAGTTGGGACCCGCTTTGCACTGTTCCATCAAGCAGGGTCCAGACATAATTTGGTGGAGGGTTACTGTCGGCATTACATGTCAAATTCAATTGTGGCAGACCTTCACTGTAGGTGAGTTTATTAGGGCTACTTACAATAGACCCGATCCTTGGTGCATCTGTTTTAAAAGAAAATCAAATTGTTATTGGTAACATCATATGAATTGCATTTGAAAAGATGACTACTTTTCTCATAAAAATGGACTTGTGATCCAAGGTTAGATATCCACCAAAGCTAGTGAAACTATTAATCAATATATTGATGTATCATTACTTTTTTAATATCAATACCCATATCTACACAACTGGTGAAGATTCCATGCAAAACAATATCTACCCTATACATCTTACATTGATTTTAAACAGTAAAAGGTAGGTGAATGAATCAAGACAGGATTTTTCTGTTAGACTATATGTCCCAGAACCTCACAGTTTACTGTATACCAATACCTCATATTTTGGCATGGGTGGTCATATTTAGCCAGAAGGGGTCACAAGGGGACTAAAGAACTTGTGGTCTGGAGAATTATCTTCTCTTCATATTACCACTCAAGAAAGGCTCTTGACCTAGCATTACAAGATTGTGTCAACTGCACAAGACACTGCTGTATTTTGTTTGTGAAGGTAAGAAAATTCATTTATATGTATATGAAATGATAGGGAATGAGATCTGATTTCTGAATGCAAGATGAAAGTCCAAACTAAGTCCTTATAATAAACCAACACTGGGTCAGAAAAGAAATAGGGACTGTTTGTTGTTGCTGTGTAACAGCCAGCCAAAGTACTGGAGTGCAGTGGAATTCACCGATGCTTTACTTCCATAACTCTAATGAAGATCTGAGGCACTGAGGCTAGACAGAAAGCCATGATTTGTATTTTCTGTCCAATCGAAAACCTCAAATTACATTTATGTGCAGAGAAAAGATTGTAATGTTGAAGTATGTACTGTATCCTGAAGATCAATTGAAATTGCTTTTTGCAGGTCTGATAGCTGAAGGTGTTCTCTCATAAAATTTTGTTTTTTAACAGGAAAACATTTAAAGATATGTGTGCAAATGTTCCTTTACATTTATTACATTTGACTGAAGCAAGATGGGTGACCTTGAGACAGGAGGGATTTTTGTGTAGCACATATATAAACCATCCCTTACTATCAATTTTTCCATGGTGCTCAAACTGAGGCTTCTTAAAAGTTGACTGACCGATCATATACTTGCATTACAGAATGGGGTACTAGATTTCCTCAGCCTGGGCCTGCTTCTCCAGTTTCTCCATCTTGTTTGTGGAATAAACTGGCTAATTCTTCTTATGGCAATTTGACTGACCCATGGCTCAATCTGGTTGTGTTCATTTATTGGCCAGTTTAGATGCAAGGATAAAATGTTAGCGGTCATGAAAGTCCAGTAAGGCAATACTAGGAATAAGACTGCTTAATAAAGAACCAGATCAGAAAGTATGAACAAGATTTTTTCTATGCTCGACCAAAACTTTCAAAAGATTCCATCACTGATGTTTGTCCTTGAGTCTCAAAGATAACCATGACTTCAGATCTTGGCTGGTCTGTAAGTGTACAGATGGCTGGCGATGCCAATTGGCACTCTGAAGAGTCTATGATAATGAGGACAGGGAATTTTTAGGGGATGAATGGACTGAAGGCTGGCGCTGGCTATGCTTTTCCTCTGCTGGCATTGGCCTCGTTTTTGTGCTCTACAAATGCAGCTGCACCTGAGTTGATCTGATGACGCCAGGCAGAGCACTCTTTGGTAAGCTGCTCCCAGCTGTCTGGGTCAATGCCACAGGTCTTCAAGAATGCTTTGAGTGTGTCCTTGAACTTTTTTTTTTCCTCCTCGGAAATGCTTGCCTTTAGCGAGTTCCATATAGAACAGTCTCTTTGGGAAGCACTCATCAGGCATACAGTAGACATGGCCAGCCCAGCAGAGTTGTAAACTTCTGAGAATGGCATAGATGATTGTCATCTCTGTTCTCTGAAGGACTTCTGTGTCAGGAGTCTTGTCCTGCCATTTGATGTAAAGCAGTTTTCTGAGTCATCGCATGGGAAAGGAGTTGAGCTGTTTTGCATGGCAACTGTACACCATCCATATCTCACAGGCATACAAAGGTGAAGGCAGTACTACTGTGTGGTACACCTTGAGCGTGGTTTGCAGGCTGATTCCTCTTCTGTTCCACACAGTATTGTGAAGTCTGCAGAAGGCTGCACTTGCATGAGTAAACCTGAGAGTGACTTCTTCGTTGATGATTACTGTGCATGACTAGTTGTTGCCAAGACAGATGAACTCTCAGCAAAAGTGAGCTTCTGGCCATCAACAATATATGCTGGGTTCAGTGTAGGGGACTGGAAGTGCAGGTTGTACATGATTTCGGTCCTCTTCATACTTATTGTGAGTCTTAATTCTGTGCAGGCTTTCGAGAATCAATCCATACTCTCTTGCATGTCAGACTGAGTACAAGCATTCAAAGCACAATTTTATCAGCAAAGAGGAAGTAATGGATGGCCTCTTTCTGGACTTTGGTCCTAGCCAGCAGTCTTCTCAGGTAGAAGATGTTCCCATCAGTACTGAACCAAATGTTAATGATAATGTCACCTTTACGGAAAGCATCGGTCATTATGGCTGAGAAAATCATGCTGAGCTGGGTCATGGCAAAAACACAGCCCTGTTTGATACTGTTTGTCACTGGAATGGGCAGGAAGAATTCTCCATCATGCTGTACACTGGCGATCATGCCATCATGGAACTTTCTGACCATGGTGATGAACTTCTCAGGGCATCTGATCTTTGCCATGAACCTCCACCTCCACAACTCACTGTGTAAAAAGCCTTTGTAAGGTCAACAAAAGTGGTGTAGAGGCTGACGTTCTTCTCTTAGTATTTCTCCTGGAGTTGTCTGGCTGCAAAGATCATGTCCACTGTGGCCTGATCCTACCTGAAGCCACACTGACTCTCTGGTAGCAAGTCTTGATCCAAGTAGACAGTCTGTCAATTTAGCAGAATTCGTGACAATTATCTTCCCTGCGATGGATAATTGGGAGATGCCACAGTGGTTGTAGAATGCTTGCCAGTTCCCCTTCTGCTTGTAGAGGTGGACAATAGAGGTGTCTTTTAACTCCTGCAGAATCTTCTCCTGGCTAAACATGGACTGGATGAAGGCAGTAAGCTTCTTCGTCAGTTGGCGACTTCTGCTTGGATGGAGCCAGAACCTGTGGCTTTGCCACTGGACTGACTTTTATCTGCCATATCTATTTCTGTGAAGCTTGGCGAATCAGAGATGGAAGAGTTGGTTGGGTCTTGGGGCGGGCAAGAGATGGCTTTAGCATTGATGGAAGAAGGACGTTTAAGGATACTGTTGAAGTGTTCAGCCCATTGCTTGAGAATCTCTTCCTTGTCAGTAATCAGTATGTTTCCATCTGCACTGTGGAGGGGGGAAAAACCTGATTTTGTGGGACCATAGATTGTCTTGAGCACCTCACAGAGCCTCTCTCATGTCATTGCGGTCTGCATATGACTGGATTTTATCTGCCTTCTTGCTCTGCCATGTGTGCTGTAAATGTCTGAGCTTTCTCTGCACTTTTCTTTTGATATTGGCAAATGCAGCTTTTTTAGATGTGGAATGCAGATCATTTAGCAGTACTGTGTGTGTGCAGTGTTTTTCATTGAGTAGTTCTTGAATGCGGATATCGTCATCATAGAACCATCTTGCGCTTGCGCATTGTAGGGATATACCACATCAACAGCAGTGGAGTAGGCATCATCCCAGATGGGACCCCCAATCAGACTCTACATCATGCCAGCCTAGATTGATGGTTTCCAGCTTATTGTCTAGTTCGTCTGCAAGGGACTACTTCACTGAGGATGTCTAGGAGGCTGTATCCTGATGTTAAGTTTGCAGATGATCAGGCTGTGTTCAGTCCAGCACCCAGATCCTAGCATAGTTTTCGTCACTCTGATGTCCTGCCTGTCTTTGTCACACTATGACATAGTCAAGCAGATACCAGTGCTTCGAGTGTGGGTGCATCCATGATATCTTTTTGTGAAGTGGTAGGTGGAAGACATTGTTGGTGATGAGTAGTTTCCAGCAGTAGGAGGTCATTGCTGTTACAGCTGCCAATCCCATTTTTTCCCAGCACTCCTTCCCATGGGGTGTGATCTGCATCAACCCTGGTATTAAAATCACCAAGGATGATGAGTTTATCTGTTCTGGGCATGGCAGCAACAGTGGATCTCAGTTCATCATAGAACTTGTCCTTGATCTCATTCGGATTTGTCAGAGTTGGGTGCAGGCACTGACTACTGTGACATATCGCTTTCTTTAAAGTGGCAGGTGAGCAACATCACTAGAGTGGGAGGATCTCATGGCCATATCAATACATGTCTTCATGTCTCTGTGACATCTTCAAACTGCTTCTACATGGTAACAGTAAATAACAATTCTTCTCCAGTTATCTAAGATATGTCCCTGAGAACAAATGGCCAGTAATTAGCTTGAGACTCAAACCTATAATCAGTGATGCTGCTAGAATTTTATCTAAAGGAGCACTCCCCTTGTCACAAAAAAAAGAAAATAAGATTGGAGATGAAGAAGGTGAAGGAGGAAACAACCATAGTTCAATATTTACCTATCATGTCAATATCCATTTGTTCAGGTTCTTAGGCTTGACATGAATGGTTGCAAAACTAAATTTAATTGGTGTGATGGCTCAGGAAGAAGCATTTAGTCATAGTATTAACCTTGCATCAAAGAAGTTTTATTATGCATAGATTATGCATGCTTTGGTGCCAGGTGCCAATGATAAATATTGTGAATGATGCCTGGAATGGTTACCAGTGATCTGTAATCAATGAATGACCAGCCACCTAAAGTCAATGGTGATCTGGGTCAGAGGATACATTCCTCAGAAATAAAAGATCTGGAATAACATAATTACCCTCTTAAGAGTTGCTTGAAATACTCAATAACTGTCCTTGGCTGCATTAAGGCTGTATGCTCTCCATGGTTCAAACATACTCCATAGTAGAGTTCAGTTCTATGTCCACATAGGTGCTCAAAATGAGCTTGTGATTTGGAAGATGTTTCCTATAGCAAGTTGTGTTGGAGGGTTGGCAGGGTTTCATTCAATCACAGCAAACTTACAGTCCTTAATAAATGATGCTGCATTATTTGCACAGGTCAACGCCATCTTCTACAAGGATGGTGAAGCTCGTCTCTTTCTTATTCTTCAGCAATCAATCTGCTATATAGTATCTGTTACATCCTCCAAGGTGACAATAGTAATATCTTCATGGTAGCTGCTGTTGCTCTCTTTTATTTGTGAAAATGCTATCAAGGGCAGATTATGAATGGAATCTAACATACTCAGAAAGAGAGGAAAAAGAATGTACTACTTTCATGCTTTCATCTTCTTAAGCAGGGGCCGAGTTTTAGAAAGGTCCCAGTTGTTGCCTGACCACAAGCAACACAAATCAACTTATGTCCATTTGTGTACATTTTCCGCATGAAAGACATGAAGTTTGAGTGTCCTAAGGGTTTTCCTTGTGTTCACACTTTGAGATATCTACAAATAACATTTCTGCAACAGGAAGCTTTTGGATGATAAACAAGAACAGATAAATTTAATAACAAAGAGTTGCATATGCCTCATTGTTACTTGTTTAAAACAAAACAAAAATGTATTTTACTCACAAATTATACCCTTATGAACACCAATGTAATGAATTATATTAATGCTAAAAGCATTAATGAGAAACTGGAGAATTATGTATTGTTTGGATATTTCTTGATGTTACTGATGCAAAACTGCATTAATAACATTAATATACAACCCCAATACAGGATGTAAATTTCTTGATCCATTAGTAAACACATAAATTCGTACAGATAACTGCCATAATTCTTTACAAGTAGGAGGGGTAGTTCGCTTGTCATGCTAAATGCATTAATAAAACTGTCAATGCTACTTATCAAACAATGTTTTGAAAATTATGAACTGAGTTTCTTTTTGCTAAAAAGAAAATAAAATTCCTGATATAGCATAACACCACAGTACTATGTTTTTCTCAAAGTGTTTTATATGCAGTGACATACGCTGTAAGCTAAAAATATGAGGACACACTATTGTGCAAGAGCTGATGACAAAGATCACACTGGGACAATGCAGGAATTGCTAGAACAGGAGGATGGTACTAGCACTGATAAGGTTTTCCATTATGGAAAGATACAGCTTAACAAAAGTGATAGGTGAGATATTACCAGGATTTTCAACAGACACGTACCCTCAGGTTCTGACACATGGAATTTGGTACTAACCATTTTCTGATGCATGGAAATTTTGACTTGTGCATCTATTTAACACACGTAGATTTCAGCTAAAACATTAGTCCTTTATTACCCAGATTTGCTTCCAGATTAGTTTCTTACTAAGTGTACACTGTCCATAACAAGTTTACTGTAGGAAGCAGTGATTGATATGTGCTTGACACTAGTTTAGACCAGCACAGTGGGTGATATACAGCTGACTGACATCAAGCTTAGATTCAACAAAATCAACTTATGCCTTTGATCAGATATTAGCATTGGTATGTTTATGTACAAGTGAAAAAGTCAACTGACAATTTTGTGATGTAAACCCTTGATATTTGAATAATATATAACCTTCATAATTGTATGTAACATGATTTGAGCATTTGACAAAAGAATATGAGGAAAAGTTGAAAATATAACATAAAATGATACTGTATTTCATATACAAAATATACACACTGAAACATATAGTTTGAAAGAGATATACTTTTACAGATATGAGACTATATTTCTTACAAAATACTGTAGAGGTATTTCTCATTATTCAAACTTGAAACAATAAATATTAAATATCATTTGTTTCCAACAATAACAAGGAATCACAAATTATGGGCTCATGTCTGTCCAAAAGAAAAGGGCTATAGAGATCTTCATTTTGACTCCTGAGAACTTGGGGTCAAGGGTCAACCAACTAATTAGTTTGGAAATCTGTTGAGAAACCTAATTACTGAATCATAATGTTAGGGTTCAAGTCAAACAGGGGCCATTACTCTGTAAATATCTGCCAGATATGTAACCAAGGGTTTCTACTCCAATCTTTGAAACCTTTCAAAACTTACTAACAACAAAACTGAAAGAAATACTTCTGAGTCAAATTGGTACTATTACACCATAAAATGATGCAAAAACATTGTGAGAATCAAATTTAATTTATGTCTATTTAATGTACAATCTTGTACCAAATAGTATTGCAATCCAATAAGTCATTAAAAAGTTGCCAAATGGAAACATAATTAAAGGTCAAAGTTCTTAGACAAACAGGGGACATAACCCCACATGATGCTTGCCGAAAATTGTGAAAATCAAATCTGACTAAATATTTTTAAATATAAAGCCTCATGCCAACTTTCATTTTAATCCACTAACTTAGTCCTTCAAAATTTACTAAGCTAAAAGGAAATGTTTGTGCAGAAAATTATGAAAATCAAAGCCGACTCATTTCCTTTTAGTATAAAGCATCATACCAACTTTTATATAAATCCATTAAGGCTTTCAAATGTTAATAAGCAAAATGGAAATTTGTGATGTGATGGACAAGACAACACTATATACTCCCATCCAATGTCTGATGTGGGGTACAGAAAGTATGGCATAAAAGACATCTCCTTTCACCAAATCAGGTGAAAATTTTAATTATTTGAAACAATTCAGATATTCTCGCCAATGAGCTAGGATAACAGCCAGGCAAAAAAGTCTCCTGAGAAGCGTAAACTTCGCCTTCTGTTATGAAAGCGAAAACGACTTCGCCCTCTGATTTTTCGGACGGAATGACTGCAGATTATGACTCTGAGATGCCCTCTCGCTGTAGCCAGTAAGTTCTGGAACTGCTGTAACCCAACACCAAATGTATTTACGTGGTGTTGATACCGATCAGCTTATTCACATGCAAGTTTTAATTGCTAACTGACCATTTACCCTTTTCCGGAGCAAGATATCACTGCTTGATTTCATGAAGTTGGGCCTACTTTTACTGTGCTATGATATAAAAAAAAGATGCCAAATTCTGTTTTGAAATTTAAACATCCATATGCAAATAGTAATTTGCTTTAAAAAAATACAATTGATGAAGAGCGTTTTCTAATTTTTATCCTATTTTTAATAAATGGAGATTTTAACAGCCATATTTGCGTATTTTCTGTATAAAAAAAGTTTGAAATCGTAAATGAAATTTTAATGGCGGACATCGCTACATATTTGATATACCACTTAATTAAACTGTGAAAATACGAAATATATATATATATAAGCAAATAATATGTAATATTTAACCAATCCATATTATTACCAGTAGGTAGACAAACCATAAATATGCAGAACTTTTAATGGGTTTTTGTAACGAAGCAAGAAAGTGTGTAGTTCGAGACCCCCCCCATCTAAAAATAGATGCACTTGCTCTATGCAAGACCTATTCTTAGATTTTTGGTTGGGGGTAAAAAATAATGTCCAGTTTAGTTATACATCGACTTTAGTGCTTCAGTGTGTTGTTTATGAATAGTTACATTAATGTTTTATCGGGAACAATGAAATCAGGACGAATAGTGTGGTTTGAAGTCACCTGTGCATTTATTCCTATGTACATGTATTAGGGGTAGTTTCAAAGAATGCTAGAAATCTTTTTGACTGCAATTGCACACAAAACTTAAGAAAGATAAAATAATTAAGTGGTAGTTTATTAAGCATTTTTACCAACTTGCATTTACAAGGCTCTAATCTTGGTACTTTTATCAGTGTTAATTAATTGCAATGTATAGCTTCATATGTAATTTTTAAGCCATACAGCCAATAAACTGCATTTACTTTTATTCAAAACCACACATAATAAGAACGAATAGCATGGGTATGAATATCATTTTTTATATGCATACAAAATATATTGATACTCACAAACAACAAATATTTTTCAACTTGAAAATAAGGTATTGCTTAAAACTGTTAAAAGCATACCAAGAAATAGAGCATATCATTAAAATAAGACAATGCATCTCTCCCTCTGTGTATGTGTGTATGTAATATATATATATATATATATATATATATATATATATATATATATATATATATATATATATATATATATATATATATATATAATCTATATGTGTTTATTGTTTCGGTCACCCTGATTAACTCCCACTTCTCCCTGTTTAGCTCCCACTTCTCCCTGTTTTAACCAAAAGGAGAAGTCACTTCTCCCTAAAATGTAAGTCTAGCTTGACCCCTGACCAATGCTTTGACAACAAGTTGCTGACAATCAAATCAAATAAAACTTATTAAATTATTATTCTAATATAGAGAACACATCACAGAATCTCTCATGGCAAGGTTTTATACAGGGATTTTAGTGGGGACCATATTGCTATTCCTAAAACAAACAGTACGCAGAGCACAATGAATCTTTTTGGGAAACAAGTCAAATGCAGATGTAGCACTTTTGATTAAGTGAGTAGTCTTGACATTATTAATGAACATTTCTGAAAGTCACTGGGCTGAAGGGTTTTGTATAGACCCTATATAAAGCACTATATAAAGCCTAATAAAGGCTGCTTGCAAAGTCAAGTAACTTTTACTACATTATATGCTAAATCAAACAATTATTCAATCACTGTGTAGATAAAAAAAATGATATTTGGGTTTTGTAACATTCCATGAACTTGACAAATTAGAAATATGTCCTTACCCCATGGATGACTATGCCAATATAATGCAATTAAAGGGAAACGGTAAAGTCAAAAAGGTTATGCAACTCCATACACTTTTGCCAGAAAATAATAACATTCAAACCTGACTTGAACTTCACAGTATATAACTTCTATACCAAATCTGCTTTCAATCCATCAAAAGTTATGAAGTGGCACAGAAAGGTGAAGTTGTATGGCCAGTCCAGTCTTTTAGCACCCTTTTATGAAAAGGTACAAATAAAATGAATATTTCTAAAAAGCTGAACAAAGGAAGGACAAGAGTTTCAAAGATAATTAATCTCACTGACATCTTCTGAACAGGCAAATGAAAAAGCAGTTTGTGAAGAAATCTGGGTCAGTGGCATGCTTTTTGTTGGACATTCTCTTAATGCATCTGTTAAAATGAAAATGGTTCAAAGTTCTTCTATATTTTCTCTCTTTATCTATATTTGATGGAACATCAGCCATTTTTCTCTAATATTGAAAGGCATCTATGCCAGGATGATGTCTGTCATAGTTAGCCATAAAAATAAAGTAAATCAAGTGTTTTCAGATATGATTATGCAAGATGTAGTAAAAGTGGCAATAAGGATCTGCACAAACCGCAAAACTGTAAGGCCTTTAAACTAAGCCACTCAAGTCAAATGTGGACACATTGAGGCTGATCTTTGTTTAGTAACAGTAGCTATATTTGGTTGCAGATCAGCATCATTTGGTAAGTCTTAATTGCTACCATACCAGGGGATGTTTTATGTGAAATTCTGTCAAGAGACATTTTTGACAAAAACCATTCAAATGTGTTGCCAATTTAAAAATGGTAACAATATTTGTTAGTGAAATAGTATAATTCATTAAAAAAAAAGAATAAACTTGAAGCACTAAATATTATAATGCTGCTGTTGTTGTTGTTGGGCTTAACCCCATTTTTCAGCACATGATAGGCTATTCATGGCGGCCAGTATTAATGGTGGAGGAAGAAACTGGAAAATCACCAGAAAGAACCACCGACCCACAAGAAGCTACTGGCAAGCTTTCTCACATATCCATATTCACGGACTCCACACATGCAGACAGAGGTGAGATGGCAGTGATCTGTAATGGACAACGCTTTAGCCCCATTATTATAATGATTTCAATCAAATTTAGTCAAATTCTGTTAAGCAGGTTTTGAGACAAATTCTTTACAATTCTACTAACAGTGGCTCTGTCTGATGGCAGATCATTGTTTGTAAATGTTCCGAAACCTCTTATATTTGTTACCAATTTCTGTCAAATTATATTCAGTAGTTTTTTTAGCAGTCGCAGTTAAAAGTTTTCCAATTATATAGTAATTGTGTCAATATTTAATTGTACAAGGGCATTATCTGTGTAGAACGGCCTGTAAGCTAAAGTGCATTTAACTGATGAATTATGAACAAATTCCCTTTAGTGGTTTTTTTGAAATAGTTGAACAGTTTTGGCAATAAACAGTGGCCATTTCTGACGGAAGATGAGCATAATTTGTATAAATCAAAATACTCTCTATGTTGACTGATGTGAGGCTTGTACACATGCACATTACAGTATTTCACAATGAAATACCATTTGTGGGCTTGCACAGCATCTCCACATGGATTGCATGGTGACTATTTTGAATTGTATTGAGCATGTTTGGTACACAATGTTTTCTCAATTATCACACTGGTGAAGGCTTGCATTGCAATATATCACTTTGTGTCAGAAATGATCCCAGACATGAAAACTGGATGTCTAAATTTGTGGTTGGGGTGGATAATCTTCTTATGGTAAAAGCAGCCACTAACTAGCTTTGTCAAATGAAAGATATTCTTCTGTCTTAATGTATTGGATATCCAAACATATGTCAATTTCTGGCAACATCTGTGTACTGTAATTTTTATATTAGGCTTATGTATAAAACATGTCCTTTACACACTATAATAAGGTCTACATGAAAACACTCATTTAATAAGATAACATTATTTTTTTAAAGATAAAAGAACTGAGACAGTGAAACCAAAACCCCAAAACCAAAGTCTATTCATTTTATAAAAGCAGATAGTTTCTCTTCTTCAAATAAAATTACATCGTTTCATATGATTTTTTAGCATTTTGAGACATTTCACTTACAATAGACACTAATATGATCTGTTTGTATGTTCCCATCTCCAGCTTCTGTCATTGTTGTTTGCTGAACTGTACACCTTACCACCATTTGGTTGTCATCCTTGGTCACATTAATGGTAAGAGTTTCTGTTCTCACATAAGTACAGGATCCTGCGACATTGACGAGAGATACAGGGTTTATCCCACTTGTAATTTCTTTAGTCTGACTCCCAACATACTTGAACCAAGCAAAGGTTCCCTGAGGTTCACGGCCAACATTTCCAATACAAGTGAAGGTCACAATCTGATTCTCTGCAAGGTTGGTTGATGGGATGTATAGTAATGACTGATTCGCAAACGTTGGTGTTGCTGAAAACATAAGGTTGAGATCATTTAAATTAAGAGAAAACTTTTAAAAAAATATGTGTGTGCAATATATAAATTTGTTATGCACTCATTCAAGTCAAAATCTATTCTGACTAAGCACTGGAAATTCATAGATTCAAGACCAGAAACACATCTGCTGCCTTATGCACCTTTGAAACTCATAATTACCATTATGCCATTGACCAAAGCCAAGATTAGCTAGGTAAAGGACAATAAATTCAACATACAAAATTATCTGAAATTAAATAGTTTTTTAAGATGTTGCATTTTATACTGTTTTAAATCCCCACATCTAAGGTTATTTTAGGATTCAGAATAAAATAGGTATTTGTGAGTTTGTCAGATAATCAATTTTTTTTAATAGAAACTGTTCATGATGTCATGAACAATGAGAAACATTGATTATAGTTTATGAATATGTTAATTTACTGTAATGAATGATGATGAACCAGTAAAATACTATATCATGGTAAAAACTAGTGAAATCTTACACAAGTTTTGTGTTTATATGTGTTTTGGATTTTTAATGTAACTTCAACAATTTTTCAGTCCTATCACTATAATGTCTGCAGTGTGACAGTGACATCATGTCGCAAACATGTAGCATGATTATCCTGACACCAGGCCAACCAGTCCTTGAACACTAACCTCTTAGTGCTGTCTCAGCACCAGGTGAGGCAACTTACCATTTTTATAAGTCTCTGGTATGACTTGGCCAGGGATCGAACCCACGACCTCCTGCATCCAAGGCAGACACTCTTAAACCACTAGAAAAATAAAGCACTCCACTCATGTTTTAGTAAAATCTTAAGAAACTTTCAATGAAATTTTCAAGAGATCTCACCCAAACTTTAAGTTAAAGTTTTGGACAAAATTATTTTAAAATCTCACCAAATTTTCTGTGAAATTTTAAAAGTGTAGTTAAAATTTTTCTTAAAAAATCTCACCAAATTTCACTGAAATACAAAAAATACATGAATGATGCCATTATGGGAACAGATTTCTTATAGAAGAGAGAAAAAGTGGAAAGAAGAACCTAAATCTTATCTGTGTCTGTTAAATTAAAATGAATGATCCATTATAAAAATTATTATCAGCATACTTCTTTGATTCCCGATAATTCCTAAGTATCAATCGGTTGTATAATGTAAATCTGAAGCAGATTTTTATAGGAAGCTTTTCAGTGTTCATTTTAGGCAACCATTTCAGATGGAAATCTCAGGTGGATTTTATTTCAGATTGAAATCTCAGATGGGATTTTGTTCTGGTGGATTTTTATTTCAGGCTGATAACTTTTATTTGGTATGCTTATGTTTCGCCTAATATTATGCCCTGAAACCACCTAAAGCCTTCTTGAAATTCACCTCATTAAAAAGCAGTGTATGGTTTAGGCAGATAATTCTTAAAAATCCCATCTGAAATCAGACTAAAGTCAAGCTGGAAAATTTCACTGCAGTTTAGATAAAGCTCTACTACTGCTGTTCTCTAGTATTCACAAATCAAATAGTGTTGCTCAAATGATCATTCACATTTTCACATCGACAAGGAATCAGTGGTCAAGGGTCAAGCTCCCAGGCAAAGTGGGCGAAAAAGTCACCTGAGAAGCATAAACTTCACCTTCTTCTGTTATGAAAGAGAAAACGACTTTGTCTTCGGATTTTTCGGCCGTAATATGACTGTAGATTACGACTTTGAGATGCCCTCTCGCTGTAACCAGTAAGTTCTGGCACTGCTGTAAAACCAACCCCAAACGTATTTATCAGGAAAAAAAATGGCCTGCTTAGCCATATCTTATATGTTTGAGAAGACTTTCTCTTTTAGAAACTGACATAGTTCCCGACCAACTGTATTTAACAATTGATCTGTAAGCAAGAAATCAGTCAACCCTTCAAACGTTTTCTCCGCTTTGCCGAATTCAATCCATCGATGAAAATAGTTTGCTATTCTCACGAACTGACCAAAGGTTTCTCCCTTCTCGGGCTTGCTATACCTGAACTTTATATGTTAACCCTTTTCAGTCAGCTCATACCTTTTAAGAAGTGCTTCCTTCAAGACACATTGTCTCTAGGAAGTCGTGAGTACACACCTAGTGCCTTACACTTTAAAAAAGCACTGACATGCAATGCACAGTCATCTGGACTCCGCTTCTGGTTATAGCTATCCATATTATTTTTTTCATCTCAAAGGAGGGTAATTTAGGACCTGTTAATTTACTAGAAGAAGACATGTTCTATTTTTCTAGCTGTTGCTAACTCTAACTGACGTTCAAGATCTTGTTGCCTTGTTCATTCCTCTGCTTGTTCTTCCTGAATAAATTTCCTTAAGCTCTCCCCCTCATACCCAAATTCTTTGTCCAAAGCAACCAAGTCCTTAAGGGATGACATGACTGTTTTACCAAATTTAACAAATTAACCTTATCTTCGCGATGAAGGCAACCAAGACAAAATGAATATGTATTTGTACTGGACCCACCGGCTTAGAACAACTAATCAAACAGAACACCTTCTAAAAGACCAGTTTCACAATAATTCGCAAGCAAAATGAAAATATTTTACTTAATCCAGCAGAGAAGATCCTACATCTGACACCACTGTAACAGAATTGAAACCTAGTGGGATTTCTCTGTTTGGACTAAATGAATAAAAACAACACAAAGTGATGAATGATTGAAATTATAAAATACGTAACTAGATATATATGTTTATAGATATGGATATAAAACAAATTCAAAGACTCTTACACGTACACTACTATCATTTAACTAATATTCTACATACACTCATGAAATGAAAACGAAAATATGATTTAACCTAACAAATGTTATCAAATGCTATGAGGAAAAAAATGAAAAGAAATTAAACATGAGATCCACTTAACCTCGTAAAGTATTTAACCGAGATTCCCAAAATCTCTTGAATGAAAATGAGCAATAACTCAAATGTTATTTCTGACACTTCGACCACTTCCTGTGTTCAACGCAAATGAACACAAACATACGCTCCTCAACTGGAATCCACTTCCTAAACTGACTACAGTTTATACGACATATGATCCCAAATCTGGTCAACTCATCCAACACCGAATCTCCTGCTAGGCTTCGACAGTTCCACTGATACTTTGTTAGTCCACTAATGTACCATGATATCTGATAATGCTCATTAAGTTTTCTTAATGTCTGCTATCCTATGAGCTACAACATTTGGATCCAAAAGACTCCAATAGCTCCCATAATTCACGACAGACTCCCGCAATCACAATAGACTCCTGGGGTCTATATTAATATCGAACTGTCTACAATGGTATCCAACCACCTTCAATAGTATCAAACAGGTTACTATAGTATCCAACGGCTACTATAGCATCTGACGTGATCACTCGTATCCAAAAGGAAAATAAAAAGCTACAATAAAACAAGACTATTTGTTAATAAAATGGTAATAACAACGAAACATCACCCGAAAGGACACAAAACCGAGAAATAAGTTTTACAAATCAAATAAGACAAAATTTTAACACTTACCCCTATGGCCTGAGATGATGGTAGAAAGTTCGCCTACCACTGACGAAATCCAAATGAATTTTGTTTTAGTTTACAGTGTATCAAGCTCAAGACCATAGGAGTGATTAATAGTCATAGTCAAATATCCACGTAATCCATGCATTTCAATGGCTCTCTGCCTGCATGTAATTTTGAATCATTCTACCTGGTAGTCAGTGATTTACCCCAGGTAACATTGTATGCCTGTACAAAAAATAAAGTAAAAAATAGATTAAAGGCAAAACCAAGTTATTTTTAGCCTTATTCTGTGACATATTCATTTCCGGACAATTAAAATCTACTAATTAGCCCTAGTCTATCAAGTTTTTCCTATTTCAAAACAAGTATGCAAACACTAATTTTTCTACTTTAATCACTAGATCTAACTTTATCCAACCATTTATGCCCTCTAGACATTCACAATGCTAGAATCGAACTGCTCTGCATTTATTTATCCAAATTCTGTGGTACTAAAATAAGTGGTCATAACTGTCTCAGTGTAATCTATTACTGAATGACTGCATATTGCAAAAAGTGAAAAATTATCAATCAAACAAAACAAATCCAGTATGATTAAACAGCAGTGTTTTAAACTACCTTGATTATACTAAACTCAAATACTTGAGAGACTAGATCACCCTTTGGTTTCAATCCATTAAGTCAGTGCAATGAAATTATTTAAAGGCACTTACCAATGGAAGTGTTTATATCCTTTATGAACTTAAATGGTAGTACAGTGCTACCTGGTTATGTCTACATGCTCAGCCCAAGGAAAAACTGTAGACATAAGTGGATGTCAAGATAAGTGTTAAGGGGGGAGCAGAAAAAAGATACAAGTTAAAGCACAGGAGTCAGCAGTTTTATCAATAAAGCATGAAAAAATGTCAATGATCAGTAACCATGAGCACTTTATAACCACTCTGCTCTGCCACTGTACATGAAGACAAAACCAGTGTGAAAGACACTTGTATATTGACAAATTACATTTTGGTTAACTATGTGTAATAAAATCCACTATAAAAAATTGCATTGGTCACATCCTGATATGAAAAGCATTATGATATTCAAGATCACAGTTATTTACATGCTTCAAGTACATGTACTTGTTTTTAAATTGGCCTAGATTTTGGTCAGTCTGTTACCAAGGGGATGGGGAAAAGAAAATCTGTCAAAAAGTTCATTTAAACAGTGCTTGTATTTAGTTACAGATGTCATGGTGAAAAGTACATAAAATCGAACAAGAGATATGTGGCTGGTATGAATAATAAATGCATAATATTGTATACACTGACACATGCTAATAAGGTATTTTTAAAAAAAATGATTCATACGATACAATACTGAACAATGTCAGCTCAATACATTTCAAATTTTTCACTGATATCTTTTCGAGATGCCCCATTCACAACTTCCCTTAACAGACAGATATTTAGTTTCCATAGACTATAAATTTAATCTGCGTTTACACTGATGTTGGTAGTGATCATAAATAAAAATAATGTTAAAAAGGAAACTTTCACAGCACAATAAACCTGTCTTAATCACAGACCACTTTGGAAAATCTGACTGTGACATTAAAGCCTAACCAGCAAGATCAACTAACTGTCATTGCAAACAGAATATTCAACCAGTGTATTTGTCAATAAAACTGACAAATTAATGATTTAGATAATAAAGTCTCATGGTAGTTTGGACATCATGATGCTTGCAGCACTGTATATGCATGACAACAGTCAGTATGTGAGGAAAATCTCCAAACTGATTTGCCTGGATACTCCACTATAGAAGGCCATTGTAAAATTAAGAATAATATTTTTAGAATGAAATATAAAAATTAAAATAAAAAAACGCTCTCTTTATCACAGTCTTTATCCTAGCCATAGTGGATGCAGATTGACACAGTTGTAATCTTGGATCAAAATTATTTTTATGAAAATTTCATGTCAAATTCATTGAAGGGGTGATAGCGATGACATGATTTTAAAGAATGCCAGCTAATAGATTTAATGGAGGTAAGAAAGAATTCAACTACCACTTAAGACAAACAAGACATAAAATGTCTTTTAGAAGAACTTCATGCTGACATGACCATGTGTGCAGATGAAACAATGACAAGTCTGTCAAGACTTTGATGGCTCTAAAATAAATGTTTTTTGCATTAGTACCAAAATGACTGACTAACAACGGAAAATATCAATATACAATGGCCAAAAACTTGTTTGATAACAAGACTCAGCTCAGGTGGAAATTAATTGGATTAATATGTTTGGACAATCACAAAATATGTAACATTTCATGTCCATAATGAATAGTTTTTATGCAACTCTGTCAGATTCAAGCCATATAATGCAATCCAAAGTCACAAAGATCTATGACTACATTAGCAAATGTACTGTTTATGCAAACATCAAAATACTTATGATCAAGAATTTTGAGCAGAAAAAAAAACATTTAACCAACAGCTTTTGTATGATTAATTTTGTAAAAATGGGTTCAGTTTTAAGGAATGGACAAATGAATATATATACTAGACAAACAACAAAACAATGTCCTGCCACTTTCTGCAATTGCAATGGATTGATACAAACCCTCAGGCTTTTATAATACATACCTGTGACGACAATTTTGATATCACTGTTATTTATTGAATTTCCTTGGCCTGATACAGCATAAAACAGTTCACAGCGGTAGTCAGCTTCATCTGTACACAGTATTGAACTAAACTGAAGTATGGCTCTTTGGTTACCTGATGTAGGATTTGTTAATGCAGTTCTTCCCTGAAGATCAAATCCATTTATCTGATATGAAGCATTTAACTTATCCTCATAGTAAGCTACTACTGTATAAAAATTTAAATCAGCAGTACGTTTTCTTTTCAGCTCAATAGTTAAGACACTCTCAGCTGATGATAGGGTGTAGTCACAAAATAATGATATTGAATTGTTCCCAAGTTGTCCTTTTTCTGCAGATCTACTCAGTGTCACTGTTGCTGACCTTATACCTGAAAAATAAAAATAATTGATCATATAAATTCATCATTATTACAAATTACACACCATTAAGTGTAATGCTTGTGCCACACATGGATTTGTTATTTTAATCATCTTAAAGAGCATAAAAATGACTTCTGAAAAAAGGTTGTTGCATTTAAATATGTCATCAGATCACAACTCTCTCTTTCTCTTAACAGTAAAACTTAATAAAATCAGTAGATGAATGTATCCAGTTGAATATTCAACTGCTTCTTTTATAATTTCTTCATGTTTTATTATAAGGGAACAACAGCCACTGCTTCCTGGTCAGTTTAAAAAGTTATCCACAAGAAAATAGTTCACAGAAATTATGCTTATACTAAACTTAAAAGCTCTATATAAAAGATGAAATTTACCATGCAGTACATTACCTCTGCATCATGATATAACCAAAGCCCTAGAATCTCTAAGATAGCAAAACAGAATCAAAGTCATTCATGTCCTGACTTTATAATGAAAACTAAAAGAATGTAATTAAGTATTATATATACAAGTTTATTATGTGTTTGTCACCAAGTGAGTGATGCTAGAACAATATTTCTGTTATATAGAAATGCTAAGTTAACACTGGCACTGCAATTGCTTACACATTCTATGCAACTGCCAGGGTGGGGGTGAAGAAAGTAGGGGTAAAGGCCCAAAATTCCCATCAAACAACTCCTTTTGTTTAGGCAGGTGTCACTGCTACCAGGCGAAGTGGTCAAAAAAGTTGTCTGAGAAGTGTAAACTTCGCCTTCTGTTATGAAAGCGAAAACGACTTCACCCTCTGATTTTTCGAACATAATATGACTGTAGATTATGACAAAATAGATACACTCACCCTGTGCAAGACCAATTCTTGGATTTTCGGTTGGGGGTTAAAATAAAAAGGGTCCAGTTTAGTTATATATCGACTTTAGTGTTTCAGTGTGTTGTCTATGAATAGTTACAGGAATGTTTTATCAGGAATAATGAAATCAAGACAAACAGTATGGTTTAAAGTCACTTGTGCATTTATTCCTATGTAAATGTATTAGAGGCCGTTTCAATGAATGCTAAAAATCTTTTTGACTGCAATTGTACACAAAACTTAAGAAAATAAAATAATTAAGTGGTAGTTTGTTAAGCATTTTTACCAACTTGCAGTAACAAGGCTCTAATCTTGTTACTTCTATCAGTGAAAATTAATTACAATGTATAGTTTTAGATGTGATTTTTAAGTCATACAGCCAAAATACACTGCATTTACTTCAATTCAAAAACATGTACATGTACTATGAATAAAATGGGTATGAATATAATTTGTTATACGCATACAAAATATATGATACTCACAAATAACACCTATTTTTCAACTTGAAAATAAGGCATTGCTTAAAACTGTTAAAAGCATACCAAAAAATAGAGCACATCATTAAAATAAGATAATGCATCTCTCTCTCTCTCTCTCTCTCTCTCTCTCTCTCTCTCTCTCTCTCTCTCTCTCTCTCTCTCTCTCTCTCTCTCTCTCTCTCTCATATATATATATATATATATATATATATATATATATATATATATATATATATATATATATATATATATATATATATGTTTCCGTCTCTTCTCCCTGATTAGCTCCCACTTCTCCCTGTCTAAGCTCCCACTTCTCCCTGTCTAAGCTCCCACTTCTCCCTGTTCTGAACAAAAGGAGAAGTCACTTCTCCCTAAAATTTATGTCTAGCTTGACCCTCACTGAGCCTGCCCCATAATTAAATTTTGCTGGTGACTGAATGGAGGACCATAATGTTTTGCTTTGCTGATGCTAACCAAACAAGCTTAATTAATAGCAGTGGATACAGGCATTCTGTAGACAATACATAATTATCAACTGATCAACAATCAATGGTGACTTAACAGTTGAAATAAGTTAAATCACCAAGCCACAGTGGTGTGAATGGAATCTATGTTAACCAAAGCCTAATTGGCACACATGTTCACAAGAACACACTTAAAATGACCATCCATCACACCTAATGTACATTCATCATGGATTATGGATTTCCATTCCATTTGGTAGATGTGGACACTGGGGCTAGGGATTAAGTTTCCATAGTGTATTCCACTAGACCTGGTAGAGGTTCCCTAAGCCTAAGATATCTATTAATTCTAGTGTATTCTGTCATGGACTTTCTTGCAACAAATGTTAGGTTTTAGGCACCACTAGCTGATTTTAGGTCATTCACTCATTAACTAAATAGATGGGAGAAACTACTATATCATAATCCATAAGACAGTTCTAGATTTTTATACATTTACCTGTATAAAATATATGGTTGTAACATTTCTTGTAGTACTTAGCCGAATGACACTCTGGTAAAAAAAAAACCTAGCTCTAATTATACAATACTTACCCTTTGCTACTCTGTAGCTATGGGAATATATCCTTTGAAGTGGATAAAAGTCAATAAGATAAGGTTTATAATGGGAGCTGGGCACTGGTCAACAGAAGAGGCATGAATCTTATTGACTTTTTGTAGACAGCAAGATGAGCATACATAAAAAAAAACTGAGGAACATGAAAAGTACTGTGGCATAGATACTGATACATTTAGTAAAATCCTGTAAAACAATAAATGCTGATTGCAAAGTTAATTACAAACTAACTTAATAGAGCAAGATATTTGATGGCAAGTACTTGTAAATCTTTTTACCAATAATGTATGCACCATCCAATATAGTCTCAGTAAATCTTGTAATATTAACTTCTGTCATTAAGTTAAGAAAGAACTGTCATATATTTGTTTCAATGACAATCTACTGCCAGGAGAAAAAAAAATAGTCAGTTATTTAATTACTAAATAAAATTTACAAATACATAGTTTCTGTTTTTCTTTGAGTGAGAGAGATGCATCCCTGAGTCTGCCAACATTCTATAAATAATTGAGCTTTGTGAAGGTGAAGTGTGGCTTTCTGTGACAGACTTCAATTGGGTATCAAGTCATTAAAAACAGTTATGTCCCCTATTTACGGTTAGCAGACTGGTTTATGAAATGTAAATGTACACGTAATATATTTGAGTCAAAAGAACACAATAGAACTATTGTAAAATTTCGTTCAAATATTTGGCACATTTTTCAAGGTTGAATTGTCAAAATTCACCCTGTTAATTTGGTAAATTTAATTGCCTGCTTAACCAATATACATGCAGTAGCCGATCCTATAATCAGAGAGATAATATGAAATCACAGAGTTAGAGTTATAATATCGGTGAGTAGACTCAAGTTTTCATGACTTTCAATGGTTCTGGAGTAGATTTCTGTTTTACAATTATAAGTCAAAATATGACTTTGTAATGTTGCTTCACCCAATGACTGAGATGGCAACGCTGCAGATCATTATTATTGTTACACGAATCAACATCAAATCAATGCAGTGCTATCAGCTATCAACAATAGGATTACCAGATTATAAAGTTAAACGCATGATTGGGAATCTCATCTCCTTTATGCTTAGGGTATTTTTCCTCTGGCATATCAAATCAACAATTGTTCTGAGGGTTATCTTTTCATCTTCTAAGATGTCCAATATTTTTTATTTCAAAATGTCTTAGGTATGTACTTGGGTTCATAGGATTTTTGTTGTTCAAAACTCTCAAGTGTTCTTTATTTGATGTGTCGTAGACCTTTCAAAATCAATAGTAAAACTAAAATTTAGGGCTCATTAAAGGATGATCTTGAGTAACACTTACATATATTTCCTGGACTTGATAATTCATTTTGGAATAATGAACTAAAAATGAAATGCTTTTGCCCATGAGGTAAATATTCATTTTTTTTTCCCTGATTACTTAGTACATGTTGAAATCCATTTCAGTGGATGATACCTGAATCACACCAGAAGTGGACGATGCAGAATTTTATTCTGAGGATTTTGTTTAGCAGAAGTGATTCAGAGTAATTCTAATTGACATTCTTGTTTATACCTAATAGTTTATCATTGTGACAGATGAAAGGGAACCTAACTATTTGACACCATCCTCCCCCAAATGGATCTCTACATGGAAGTAAATTAGTATAACATTTCCAAAGAAGACATAAAAAAAAGTATAAAGAGTTTGCTCACACAGAGCCCATTCATATGCTCTTACTTTTATCTGATTAAATATTATTAAATGATTTTATGACTTGACATTCTCTTTTTATTGTGAAAGTAAGATCTCATTCTAATTGATGTTCACCATATATTAACATTTTCATTTTAATATTTGATATTGCATACATTTTCGCACATCACGAGCTAGAAAAATGGAGGTATGTAACATTGTAAAGAATTACAAAGCAAGCTTGCCACAACATTGTATTGCTGTTTCTATGGAATATGATGTAAAATCTACAGCTGGGTGTTACTAAAAATGTTAGTAGTCGAAGAGAAAGTTATTTTGATAGAACTATAAAATGTTTTATCATAAGCTTTCCTGAGTATCTTTTTATAATCAGAATCTTCTATCTGAGCTTCTAATGGACAGAAAGAGGTGATGTCTTTTAATTTCATGACATTTACTTCCATGAACTGTAAAGAACAACAGAATTCATGAACAATAACATTAGTTCATGAACTAAAGATTCATTAGTCATTTTCTGTTCATTAACTAGTTCAAGAACAATTCATGAACCAGTTCATAAACTAGTTCAAGAACAAGTCATGAACAGTTCTTAGATTTGTTCATGAATAGTTCATGAACTGAAGATTCATGAAATGGCCATTTTCTGTTCAGGTACTAGTTCATGAACTAGCTCAAGAAAAATTCATGATTTATTTTCAGAGGGGATATACACATGCAAAATTATGTTCTGTTCAGCATCAGGCAGTACATTCATTGTTCTTTCTCAAAAAATCATGTTCTTAAAAGTGCTTGCTGTACAAGTTATCAATTTGTCAGTTTCCTTTTACCTTCTGTACTATTTACAAGACCCTCTTTGGACAAATTGAAAGCAATAATACAACTAAATCTCAAAAGAAATTACAAATGGTGTACTATTTCTATCATACTTGCATATTCAGGGACATAGAACATTATCACATGTATGTTATAATTCATTCCAAAGATTATTCAACATGAATAAGTAGCCAATCATTTCATGAACAAAGTGATTTCAAAGAAAAATAAGTAATCTTTTTGTCACTTATTTTCATGGATTTATCACCAAGCACTGGCTGAGGAGTGACACTCTTAAGTCAGTCACTTAATCCCTGTTAATGTAGCTTCCTTCCTTGAATTATCAACAGTCTGTCAGCTATTGCACAATATCCCCCTTCAATGTTTTAAAATGTAGTGGGGGTGACTTATATTCTAATTATACAATACCTGCAGGCTGCTACTGTGCAGCTATGTCAATACAACCTCCCTCAGAGTAGAGGACTATCAATAAGACATGCTCCACTCATTCACATCACATGGCCATGCAAAGAACAGCCATCTTTTTCGGATGACAATTATACCATGATATCAGAGTAGGTGGGAGAAAGGCATTCAGCAATAGTGATGGGTAAATACTGAATTAAAATTAGTTCTGACACACACACTCACACCCTTCCCATAATTACATTTAAATAGCAATATCCTACCATCACCCATAGCTGACTTTGCCTGTTAGACTGATTTGTTAGAACCAATCAAATTCAAAGAAAGATGTAAATTACTCAACATTTGAGGGAAATATCGACTTTACAGAAATCTTTCTCTAATCGACTATGTACTACAGAAATGTAAGGATGGACAATGAGTAAATGTCTTTATAGTAAGTCTCTCCAACCCACCACAAATCTGAGTCATAGAGAAAAAATGCCTCAGCTCTGTTTTGCAAAGGAAATATGAGAAGGTATGTAGTATGTGATTAACAAAACACAAGCTAGTTACCTGCATTAGGTGACTAACATTTTAGTAACTGCTTAAGTGATATAGTGGACAGGTGTAAGCTTAGTGACCACATGAGCAAACATCAAGTGAAACTCACTCATTTAAGGGACAAGTGCTTGGAGAATATTTCCCCATGCCCTGCATTGGAATAAGCAAAACTACATTCACTGACTCAGGCAGATTCAAACCTCCACCCTTTTAGTGTGAATCAAGTATTCTAACCACTTTACGTTACCACTGCTTCTTTCCACATTATTTTGGAAGAAATATTTTTTAAAATGTTCAGCTTTGGGCAATACTGTTTCCTCTAACTGTTCTCTTTAAGTCACTAGTTTCTCTCATAAAAATTTCTACTGTAAATTTTTCTACTGCAAGAATGGGAATAACAGTTTATAATTTTCCATCTGAACACCATCGCCCATCCATCACAAAACTTTAAACAGCTCCAAATCTTACTTGGAAACATTCAGCTCAATCAAAAGGCTTCATTTAATTCAAGTAAATTTCCAAACTAATGTTTCTTTCTCCAAATGACATGTATACCTTTATGATGATGAGGTGTGGCAAATAAATGTCAGCTGCTAAACTGCACTTAAATATTATGACTTCCAGCATGGCTGTTCACACCATTCTGACTGTAGAAGGAAAAATGTAATTAAATAAATAAAACTGGGTGTTGACTTGTAATATTCAAGATTTTTGCATTTGGTGTTGCACATGTTGGTCTGAGTTATTAAAACATAAAAATGTCACTTTGTCCTATTAAAAATATTATTAACTTGGCTGGTTCTGATAAGGTGCATAGGTGCACCAATATATGTAGGGAAGTTAACTGACATGCATAAATGTAACTTTATTCTTGAACTAATAACATAGTGCATGTAATAAGATACAATGAATACTTGAACCAGAAAATCTGATCAAGATTTAATTGTGAGCAAGAACAATTAAATTAGCTTTTATGACAAACTGATTTAAAATCTCAGTATCTGACTTAAATCAGATTAAACTGTTTGGAAATATAGAAGTTGAATATTATGCATGGATTAAATCTAATATAACACAGAGGAATTGTGAAACTAATTATAAACAGTATATTTTTAAAGGTGTTGTTTATATTTCTCTTTGTTGGCAAGCAAAATTGTGTTAGTCATAAAGGTCTTAATCACAAATGGAGAAGAACACTTTTAGCAGCAACAGTACAATTACTGAAAGAAGGTTCCCTATTCTGATATGAAAAAGGGCAACATTTTGGGCAATAACAAGATGTCAATAATGAAAGAAATTAATTTTTCTGGAAACAGAAAGAGACAAAGTACATTCTTAAGTTTATGCTACATTAAACAAACAGAAATATAAGTGGATTAAATAGAAAAGATCACATATTTTAGGTGCTTCTGCCATCTGGATAAAGGCAGAATGGAGGGATCTTAGAAGGCCGATAGGAAACAAAAAGGACATAAAGTACATATATGGCACTAAAGGGGGGGATGAAGAATACTCTTCTATTTCTCTCTTATAGCCTTGTATATTAGTACCTGGAGATTTAATTAATTATGGCAGTATGGTAGTTGTCTATGTCTAAGATATATTTTTGTATATAGGTTTCTAAATTCTCTTGAAATACATATTTATTGTTTGGTTGTGAAAGAGGGATAGATCAGTAATTACTGCTAATTTGAATGCATGTAACTCCTTTACCCTCATTTGTGCATCAGAGACCCTCACATTTTTATTCTGAACCCAGTTCTGCTATCAAGGTTTGGTTTTTACCCAATCTAACCCCAATCTGTTATCATGGGGATTTTTTACTCCCTTTCAGGTTGTACTCCAAGTTAATAAACACTTGGGTAATTCCCGTTAAATATGGTGTTACTGAGCCACTCTAGACCAGTAGGGACTATTTTCAGTCAAGCTGTCTGGCTGGTGAAATAACCAATTTCTGCTAGAAAATTATGTTTGTAGATTTGCAACAAATCAGTGATCAGTGAGTTTTAAAACCATTTGTTCCAAAATTGATAGGGCTTAAAGTAGGTATAAAGTGGTTAACATACAAATAAGTAGTAATTTGAAATTAATTTGAAATTAGCTCATAAGGAAATATTTTAAAAGTAATTTTCCACTTAAGATAACCTTTTCTGGTAATTATATTTAATCTTACCAAGGAGTGGGAGTGGATATATGACTATAATTTGATTTTATTATTTAGGATTAGTTTATGACCACCATTGTAAAAGTCCACAGTGATATATAATTGTTTTCTGGAAGTTTCTTGGTAATTTACAGCTAAGATGCAGAGCATTCAATAATCAGGACTTAATAGACTTTGGCTAAAGAAAATTAGTGTTAAATTTTACAAGAACAATTTCTTTCATTTAAAATGAGTAAATATGTATACCATGTGACTTTTACAATAGAAAGGTCTTCAAGGAATGATTCTCTGAGGTCTTATAGGATCCTTTAAAGTCTAGGATTAACCATAATGCATGATTGTCACTATGTAGAACTAGCGGGCTTCATATTGAATTAAAGTTACACTAAAATGTTTAAAATTTTACTCTAACATTTTTAGGTCACAAAAAATGCATCATCATGCATTTCTATCAAGACAAAAGTTTTTAATAAATATGTGGGGTGGGTGTGCTACTGAACTCTTCCACCCAACTACCTCTAAATCTGGCATATTTCTTTATCAGGAAAATCTCATGATTGAGAAAGAATGTAGAGCTCTATAATACATTGACCAAAATAGTTATTTGGCTCTTGTTCAATACAAGTGTCTGGCACTGCATTCCTGATTAATTATTCAAGTCATTGGACACAGATCTTATCTGAATGATCATTATACTAATGATTTAATCCAGTGTTCATTATACACTTGGACTGATAGATTCAGTTAATATCAAACAAGACAACAAAAACAAATTGATAACAAAAATAAGACAGGTCTTGTTAAATTCCACACCTTAGAAGGTACCATGGGTCAATGACAATGTTATATTAAATATCAATTAAATTTGTTAAACAAGTACTGTATAGGCACAAAATATATTGAGATTTTAATTTAGAATATGCATACCACAAGAAACATTTACTTAGTATGTCTAATGGTTATCTTGTATCAATTTCAATTAGCATGCAGAGATAATAAAAAAAAGCTTGTGTTTCAAAAAGGATATGACAAAATCTAATGGTAAAATAAAGTACCTTGTAGTAAAGAATTCACCTGTTTGATATGAATGGGCTGGAGAAATTTAGTCACATAGCTATTCTAGTTCATGACATATTTATTAATTATAATAATCTATCAACTGTCTGTCTTATGCTGCTCATACTAAATTCACAATACAGTTTCTTGAACACACTGTATTCCACAGTATTTCATTAAGTCTACCCGCTGTACTTTTTCCATAGTATACTCTGGAATACCATGGAAAGTGTAGAAAACCCTGTAAAACAGTGGGAAAATGAAATATTTTGAAGAATTTAGCATGGAAATGCTGGTCATTGTTCATGGAAAAGGCTGGACATGTCTGGAAAACCATGAACAGTTTGGACTTAAGAATTTTTTCAACACGAAAACCCTGGAAAAGTATGGATTGTTTGAGTAGTTTATTTCAACTATTATGAGGTTTCTAAGCCAAACCCCTATTTTGTATTAGGATGAAAGTATGATTACCTCCCCACAAATGCCATGTTAGTACAAACAAAATATGAAAACAACATGTTGAGTCAAGTGAATTGATTTTATTATTGATTACATATCAAGGACCTACCACTAAATCATCATTGTCATGCAAAAAAGGGTTGGCACAGAAACACCCATTATTGGTAACTACTATGGTTTTTGCATGTAGCATCAGAAGGTATGTAAATAGATAGCAAGTTAAAGCCTCCTGTAGGTCAGTCATTCTTCCCAGTTACTTCTGCCACCAAAAATATACTGACCATCATTTTATAGCCATTCATGTACAAAAAAAGACCTTCATCCTACAAAACAAAACAAAACAAACCTTCCCTGGAGTTGTGTTGACTTGTGGATGATTTTGTATTAATTTTTGTCATATCTCAATCAGGGAATGTCAGTATAAATTTGGGTATATAAAGTTAGATGAGTATAGTCTAAAAGTTCTAAGTGGAGCAGTTAGTTTCAAGTTCATTAGGTTAGAATTTCAAGTCAGTTTAAATGTTCAGTTTAGTAGAGTGATAACCATGAAGTTTTATGTTGTATAAAGTGGATATGAAGGAATTTCAGTGTATTACAGAATGTAGACAGTGCCCAGCTATAGATTTTCCATGGTATTCCATAAAATGGAATGAAAAACTCAAGCATGCAAAACCATGGAGTATTTGGACTAATATTCCTGGTCCTTAAGTAGATTGGAATACCATAGGAAAAAAAGACATCAAAAAGATTAATAAATGCTTGACAATTCTAACATGGAAAACCACTTTTGCATGGAAAATCCTAGAGAATTCTAGAATTGAAAACCATGGAGTATATGGACTAATATTCCATGCTCTTTGTAGGGTAGGCTGGAAAACACGGAAAAAATGAAATGAAAAAGCATGGAAAATACTGGACAATTCTCGCATGAAAAACCATGGAGTATTTAGACATATTCCAAGCTCTGTCCAGAGTAGGCTGGAAAACCATGGAAAACTGCATGGAAAATCCTGGACAATTTCTAGCATGAAAAATCCAGGAATATTCAGGAATACTGGCTTCATCAAAACTGTAATACTTGGCTGGAAGACCATGAAAATGTTTCAAGAAATTAAGACTTCCCTATAAAATAATTCATTTGACTCAGGGACCCTAACAGGATCCCCATCCCATCTGTTAAAATTGTGCACTGTTGGGTGAAAAACTAGAATATTAACTATTTAAATTACATTCAGTGCTCAAAAAGTCTGATAGCCCAGTGCCTGGGGTACCTGTCACCTAAGAAATTGATCATGTTAATGAAATATTGAAACTTACATCAAGATATTGGAAGACTGGTAAATTGATAATATTTATCCCCATGTATGCTTCTTGCCCCATACTTTTACTGAAAGCAGTAAGCATTCAGTACAAATCGAAGTTTAATTATTGTGATCTATGAATTGGGAACAGATTTTTACTAGAAATGGTGCTCACATGGCTTTAACATAGATGCAATTCTAAAATGCTGTTTTAGATATATATAAAAGAAACCAGCTAGAACCAGTCCAGTGGAGACAGGAACTATTCCAGTAATCATTGCAATGATGTATGGCCACATAAGGTAATACATGCTAGCATGCATACATCACAAACTGTTAATTGATTGCCTTGTTGTAATCTTAAGAGTTCAGGGAAAATGATGGATTTTTTCAGGTATTAAAAGTAATAAAGGCATCAAATGTTTTTGTATTGACATTTTGAGTCTTTGATTTTAAAAAAATCAGATGATCTTAAGATAAGGAGAGATTGACTCAAAATGATTTCAGCAACGTTCTTGTGAAAGAGTTTTGATAATTTTTTTTGTTTAATTGCTTTTGCTATTCAAGATTTTTCGAGGTTAAGATTAATGAATAATAAATCAACTGAGTTGAGTCTAGGATTCAGCAGTTTAGGATTGTGGATATGTGAGAAAGCTTGCCAGTAGCTTCTCGTGGGTAGGTGGTTCTTTCCGGGGTTTCTTCCTCCACCATTAATACTGGCGCCATGAATAGCCTATCGTGTGCTGAAAAAATGGCGTTAAGCCCAACAAAACAAACAAACAAAACAATAATGAAGCAATGTAAATGGCATAAATTAAGTGGCCTTTGTCTAAAAAAGGGCTTTGGTCTAAAAAAAATAATTTACACAATATATTATATGAAGCATAGTCAGGATCTGACTAGTTTAGCCTTGTTTAGGGGAGACATTAATATTCATGAGGATCCCATTAAGAACGTTCTATTGCAAGACAAAACACACCCAATCTGATTAAAATGGGGGAAGGACAGGAGAAGAGGCTCAATGTACTGAAATAGCTAGCCATTTCAGGTAAACCCAACTGTTTACAGGAAACATTAAATGTAATGACAATAAAAACAATTATGGTCCATCTGACTGTGATGACAGTAGAGTTGGTTTCCTCCTCACATCCCCTTCTAAGTAGTCTAGCATATTTTATCCAGACTAGGACTACAGGCATAATACCTCATTCTATCCTGAATACCCCTGTGGTCCTAGTATCCCATTTTATCCAGAATATGACTACGGTCATACTCTACTACATATGTGTGCAGTGTCTATAGAAACAAATATTTGTGTACTTCTTAACCAACACAGGAAATGGTTAAGCACAAATGCGCTGTGAAAATTAAAAAAAAACATGGATGGAAAAGAAATTGTTGGCTTGAAAATCGATCACTAAAATGATGGATGACAACTCAGATGTAAACATAGATGTTTGTAGCAAGGGTAGCGAAACTAAAGTTGATGATATGGATGATTCTGATTATAATATTGACTAAATGATGGGTTACAATTGAATAAAGTTGATGAAAGAGATGATGCATGGCTTCATGCACTTTTTGACAGTGATTCAGAGAATGAAGCTATTGTCAAAGCCTTTAAAGATGAATGGGTCTGGGATGATTTTTCACCTCAGCTGCAGCCACGATTTAAATTAAAGTAATATTGTTATTAATGAGATAGTAATGATGTGGTCTTCAAAATTTGGACAAAAATGGTACTGATAGACTGCCTTTATCTTACTGAAAGATTTCTAGGATTAATTTGTGAAGTTGTCATGAGAAACTGCATGCAGAATTACATGTTCTAAAATATTAAGTAAACAAATTGTTCCAGATGTTTTGTTGTCCAATTTTAATAAAATTATTATAAAGTTTAAACTAACAGTGCTAGAAATGTCAAATTTTCACCAAAATACTAGAAATAGATTCACTGAACATTATGGTAAATTTTTAATTTTTTTTTTCTTTTTCTTTCAAGTCATATTTCAAAATATTATTGTGAGCATGTACATTTTTAAATGATAAGACACATTACTGTATTGCAAATTTATTACCTTTTCAAAGATACATAGTTTTATATACTTTAAAAATGAAATAATGTTACAATATTTTTAGTAAACATGGGGAAGGCCATCATAATTTCTGCTGCTGCTGTATGATGCTCTGTTACACAATTTAGAATTGCTTTTCAGGAATCAGACACTGCAGTTAAAATTGGTGAACTGGATAAAATGGGCTCAGAACAGAAAGTATAATGAATTAAGTGACATCATTTGCTATAGCTTATTTGAGCTGGTTGCCAGGAAACATTTTCTACATGTTTATTTCTGTATGTAATGTGATACATACCACTTTAGACCACAGTTATATTGGTGACCAACAATTCAATGTTCAGGAGCAGACACCTGATAACCTTTTTGTTTAATTTCCATTTGTGAATAGATAGTTCCCAAATGACATCATTAGCAGCCATATTTGTGGTATGCTGGCAAATATACTGCAGAGTCTATATGGTATCATGGTACCAATTGTTTCTCCATAGACCTCAATGCATATGTTTTGCGAAATAAATATACTTTCTGTCCTACCTCAGCATGCATGTCACACACTGTCATAGAGAACAATGTCAGTTTGTCAATTTGATAACAAAGAAAATAGGTACTCCATTGCATTTAAGAGAGATAACTCTGCTGGAACTAGACAGGGGTAAGAGTTATTTAGTTACACCAGGCACATTTTCAGTCATGTGTAACACATTTTTAAAAAATCTTAAAAAATACAAAATGTGATCTAGATATGAATTAACATAATCTCACATGTTGCCAAAAGGCTCAACTTCTTTTTGAAGCCAAACAGAAAGTACAACTCTTACATATGCACCAATCACAAACTAGTTTTGTTGTTTATTTCTGAATGCAATGTTCCCTACACCTTAAGCTCAGCCCATTTGGGGTTGTACAATTGGTACTGTTATACCATGTAGTGTTTGGAAGCTGATTTTCCTTCAGAGTGCCTTGTTAAAAATGGCTAATTCTGGTGGATAGGAGAAACTGCCCATGATCAAGGTAAAATGGGCAGAATATCATCAGCTTATGAACTTATCAGCAGCCATTTATAGCTGGAAAAATATCTTGTAATTTAAAGCAAGGTAACACCACACTGTATCCATGATATTACTTGGGGGGAAATAATTATCCTGATATAAAAGGAAAATATTTCAGCATAAACAAAAATCATATTTCCCACACACACCAATTAAAATGGCCAGTAGCTTATGGTAGTTGTATTTGCTCTGTGTCTGTAACTGTTGTCAAGCTACAATAAAAAAAAAGTGGGAAAATTAAGCTTAAGTTATAGCTGATACTGTGAAAGACATTGTGCTTACATTCCAGAACCTATTGATAGAAATAAAAAACATTGCTACCAAAGCCTACAATTTCCAGCTACTTCCTTGATATAACGGGGAGGGGTGAGTTGGGTGTCAATATTCAGGCAAGATATTTATTAGAGACGACAGAAAACATGAAAGACACTTAAAGCAAATGTACTCCTGAAAATCTGTCACGTTTTACAGTCCAGGTATCAGAAAATGTATAAACGTTGCTAGCCATCCAGATTATAGAACAGCAGCCAGTCAAAGGGCTTGTAGTCCTCCCACCCAAGTGTTAAACATTGGTCCAGGAATCAAACCGGGTGTGTTCTCACCAACAATGTAGACAGATAAGAGAGAAGACATTGTCAACTAAGTTTGATTGGGACATTCCCCAGTGATATGGAATCTGAATTAAGGTAGAGTGTGGAATTAAATCTTTAATCAAAATTGTAGCTGACAAGGGTCAGAAATTTATCAGTATCCAGGAACAGATTAGGAGATGTACAGCTTGCCATTAGGAGAATTAAGTATAGCTGCAAGAGAAGCCACTAGTAATTTGGCTGGAATCTTAGGACCAGAATTGTAAGAGAAGGAAAAATTTCAACAAGGTCAGTAAGCTATTTGCTTGATTTTTGCAAAACATTATGGCATCATAATTGTAAGTATTTGTAGCATGTATACTTAATTACTGGGATTGCTTTAATATGTAATGGTGTTTCACTTAAAAAGTATATTTGAGACATGAATTTGAGTTTATGTAGAGAATTATGTAGAATGTTAGTTCGTCAGATCTAATATTTTATTTTTGCTGGTAGGTTAATTCATAGTAACCAGTACCTTCACTAATGCATTATGTTAGAGTTGTGACATATCTGAACTGGAATTTAGGAAAAATGATTGACATGTGCACAATTAGTTACAATAGATGTTTGAATATATCAGAGCATAGATAATTTAATATTTGTATATTTTGGTATGAGTTGTGATGTAAAGATATGCATCTGATTGTTGTTTATTGCATTCTATAATTAAATTATGAGCATGTACTGATGTGATGCAATTTATTGATGTATGTATAAGAGTAATTAATACAGTGCCTTTCTTATGTTGTGTTTTACCATACAAGAATGTACCAGTATTTCAGTGTGAATGAATGTGTGACTGGTGAAATTTAATAACTTTATCTGATGATAGGCTGTGTGTAGTGTGAAATGTGAGTGCTGAGGAAAATATTGTACCATCCTTGTGTTTTCACAAAAAGCTCTTTGGGGGACAGAACTTCTGGTGCAAGTTTAGTTAAATCCTGAGTCTCTAAGAGGGAGACGGAATTAAGATTTGCATTGCAGTCGGAGTCGACAATGTGCAGTCGACATAAAAAAAAAGGGATCGATTGGAAGGAGGAAAAGGGTTTGGAGAAGGATTTTGGTGGGAGTCAGGGAGGACAAGAGAAATTTTTGATATAGAGAGGAATACACTGATGAGTAGAACATTAAGACAGGTGGAAATCTCTCACACTTTGAATCAAATAATGAGACAGGCAAGAAAAGGGTAGCGTTGAAGAAGTGTAATAGGGGAAATTCAAATTATGGACCAATGAACTGTTATTTGCATCTTTAATCATTTAACCATCAGCAGACTGCAGGCTCGAGCTGTATGGACCAACATTTTAAATTAAAAAAATGAGATTAATCTATTCAAATGCCAGTGTTAACAACCAAGTAAAAAATGGTAAACTTTACCTGTTTTCTCTGACAACAATTATTGATCTAATAATTTTTTTTTAAAATCTACATGTCAATGAGTTCTGGTATTACATGTTAAATAAATATGAAGTTCTCTCTAAGATCTGAGTGTTGTCAATCATTTTAGTGTCAAGGAAACCAAATACACCATTTCAGCCCTACACTGCAATTTTTTATTGTACAACTTTTCATTACTGATTGAGGCCTGGTTTTTTAAATCAGGCTAACATGTTCAGACAAAGACTCTTCTCAGAAGAAATAAATGTATGCTAAAACCTAAAACTCAAGAGTTTTTAAACCCCTTGGACTGCCAGATAATTTTTACTGATATACTGTATAGAAGATTGTAAGCACTCCACAGAATTAAAAGGGTCATAGATCCTATATTAATTCAGGACAAGGTCTTGTTTTCAGTTTATGAAACTTAAGCTGTACCATGAAATAAGATTTGCAATGTCATAACATGGATCAGGAGACTTGGCACTCTAGTGTCTGCTCATAGTAGTGGTAGAATGCAGGTGTGAATCTATCACCTTACAAATAACACATATTCATCTTTAAAGATCAAATGAGGTTTGCAAACAGTAAAATATTATTGTCAACAAAACCATGCCCTTACCTTTACCATCACAGGTAGCTAACAAGCAACTGTATCATTTCAGAAGCAATCCTGCTGCACACCTGAGTGTACAGGTAGACATTTGACAATGGATTTGTCTGTTTCTTTATCTTTAACTTCATAGATAATAAAATGGGGTTTGCAAACAGTAAATATTATTGTCAACAATTCAAAAGCTTTACTTCAGCTTTCAGGGGTAGGTAATGAGCAGCTGCATCATTTCAGAGGCAACTGTGTTGCACACCTAACAACAATGTTTACATTTGACTGGATTTGTCTGTTTATTTAAATTAGTTTATCTACATGGACCTACAACACCATGTAGTACATATGTGACAGTAATAAGTTATTGTTCATGGGAAATGCTTTAGTGACACATTTTCTCATTATAACCAGGAAATCAAAAAAGCTGTTGGGGCTTCAAAAAATGATGAATACAATATTTTAATTCTGAGTCTCACTTTCTGATGATGTCACTGCAGCCCAAGTAATACAAGACTAAACAACAAAGAAAATCCAATAAACAATTTACTCTGTGACCTTGGCCTTTTTGCCTTCATCAATCATTCAAGAGTATGCAGTGCTTGTGAATCTAAAGTGATAGAAGTTGCCCACAACCCCAATATACAAACTATCCAATCTGCCTGTGGTAAGCAATTTTATTTTACCTAACAGACTATACTGCTTGATCAAAAACTTAACCAATGACCATTCAATTCAAAACAAGAACTTCATGTGGCATTGACATTTAAGCTGCTAGGCTGTAAATTGATTTCCTTGATGTGTTCCTTTAGGGAAGGGCATAGAGTTTCCATTTCCTTGGCACCACATTACCAATAAGGAGTGCCATTAAAACCAACAAAATAAAAACTATCAATCTATTTGTTGTAGCGAAATTTGACATGATTTAACTGTTTCTATTTCATCTAGTCTTGTACACTGTCCAATTCATTAGAATCCACATTTGAATAAATCTGCTACTTTTCCATCTTAAACTAATTACAAGCAAAGTCTTATTAGCAGATTCTCCCCAAGCTTTCCATTAGGCATTAACCGTTTTATTCTACAGGTCATTTTATTCTACAGGTCGAGTTCTTAACCTATTTAGTATAGAATAAAACAGGCATTTGTGTTTAGTTAAATATTTAAAGGCTATTACCATACTTAACATGAACTTTAAAAGTTTAAAATATTGATATTAGTGGCTAGACAGTAGATTAATTGCTTCTAATTAGAAATATTTACTTGTATATACTTTTAAGAATTTGTTGAACTTGACTCTAACATCTTTGCCAACCATAAAGATTTAAATCAAATTTATAATTTACTGTTGAGTTTGAATGTTAGTGCAAGTTAAAGTTGTTCAGTCAAATATTCCCATTATTACTGTCAAAGCTTTAATTCTTTTCTTACATAACTTTAAATCTCTGGGGCCCTGAGTGGCTGAGTGTGGTCTAGAGTGGTCTAAAGCTGTCTTACAGATCACTGCCATCTCACCTTTCTTCCTGGGTTTGAGTCTAGAATTCATAGAATGTGGATATGTGAGAAAGCTTGCCAGTAGCTTCACGTGGGTCGGTCGGTGGTTCTTTATTTTCTTGGTTTCTTCCTCCACCATTAATACTGGCCGCCTTGAATAGCCTATTGTGTGCTGAAAAATGGTGTTAAGCACAACAACAACTTTAAATCTCAAGTATCAGCAATTCCAAACTCATTTTTGTTCAAGTGATTTAGCACAGGTAAGGCCTATCTATGACAAAGAACTGGTGCAATGAGAAACATCTGAAAATCAGCAAAATTTTAATGCAAAATGCAAAACTTGAAGTGAATAGATGATAAAATGAGCACAGTTCATAATCTGTTTAACATTTCTAGTCAGCTCCTCCACTCTGTTTCTGCACATGGTCCATAATCATGGCAAGTGTCTATTTTTTAATAAACACAAATCACACATTGTCCATAATTATGACAAGTGTCTATTTTTCAATAAACAAATCAATCATAATTAGCCTTTATAACACTCAACATGGTTAAAGTATTTAGTCATTATTCTTTCAAATGGGCAAAGAAATTCCTTCCTTTTGAACAATCCCATTTTTTGTATTGTAACACATTTAGTCCATGACATATGGCAATTCTTTTTAATAAAATTAAATACAAAAATGCAATTTGTAAACAATGTCATGTGAATAAGCATCATAAAAATAACTGCCAATGAAAACAACCAAGCATTATATTCAAGTGAACAAGTTTGCTTCCTGGTTTTTTGTTGTTTCCCTTATGCCATCTGTTCAAGTGTGGCTTAAATATTAATTTATTCATGTAATCTAGCAAGTGTAGCTTATGTGTCCTTTAATTTCTGGAGCAAAATTTTCAATTCATTTCATCAAAAGTTGAAACCACTGTATGAAAGCCCTGAAAATTGTACCTGGATAGAGTTTATGTAGTCATCAGGAAGAAACAACTATGATCCACCAGATGGACCTAACACAAAGCTAAATTTTGCAAAATGTATACAAAAAAATTGACTGCCAATCCCTGTTAAAAACTATCATCTCTACTACATGTTAAACTTAATTCATGAAAAAATAAATAACCATTAATAGAGGTACATGCAGTTTACTTAATTTTAATATTTCCCAAAACCTCATATAAAATTTATAATTATTAAAGTACTGATAATTTAATTCATATTTTAGTTAATATTTTGACTTACTCTAACTTCACTTTATGTTTCTTTACATTCATTTTAGTAGTACTTTCTTCAATTTTGATTCATTTCCAGTCTTGTTCCTTATTTACCTCATGTCTTTTAGTTTTTGATAATCAGGCATGTTCCTTATCAGCCAAACCTTTTTAAGTCCAACACTATGACCAAAATGTCCTGGCATTAAAATCAAGTAAGTACATATGGTGAAAGTCTTATGCCACTACCCAAATTCAACCAACACAAAGAAACAACATGCAGCATGATTTAACAACTTTTCTTACACTAGCTATAAATTATCATTCTCATTATTAAAGACAACCAAAACAAATAATCAAGTTTACTTTTACTTTTTCAGGCCACAATGTGTCCTACTTCAAAACTTCATGTATAAAAGCATCTACCCTCCCAACTAATTATTTATAAATGCTATTAAACCTAAATAACATCACAAGTAGAAAACTATGTGAAGGTAATCTAATTTTGCTATCCAAATAGTGATTGGTCTTCCTTATTTTATGCCAACTTGAAAATATAAAAATACATTTAAAATGTCCAGATATAACAAGACTACAGTTTGCAATAAATCGTAGACAACAGTTATGGTATCACATGTCAGGAAAATCCCTCAAGTATATCCTATAATTTTTGAATAAAATCTGATAACACCAAGAAAGCAAAAGATTCACAGGCAGATGGCCTAGTTCTTATTTTCTTCTTTCAATTGCAGCTATTGGTCTGCATTATTTTAAGGTTTGAAAATATGCCCTAAACTATAAATGCAAACAGCTCCACAGTAAATCATGTGCAATTTAGAAACAAACACTAATAGCAGAGTAAAGGCACATATAGTTAGACTGTAATTAACTTTAAATAGCTTCATTCAAAAAGACACCTACAGGTAGCAAAATCTAATGGGTTACCTTGACTGGAGTTTAATTACCCTACCAGATATCTAAGGCAGCTAGATACTTTACAAAGTTCTTAAAACAATGTGACCAGTCAGTCCTACAGATATTCTTTCATGGTTTGCTATGATTAACTTTATATAGTAACCGCTCCTGTGGCCTAGTGGTTAGAGCATCCGCCCCAGATGCTGGAGGTTGTGGGTTCGATCCCCTATTGAGTCATACCAAAGACTTTTTAAAAAGTGGTACTAACAGCTGCCTCGCTTGACGCTCAGTATTAAGAGGATACTGTTAGGACTAGTCAACCTGGTGTCAGGATAATGTGACTGGGTGGGACATCATGATACATGTCTGCGGCATGATGCCCAAGGTCTAGATATCGATATAAACTACCACACTGCAGACATCATAAGGATATGACTGAAGAATTGTTAAAGCTAAGTTAAAAAATCATAATCACATCACACTTTATATAGCTTCATTAAAAAAGACTGTACAACAGGTAGAAAAGTCAAATATGTAATTAGACTGGAATTTAAATACCTTACAAGATATGTAAGTCAGGTAAATACTTTACAAAGTTCTCAAAACTGTGATCAATCAGCCCTCCAGATATAGTTTTGTGGTTTACCATGACAAATCCCTGAATTTTTTGCAGGACAGCACAACTCTCTTCCAACTCTACTAACAAATTGAAGTATATACTGTATGAGATCAAGAAGGAATGACAGTGGCAACTGGTTCTATCCAACACTTGGTGCAAACCCTTCTACCCAACAGTAGCTTAGTGGTTGGTGTGTTGTTATAGCAACATGTCAACAGGAGACAACTTACTGGGTGAGAAAGCCTGCCAGCAGGTGGGTAGATTGTTCTTAATTGTCTTTTCCAGGTTCTTCCTCCACTAGGTCTATTGGAACCCAGCTACAGCCTACAGAGTACTCAAAAATGGCATTATACAAACAACAGATTACTGGAGTCAAGTATCCTGCCATGGGACACACTATCACACCATACCCAGCCTGGTCAAAGCAAGATTTGCAGCCATACCTTTCTAGTCACCTATCCTGCATGCTAAGGAGTCATAATGGCTCTAACTAATATGGGAAAAGTTTATGCATTTAAATTTGAAGTATTGATATCAACATTGATTTGGACTATTGCTCTTCAATAATATTTGTATTAAAATATTAATATTGACAAGTACTTCACATATGCAAGCACATGTAGTTGCATTGTGAAAAGCATGGTTTGTTTTTTTTAAATTAAAGCCCAAGGCAATTGCAGCAGACTATCTCAACTTGACTGTGTCACCATCCTTCAAATTATTAGAATATTAACAGTCTTCCTGGGCAGAAGAGCCTGGGAAAGGAAATATGATATTCAAGCAATGTATTAAACAATTGAGGCTCCCTCCCTAAATACTTCCCCCAAACATCAACCACAAATATTATCACAACATGGGGTATTTTAAAAGAGTTATGCTAGCATTGTTCTCAATCTAACATATATACTGGACAGACTAATTTAGGGGTAGGGGCCAGAATTTATGTAGAAATTGATTGACCCATGCACCTAATATAAAATCCAATCAAAATATGTGTGGTCAAAAATGTCCATATTTTTGATAGTTATTATAAAGCACAACATAATAATATCACACACCTGACTTGAGTGAAGTTCTTAGAATAAAATGTTTATGCACCCCAACCCGTATTGTATACATGAATTTTTCACATCCGAAGACCATTTTAGACAGTCATGTGGTGCTCACAGTGCAAACACAAGCCCTTTTCCTGGTTGATACATTTGAAAAACACTGCCTACTAAAATAGCTTGATGCAATTCAGAATACAGTAGTTGTTATCCAAGCCATTTTTGAGATATCTAACAAGAATGCCTTGAATTCATGTATCTACAATTATTTTTAATGCCTATATTTTAATAGGTGGCTAGCTCTACTTCCTAGATGACTATATTTCAATTGCTACATACTGAGCAGTGACTATGGAAGGTGGACATGCTTCACATCAATTTTAAGTACAACACAAGCCAGAAACAGCTAGTTGACAAATGTATCCATCTCTTAAATTATCACACAATAATAGCTCCCATACTCATACAATACCCTCAGCTTAAGAAATTTGCCAGGGACCAGTATGCAAAAGTGGCCCTGCCACCCTCAAGGCCTGTCCTTATTGTTGGTTTCTGACTGAGGGGTGGGGATGGGGCGGAAATGTCAGCCTCACAAAACAGTTTGACAAAAAAAATATCCGAACTGCAACAGGAAACTCAGAGCAGTTTTAAGTTTGGGTGCCCTAGGTACAAACTCTAACCTTAAAAGTAACTAGAATTGCAACTTAGTCTCTCATGTAGGGTATTGCATTATATTTCCATGTGCATATGAGTCATTTTGTTAAATTTATTAATTTAGTACTAAACTGCTAACAGAACCAACACCAAAGTTGTTTTTGGCCCCAGTGGGGCTTCCTGCAGTGCAAGGCCCTAGGCACATGCCTGGAATGCCTATGCCTTAAAAGGGCACTGAGGACAATCCTACCCCACCCTTGTTAAATGGTCTGCCCCAAAATCTTACAAAGCCAAATTAAAAGCACAGCTCTGAATGCTATTGAAAAAGATCTAAAATTTGTTTTGTTTGTTTATCATAAATTTGTTTTGTTTTTTATCATCAGAGGCAGTCAACAACACAAATGACATATATATATATATATATATATATATATATATATATATATATATATATATATATATATATATATATATATATAATGGAGTGTTCATAAACGCAAAATGTTTTGGGGGAGTTTTTCAATTCAATTAAGGTCTTCCATATATATATATATATAATCAAAGGCAGTCAACAACACAACATTCCTATTGCAGATGATGTACAAAGATATGCTTGTGGAATATATATATTTCAATTCAATTAAGGTCCTCCAAAACCAATTACCCCTACAGGTATAACTGATTCATTGGGTACTGGATAAATCATGGGGCTAATCTAGGTAGGCTACACTGCACACTTAAGTGCTTAGAAGTTCAGCTGCATTTTGTGGGTCCAATAAACTACTACAGTCCTGGCTAGATAACAAAACTGTGCTAATTGAGCAGGATTTTATACTCCTCCTATCCCCTGCATGGAACCTGGCACAATAAGCAGTATAAATGGCCTGCTTTATTGACTTTACACACACAGTTAAACATTCTATGTTGACTGAATACTTTGATACTTTAGTTAAATCAGCCAAAAAGAAAACTGATACAATCCCTAGAGATAAGTCTTAACCAGTAATGCCCCACAAAAAGGTCAGGAAAAGGAAGAAACACCAACACAGATGGATCATAGAAAACAAAATGAAACTTCCTTCTGTAAAAGAGCATCCTCCACCTGCCTTGAAAATGGTCATATATATCTGGTGCAGAATAAGCAATTCCAGTTTTAATTTAAATCTCTTAACTGGCCACTTCTCTACATTAAAAAGGGAGCTGAGACACTAGGTTGGGAGTGTGAAAACTTTTAATCCAAGGTGATACCATTTGATACCAGCCATTAAACTGCCTCTGTATACAATTTCACACACAAACATTTCCATACCCTAAATAAAACCTCAGTAAGACAATCCATAATTTCTGCAAATGTTACCAGCTTTAAGCAAACTGTAATAATATATACTGTCTGCAAACATGCATTTAAAATGTTCAGAAGTGTAATTGGAAGCTTATGCAGTAATGGTGAACATTTTGTTCAACTAAATAGTCTGAGAAGCATGAAGGACTTGTTACATGCAATACAGCACAGTTCCAAACCCTATGCAGCTCAATGGCTTCATACCATCTTCAAAATCTGGACCAATCTTCTACTTTATTTTACATTTCTCGCACAGATATCACAATCGTCTCTTTTGCAAAAAGACATAGTAAAATCACACAATGTTCAGTAAAGATAATGGCTGCCATTCCTGCTTTTTTCACAAAAAATTCTGAAAATTCCTTTTTATTATTCTGTGCTATTTAAACCTTTTAAGAGGAATATTTTCCCTTTTGTTTTGAACTTGAATCATTTTTCAGATGTCTTTTTTGTGAACATTCTATGAGCAACAGCTTGATCATGCAGATGATCTGCATGCAGAAAAGGCACACAGTTGAAAGTGTGCATGATATTCCTTTTTAGTCATTCTGATTCTCAGAACTCCCTTGATTTTAATATAATGATCAGAAATCAGTCATGGACTGGCACACTATCTTGTTTCTGTAATTTTGCTATTATTCCTTAAGACCATACTTTATGTGCCCTTTCCATGATGATTTATGATCAAATCATAAGAACTGGCAGGTCTGCATAATGACAGATTAACAGACAGCACTTTTGTTCCATTGTCCACAAATTATGACCAGAGGCATTAAATTAATAGATTTCCTTCACCCCATGTCCCTTTAAAATTGCTGCCCACACAACCCACCCTTGTGCAACAGCTAAGATATGCAGGATTGTATGAAGAGAAGGGCAGCAAATCTTATTTTCAACAACTGCATATTAGCATTGTATTTGCTAAAATTTGTTGCCCTCTGCCTTGTTGGGCTGTGCAGCAGAAGTATATCACTGATCCTTAGTCTACTTTTTCCCAGTTGGGAAAAAAAATATATGCCTAATGTTTTTGTGACCAAGTTAGCTTTGTCTTAGTCAATGAGGTGGCATGAAAAACCTTGCCAGTAGCATTAGACTACTTTCTAGTCTTCTTTCTAGTCTTCACAAAATTGGGCCAACCTCTAACAAATGTCCCACAAAAATTACAATCAGGCTTGGGTCAAAGCTGCTCCAAACCTACACAAACCTGTCTTGGGACAAGATATCTCTAATTGTTATAGATTTACATATTAATTGCATTATATATACAATTTCTCTATATTGTGAACAAATGAAATTCTATTAATTTATTCATAACAAAGTGTATGTCAGTTAGATTTGCATGTAAATATACTAGATTTATTTACAGTATCATCCTGTAAATAAATCTAGTATATTTACATGCAAATAAAAAAGACATATAGCATGATGTCCCACCCAGTCACATTATCCTGATACCAGGCCAAACAATCCTAACACTAACCTCTTAATGCTGTATTTACTGTATCATCCTTCTACAGGCTAAATTGGGTACTGGATAGACTTGATGTCTATAACACACTACCCAATACACTCCATAGCTGATGCATTACCAACTGATGGAACAAATTAAGAAATCATGACTGAGACTGTCATCCCACACCATTACACAGTCAGTTTTGGCCCAAAGTTTGCAGATTTTTATGAGCCTTTACTTTGAACTTGTATGGATCCATAACACTTATTTATCAATAAATATTTATTATTTTTATTATCTAATTACTTAATTAGTACTGATAATTCAAAACTTTAAGGTCTGATTAACCATAAAAAGCAAACTAAAATTAAAAAGTGAAGAAAAAAGGGACCTTCTTTCGCAATGAATTGTTTGGAGTCATACAAATTAGTAAAAATGAATCTTTTTCTGTAGTTAATACAGTTCTGACTGTTGGATGTTCTGCATATTAAGTATCACAAACAAAAAAATTCCATATGAACATTACTGATTACTATGAATGTTTACAATGTTAGCCAGATAATAAACTGGGTCAACAAAAAAACTCCAGTCTGTCATAATTTATATCAATGAAGTTGGATTATTTTTCTTGAAAACACTTGCAGCTCTCATTATGACATCTTAGCATGTGACATTCAATCTATTTTGCAGGATCACATTTCTGGGTTTATCTCATCCACAAATGTCCAAAAACTTGAACAATGATATTGCTGTATTTCTCAAGGCAAGAAATGTATTATGATCTTCCAATACATGCAGATGTATGAGGCTCAAAATAAAGTGAATTATCACCAACTACTGAAATTTTCTGTATTGAATTTAATGACATCCTAAAAATCATACACAGATGCACTGAACATAAAGAAACGTAAAATTATACAATGACCTTTTACAATGGACATTACAGTCACATTATTATTATAGAAATTGTTGACATAGAGAATGCAATGGGATGTATTAGGGTAGTCTGAGTTTATTGTGGGACTACAATGTTAGTTGGTCAACTCTAAAATTGACTAAGTATTCCCAGAATCATTTAATCAACTGTTGAATTTGCTGGCTTAAAGAAGGCTGAGTTTTAAGGTAAATATATCAACTGTGTCCAATCTAGGTTACTCCTGTTAGATTTTACTGATAGAAGGTATAATGTACAAGGCAAACATTTTTCCTTCATGACTGTACATTTTAGGAGTGGATGGCTGAACAATGCATGGGTACAATAAAATAACATCCTCTATTTACATTTCTTTAACTCATACAGCCCACTCAAACCTCACTATACTACCAATTACTCCAGTTATGTCACAAATCTCTATAGTTCTGATTAGTCAGTTTCATCTTATATTTTCGACCTCATTTAAAATATTTATATATATATATATATATATATATATATATATATATATATATATATATATATATATATATATATATATATATATCTGTGTGTGTGTGTGAATAAGAGGTCAGAGCATTGTGTTTAGGGGTGAAACAATGGGTCACATATCAATATGGTTCACAATACACAGCTTATGATATGATACATTATCAATACACAGACCAACTTTACAGTCTTACATTGTTAGAAAGTCTATTAGTGATAGGTTGTACACTTTGATTTTATTTATTGGTTGCATTTCCAATATACAGGTTACAGACACAAAAGCTTAGCATATATTACATGTCAATCTCTACTATGACAAAAAAACAAAAATACATTCAATGGATCACCTGTTGTTTTTCAGTGACTTGCATTCAACTTTTTTGGCCATATAAGGCCGTTCTATTTGATCAGATGCAGAATTCACTTTATCTACCAGAACAAAGGTATTCTGATCAAATAAAGATCTTTACATCTTAATTGCATTTTTCTCATTCTTATTTTTTTCTGTTTATCTAAACCCCAATATGGAAACATAGTTTTTGAGCACATGATCCCTCAGGGCTAAATTATTTGCCAAAATGAAATAAAACCCTCTTTCAACTTACAAATTATCTGTATTTTAATTTGACTCTATATTCCGTCTTGTATAAATTTTCTAAAGATGTATGATGTACATGCTACATTTTTTTTTCCATCCAGCATGTACATTGGACTCCTATTTACCACCATTTTTGTGGCTTAAAATAACCCAATTATATCTCCATTAACACTTTTCCCATGAAATAAAACCCTCTTTCAACTTACAAATTATCTGTATTTTAATTTGACTCTATATTCCATCTTGTATAAATTTTCGAAAGATGTATGATGTACATGCTACATTTCTTTTTCCATCCAGCATGTACATTTGACTCCTATTACCACCATTTTTGTGGCTCAAAATAACCCAATTATATCTCCATTAACACTTTTCCCACCTTCAATTATCTGTTACACTTCAATTAAAAACTATTGTCATCAACCAGTGTTTGCCAAATGAAATCATCATATGAAGATAAACCACTCTGAGAATCAGCCATTTTGGGTTAGCACATATTTGAAACATGCTTTTGTAAAATTTCAGTAATGCAAGTTCAAATAATGACATAATGCTTGTTCCAAGGCACAATGTGCCAATCAAATTAAGTTTAACAATGATTTATGTCATGTGATTAGCAATGCAAATAATGAGTTCCAGGCCAAATTTTCATCAATGCTATAGCTTTGTCAGTCTACAGATTAAAGTTGTTACCAATTAAAATCACAATTTCTGAGAAAATGAACCTTGCTGGTATGGCCGGATGTATGGGTTTCTAGTTAGGCTATCTAGTAAGTGGCTATCCTATGACAACATTGCACAATATCAGCAAATGCCAGTCTTTGATAGGAAGTAATAAAGCTGGCTCTGATCCTACACAGCAGCATAAATGTCCAAAAATCAGATACCTAGTGTCAAAAGGAAACTATACTACTTTATGCTGAACAAGCTATTGCAGTAACATAATAACCATGGAACTGGTGGGAAAGGAGCAATATTATAAGCAATTTTATTTGTTATTAATTTTCAGATGGCAAATAATCACTGACTAGACTATTTCATTTCAACAACAAAAATGCCTCTGATGAATTCTTAATTTAAAGAATAAGAAGGCAACATAGTAAGCAGCTAATAATGTTAAGAAAATATGAATATGACAAATATCACCCTTTTTTATTTTTCACCACTTGTATTGATATGTGTATCAGTACATCATAAATACTGTGGCATGGATATACTGATGAATCCTTTCAACCCTAAATGTGGTAGTGGTTTATGTGTCATGTGATAATCCCCTTCTTCCACTAAACCATGTGGCATCAACATTAGTCATGATAAACCAATATGGGTGGCATCACAGAAAAGAAAGAAGTAGCTCTACAGTAATACCAAATATTGTCAACTTGTACTAGCATAAAAACAATTTTGACTGTATAATTTCTGGTTGAAAATTATTAGTTTCTGAGCAGGTGTTCAGACTTGAGACTTTTTATCATTATATCTAAAGTAGTATGATTTCAACTGCACATAGAACAATGAACTGTTGAAAAAAGTAGTGCAAGTTTGAGATTTGGAAGAAAAGGATGCCAGGACACAAACATTTTTTGTCAACTTGGTTTCATTAAAATAACTTATCTCTATTTTAACTGAATTCAGCATTTTCAGCTACCATCGCATTTCAAGCAACTAAAATATATGTCAATGAAACTTAAAAACATGTTGCAGGATTTGATTCCATCAGGAAAAATACTGAAGTATAGGCGTCAATATGGGCTGCCAAGTATACAATATTTTTCGAAGGTTTGGCCTCTATAATTTCCCCCGTCAGTCGAACAAAGAACATGCTACACAACATTTATTGCTACAGTACAACGATACACCCCCACATCATATCTACCACAGCGGACGTTTTACATTGTAGGATTTGTAAAAAAAGGTAACTGAGCTATGCACAGCACACTGCAGATCGCAATAAACAACCGGTTTGCCCTTTGAAAATGGCATAAACATAACGTAAACTGACGCAGATGAACATTACAATCTTTAAAACTTAACTGAAAATAAGCATGCCAACTGTATCCCTTTTCAATAGTTATCTTTCAACCACAGCCATGACAGAGTACCAATAGGACCCATAACGCACAGGTTAAATAAAGCTACAGCGGCGACCTAACAAACGCGACAACACTAGACAAATACATGGCAATTTAAAATTACAAACTTAAATCTTTAACCCAATACGATTTATGTACTGTATTGTTACAACTTGGACCCTAGCCCTCAATTCAATAACAGATACCCTAACTACATTTGTAACTAGCCCCTGTGCAGCTCCGTACATCTATTTAGGCGACACTACTTCACGCATCGACGGCTCCAAATTTCAAAAGAGAATTGATGCACCAAGGAGCGCTAGTTTTGTTATGGTACCAAATGTAGACTTACCTGATATAGAAAGTAAGACCAAAAAAGTTGTCACAGAAAATATGTTGGCTAAATCCATTGCTAAGTCTTTTTGTTTCCAATTCAAATGTTCTGAGTCACTAGAATTCTACGAGACCTTTGGAGACACATCCGCCATGACTCAACTTTTCTGTTCCCGGCATGCACTGTGCGACAGGTAAGTGCCAGTGTTTACCTGACTTTCCCGAGGCGCCCAAGGGAATTGATTTTACTGCCAATAAAATATAGAGTATGCTTTCAACTATAAATGTGATACCCTTTAAGAGGAAATTTAGAGCAAGAACAAAATGCCTGTGCGCTAAATTTAACAAATAACCTGACAAGTGTAAAATTATAATTTAACAGATATGGAACTTTTCAGTCATTTGAATATTCTGATTTATAACAACATTTAATAAAAGCACAAATGTTTGTATATAATTTGTCGCTGGTAAGTCAGCAAAGAAAATTCCTTTGATTTCTGCACTTGGTTTTTTTAGTACACAAAAACAAGATCAGTGTTCAAAAAGTATGCATATAGAAATTCAATTTCAATTTTAGACAAATAATCAGCGTCTGTTGTGTTTCAGTGAATAATCCTCAACATATATCACAAGATATCACTTTCGTATTTTTTTTTTCTAGTGGACGTTGTATCATCTGTAAAATACAAATACATTGGTGTTCAAATCTAAAATAACTGTTAACCTCCGCCAAAATGCCTGGGCGTCCATATCTCAAATGACCTTGCTTGGACGATACACTTGCACAAATAAAACCAATGTCATGTAGCCAAACAACCACATCAACCATTAGCACTCCCAAAACGTAGCAATAAAACTAACCACGAAAGCTTAAAAAAGTGGGCAATGAATGTTTCTCCGTAAATATCGTTACTACTACATATGGGGTTGCTTCTAAAGAATGGACCCATAATCTTATCTATCAACTTGAGTCAGTCCAGTTCCAGCTGTGCTGCCAGATGGATGAAACAAGACTACGGACACAAAAGGTTTCAATCTGGCCGCTATATAGCTATATACACTGGAATCTGGCTGCTATATACACTGGAGGAGATTTAAATGAAGAAGAATGGACAGTTAAAGATCCACGTGTCTGTGTGTGTGTGTGTATATATATATATATATATATATATATATATATATATATATATATATATATATATATATATATAAATGGACAGTTAAAGATCCACGTGTCTGTGTGTATATATATATATATATATATATATATATATATATATATATATATATATATATATATATATATATATATATATATATATATATGTGTGTGTGTGTGTGTGTGTGTGTGTGTGTGTTCTTGTTGCTACCTCAACGGAAACGTTTGTACTCTTATGTGTCTGCAAGATTTTGCTGATTGTGAAAATCACCATAATCTTGCATAGAACCATAACATCCCCAATTAATGGAAATCCTCATTCTTTCCCAACATCATTATTTGCATGTAGGATATTAATTGTGAACTTGCCAGATGTATAAATGGGAATCCAGTACGGACCTATCTATCTCTTTAGAGAGGCGCCGATCTTGACGTCGGTAAATTCAACACGCCCATTATACTTGACTGTAATTTATTTAGTTACAGTCTCTTCAAATATCCAACAATTATATTACTTTTTTATTCTTGATCGCACCACTTTCACGTAGCATACACTTATCCCTAATATAATGCCTAAACGAGCAACTTCAAGAGTCCTATAAAAATGTTACATATTATTAGAATATCTTTGGGATGTCCATTACCAGAAATTATGCGTACACCCGGGTTTTCTTATTTGATGACGTAAGTTAAAATAGAAAATCTTCTGTTATAGGGTATTTTGTATTTACGTAGGTGTTTTGTGCTTATGTGGTGTTTATCATCGTGATCTTCTTTTCCAATTTGTGTGCGGGAAATGTCGTTTCAGAGAGGGCAATACAGTCTGTCCAACCCACCCAACCCATCCCCCTCGAATATCTTCCACTTGCCCATTTAATTGTCAGATCTGGCACACTCGAGATTTAATTTATTGCCGCTCAATCGTTTATAAGACGGACACGCGTGGCCTTTATTGTTCCTTTATACTAAAACTCCAGCAGGTGTCATCTACTAATTGTTTATGTGCTCAATAATGAACCTTGTTATTGATGCTGTATCTAATTATGATAAATAACGGATTATGGACGTTTCTTGGTAAGGATGGTGGGGGGTGGAATTATCCTCTCAAATGATTGTAATAATAGCATGCTTCATTGTTGTTAAGGACGGGATTTTACGAATTGATAGATAGATAGATAGATAGATAGATAGATAGATAGATAGATAGATAGATAGATAGATAGATAGATAGATAGGTGGTCAACTTATATCGTATTATGGACAGTTCTATGTGTTGACAAGGGAGATATTCTCCTCTATGATTGTAAACATAAAGAGGTCCTGGTAGTGACTGTTATATGACCTGGTTTTATTGTTGGCAATTATGTACCGCATACACTCCTTTGTGATTCGAGTCCAGCTGCAAACGATGTAGACTCTGATCTTCTATCACATCATGCGTCCATATGTCATAGTCTGCATCATTTCGTTCAACTGATTACTACAAGCAGCCTGCAGATAGCTGGCTCTGTTCGTGCATTCTGCGATGGCAGATCTGGGTTTGTGCAGTATGCAGTTTAAATAGAATTATTAGAGTGTATATGGTAGTTAATCATTAATGCAAATGCTTATTCGGTAACTTCGTTCATTTTCAGACTCGTTTTTATTTTCTTCTCTAAGTAGGCTCATCAATTATATCATTTTGAAAAATCGATAATCAGGAAATTACATGCGACAACGATTTTCAGTTATGACCATAACTGTAAGATAAATAATGAGTGGGTGAGTGGGCAGTTATGACCATAACCGTAAGATAAATAATGAGTGGGTGAGTGGGCAGTATGAAGTCAGAGATTGCATTAGTTGCACTAATTTTTATTTTGCTTCTTATACTGAAAGCGCCCGGGAGAAAACGTCAAACTGCGTGAAATGGAATGTAACGCCGAGGGTGAAAGATAGGTATGCACTCTTGTGTACAGTCATTCTAAATTGATATTAGTCACACCAGGTAAGAATAGACTGCTAAACAAGTAGCTATGACTGTAAGGTATTCATTGTTCGGCAAACACATATTTTTATCTGGACACACTTTCAATTTTTTAACTTTCTTCATCATTTGATTTTTTTGGGAGGTGTTTTGTTTTATTTTTATTTTATTTATTCTTATTTTGTTTTGTTTTGGGGAGGTTTGGGGTATTTTATTTTTCTTGTAGGTCGCAATTTGGATGTAATAAAATAACGTAAAGTTAATTAATTGCGAAGCTATTCGGTACTTTTTAAATGACAGCAGGTTCTTTCACATTGCTGCAAATTATCATGATACGGGTGTCTTTTAAACCAAGGCATGCAAGACAAGCCGAAACGGGGGTTGGGTGCGTTTTCGGAAATATATGTTCGGGGCCTGGCCAACGATGATTTTTAATTTTATAAAAGAAAACTTTTGTTTGAACTAGTTAGGAGAGGCCCACGATTTCTGACCTCAGAGCCCGTGATCGCTCTCTACGGCCCCGAAGGCACGAAATTCATAATTATATTAATAAAAATATATAGTAGGAGAAGATTGCATCTGTATTCTTAATAAGTTCAAAATAGACCATATACAATATGAATTTGCTATAAAAGAAGCGTGTGTGTTTCGATAAGCAGCATGTATTTCAATATTTACTTTATTCTCTGTCATTCAAATTGTTTGAATAATAAATAAACTCTAACATATAGCACCTGAAATTAAGTGGACGTTCCCAACAATGCGCCAAGTTCGAACCAATTTTTATCAAATTGAAGACTGGCATAATACTAACAAATACTATCGTTCAGTCAGAGCGAAACATACAATCTTTTGGCCCTCTTCCAATATATCTAACTGGATACCTATCGTATCCTATCTTATTTATCATGTACATAAAGTAAGTACTCCTATTGTTGACACCTATACTGGCTAGAGATGTAGGTACCGTAACGGTAATAGACAAATGTGTCGTATGTCTAAAACAAGAAAAATGTTCAGCAGGCACAATGGGAGAAATCTACGCTAAGTGAGATAAACCTATTCATAATGAGATAAATGTACACCTAAAGAGATAAGTCTGTGCTTAATATGCAAAGAAAACGAGCAGAATATACAACCAATGAAACTCGGCGTCTCGACTTTTTTCAGAGGTTAGGACCTTGCACTGAAACTTGAACCTTGTGCTGATGACGTTAGCGATAACGCCGAGGTTGATGATATCTGTACTGCGTGTATCTCTTGTATTGATCTCCACAAAGACGGAACAAAAAGCAACGACAAATTGACAGCATACAATCATGTAGGTGCCGTTTTCTTATCTTGTGCTGTTAAGAAATTAATTTAATTCATTGGAACCATTTAGTGGTTAAAATAAGGACACTATCGTGATGTTAGTAATAATTTTTTTTTTAAATTTTGTTTGCAATTATCTTTTTGTTCCTTCTGTAAGTGGGAAAGAATGCATATATGACGAGTACACCAGGCAAGAACTCACCAACTCTCCAGACCTAAAGGAATCGCAGCGAAAAGAATTATTTCCTGCTTTAAGAAAGCCAGAAAATAGATTATATAAGAGAGAAATTCGCATCTCTCGTGATGCTATATTCAGCTTTGTTTGTTTGGTTGTTTTTTTGTTTTTGTTTTTTGTATTATTTTTTTTTTTTGCTGTTGTTGGGGTTTTTCTTTGGCAAATATACTTAATTCTTAATTGTGTATAACATACACGTAGCTTTTTAACACTATATGAATACAACTTACACTTTTGCATTTTTTTAACATGTGCAGAAATACCTTACCAGTGGGGAAGTACAAGTTAAGAAGAAGCAGGGTACTTTGAACCTGAATATAATTTATACTCGTGATATTATCATAAAATTATATATAGACATCAAGTTTTCACATCAAAAGATGCACATAGTTGATTAAATGATATATCCATATTCCATCCCACAGCATTGTCCAAGCTACTGTTTGCCTAGCAAATTTTATATTTGTATTTATTTTATTCCCAAACGTTTTTTACTGCAGTAATTGAATTTATATTAACTCCTTTAAGACACTCATATATATATTTGCTATCGCCCACATTTAATACACGGGTTTGAAAAGCAACATCATTAATAAAGCGGTACCTTAAACTAAAAGACATTCATATCAAGATAATTTCAAGCAATGCGATATAATCTGGTGGTATGCTGACATGCTGTTTAGTTTTATTAGAGCATATCTTAAGAAGTATTTGTACCAAATTTTATCACACTTGGAGTATAGAAATTAGAAACGGTTTGCCCATTGCTTTTCATTTAAAAGACACGGTTGTTAAAAGAGCATGAGAGTCTTGTGTGCCATTAGTTTGATAGAGCGTGTAATAAGAAACAAATCTTTCAAGTATGAATAAAATTGGTTCATCCGTGTTAGAAAATAGGTTTCTCTCACTGTTGCTAAGGAAGAACCATCTTTCCTCGTGTAGACCACCTCAAACTTCAAATTGAAACCTCATGTTCTATGAAAGAAATCCTACAACGATTGATCAAAATATGACCAACATGTCTCGAAAATCTATTTAAATTACGTTTTATTAATGGCTGTTATGGAAGCCACTCTGTGACAAGGTAAACCATCCGGACCTAATTGTTCATAAAGCATGTTAAAACAAACAGCCATACCCACATTTTGTTATAGCATATCATGGGGAATATTCCTGTCAAATACGGCTGAAACTGACTAAGCGGATTTTTAAAAAAAAAAAATCGAAAACAGTATTGATGAACGACGTAAGGCGTATGCCAGAGGCATTTTGGCCCAGAGTACAGTGAGTCAAACGATAATATATATATATATATATATATATATATATATATATATATATATATATATATATATATATATATATATATATATATATATATATATATATATATTAGTCACTGGGGGAAAGAGGAAGTGTGATGAATTACACACAATGGAATGAAAAGAGCTGAGTTTCATTTCCTGTTCTGCATATAATACAAATATCAAAATCCATGTTGCTCTTATACAAAGTAAGAGCATCAAAAGCAAGCAGAGGATTTAAAAGAGGTTCTCTGGGGAAACGATGTAACAAACTGAGAAAAAAGGATCAAACTGAACTATTCTATTTTAAATTCGTCCCCATCCCAAACAACAACAGTCAAAAAGAACTCCTAAATTCTGATCATTAAGAAAAGCTAGGACAAATTATGTAGCTAGCCATTACAAATCATCATGTTTGTCACCTACTGCGTAATTCGAAACATCATCGGTTTGCCTTATTAGTCAATACCACATCCATGTACAAATCTTTTTAAAATCGTTATTGCAAACATGGCTGTAAATAAAATTTGTTATATTGGTTACCGTTCCCTACGGCTATCATACTTGCGCAACTCAGGTGACTGTAATTAGAGAATCATACTCGCGACAGCAGATTGAAAATATCGACGCGTATTGATAAAATATTAAAATATAAGAGAGAGAGAGAGAGAGAGAGAGAGAGAGAGAGAGAGAGAGAGAGAGAGAGAGAGAGAGAGAGAGAGAGAGAGAGAGAGAGAGAGAGAGTACATTATAATATATAATATCTTTTGAAATGCATTAGCAGTTGAGATATGTTATGATCATAACTATGGAAATAATTTGTGACTAGATTGCTCAATCGATTGGATTTTGATTTTCATGGATGTACCAGTTTTCTCCCTTACGAGAAACCAATACCTGTATGACTCAGTTTTAACCTGTTTTCCCACACCCACATGATTCGATATATCCGAGTCATGACGTTAATAACATCATAGTCATTCATTTAGCAATAGTTATCTTGTTTTTCATGCATCTTGTTTCATCTGTCGATTAGAATATACATATAATATGAATAGTGAATCAAGTCAAGAAATAAATTTTGCAGTTAGCGAGAGAGAGAGAGAGAGAGAGAGAGAGAGAGAGAGAGAGAGAGAGAGAGAGAGAGAGAGAGAGAGAGAGAGAGAGAGAGAGAGAGAGAGAGAGAGAGAGAGAGAGAGAGTTCTAACGAGATTTAAAGAAGTATCATAATTATTAATTAATATTTGAAACGTGAACCATATTATAATATTAGACGGTCCGTCTGAATGCAAGTCAAGTGTATGCTTTGCACAGGTTGCGCATGATTGGATGAATATCAACATAGGGATAGCAGGTATTGGTCTTAATCTGAATATCAGAAAGATATGGACTGGTATTAATCTCAATATATGAATGATATGGTCTGGTTGAATCTGAGTGTGTAAATGATATGGACTGGTTGAATCGGAATTTTTGAATGATACAAATTAGTATGAATCTGAAAATACGAATGGTATGGTCTGGACGAATCTGAATATACCAATGATATGGACTGGTTGAATATGAAAGTAACAATCAATCTGATTAACATCAAGATCTCCTTATAGATAAGTATAAATTTATTTTAATCAGAGTGGAACCTTGCTTATGTCATGAATCTCTCCGAAGATTGCATTCTCTTCATCGACATCTACACATTTTGAACTTAGAAGTGATCTGGGACATAAGTAACAGATACATGTGTGTGTGCATATATATATATATATATATATATATATATATATATATATATATATATATATATATATATATATATATATATATATATATGAAATCGTTCACTTTCTCAACAACGAAAAAGTTCTGGAGCAACAAAAATGTGTCATTCACCTTTTCTTTTTTTTTATTGAAGCCAAAAAAGAGAAGTGGAACCTTTTTCTAAAGGTAAACAAATATTTGTGTAAGTACACTTATGAAATTTGCTAAGTAATGCAAAATAAATGTAAACACGTATAAGCTTGCCTTTATCTACATTTCATTGTGTATAACTTCCTTGTCTTAACAGAAGTCTCTCTCAAGAATCTATGCGAATAAATAAAACAGAGATGATGGAATTGTCGACAAATGTGTTATCATCATTATCAGGACAATTATTGATTAATCGATTGATTGATTAATTAATTCTTTCAATAGTTCTTTCATTAATAAAAAAATTAATTAATTAGGGTTATGTCCGGTTGAAACTCTCCTTTTCTTTCCATATGTAATACATGGTTTATTTATGAGAATAATTTGGTCACTAATATTGGTCAAAAGCTAAAACAAATTTATTAAGTGACCGGCGTTGTTTGTTTCAAAATAATAGATCCGTCAAGCAGTCGGACACTGTATCATTATTTACTAATCCGATGGACAAATTGTCACGTTCATTTCCGTTCAACTGTCAATCAATCTTCGATATCTATCATGTTCACCTTATTCACGTTAAGTTATATCTTTACAGCAAATAGTTTTCAGTTAAGCGGCCATTTTTGGTTATAGCTTGGACGTATAGTACTAATTGCATAAGAGCATGATAAATCTGTACGCAAATAAATGATGAATTACACGCACACGCACACACACACACACACACACACACAACAGACGCTCGCGCGTACACGCATACAAACAGAAAATATGTCTGCTTTCTTCAAGCAAAATATAACTAGGTCGACTTTTCCTCACTCCTTTGCCGCTATAAAAACATAAATATGTTCCAATTTTTGCATGCCTGTTTAAACCGGTTGGAGATCATATTATTTAGTTAGTATACCTGGTAAATGTAAACACGTTTTCTCCTATTTCGATCCCCTGTACGTACTATACACTAAGCATGAACGAATTTATACAGGTGCTGCTACGTGCCAAGCACTAATATATAACACTTGATTAGAATACGGACACCTTGTTTATACTGTTAAGGAATAGGCCTATAGTACCGAAAACCCATTATCGTGAAAGGGTAAGGTTTTGGGGACTGGACGTCTGATTTAGTTACGGCCGCCTGATAGGCGCCTAGGAAGATGAGTAGAGTAGATGGACACTATGTATGAAGGTGTGTAAAGAAGTAAGTCGGTCAATTAAAGGTAAAAGTGGGGATTCGATTAAAGATGAGTCGGTTTAGTTACTCAAATTTGGATCGAGTAAAATTTTGACTTTTATCAATGTAGCACAATTTTTTTTTATTCTAATTTTTTTTTCATATAGCACGTATAACAGAAACATAAATGATATTAATTGCAGGGAAGAATACTTGATAGACATCGGTTACCTGCTTAACAGTACGTATAATTTTTCCTATATACTGTAAAGCAATAATGATATAGTACTCAGGTATAACGACTATGTTTTTAACCTTTGTCCCTAATTCCAATTATAAACAGCACCCGAAAATGTTTAAGTCGTCGGTAATCAGTTATCACGATTGTTGACCTCGATATATCCTCAGATACGGCGATAGCCGATTAGGGTCTGCCATATAAATCCTATATGTTATATGAAATATGACGATTTAAACAATAGTTCATGTTTATTCATACGACTTTGTTCTGGTTTATAAAGTCTATATTTGTAAACTACGTTTCTAAGAGAGGCATCGTGACCCCTCCATTGTTAAACTTCTATGGGAAGCATTCTCTAGTTGTTAGCTGTTCCATCTTTACAAGTACTCTACATGTTAGACACGTTTTTATTAAAGAATGTGTCTGATAAACAACGCAGGCCACATCGCTGTACTGATACCATCAGTTAAGCGCTTGTGGCTAGGCATATAATTTCTTCAGACGCTCATCAAATATACAGGACAAATAAATAAAGTGACGCGAGATTATCTCCCTTAATTGTCTTGATACAACCACAGACAGGTCACGGGCAAAAATGAAATATAAAACAAATATAGTTGTTGCTGTAAGTTTTAGTACAAGAGGCTATACATAGACAGAAACATAAAGAGTATTAATTGCAGGGAAGACACTAAGCATGAACGAATGAACGAACTAAGTGTCATATAAATGGTGGAGGAAGAACCCGGGAAAACCCCAGAAAGAACCACCAACCTACAAGCACATTTTCTTAAATACCAAAACTGATCGAATCCGAGACTCAAACGAGTCAAACCGACGTAGACCGAGATGAGATGGCGGTGATTAATAACAGTGAGAGCTTTAGACCACACGACCACTTGGGGCCCCAGAAAACAAATATAGAATTAAAATGATACAAAACAACAAACCTGAAGCAAGCAATAGAAAACAAAACGAATAGAGAAATAAAGAGAAGGTCATATACATAAAAATATGTGTCACTCACACACACACAAATGTATGTATGTATGTATGTATGTATGTATGTATGTATGTATGTATGTATGTATGTATGTATGTATGTATGTATGTATGTATGTATGTATGTATGTATGTATGTATGTACGTACGTACGTACGTACGTACGTAAGTATGTATGTATGTATGTATGTATGTATGTATGTATGTATGTATGTATGTATGTATGTATGTATGTATGTATGTATGTAGGTAGGTAGGTAGGTAGGTAGGTAGGTAGGTAGGTAGGTAGGTAGGTAGGTATATATATATATATATATATATATATATATATATATATATATATATATATATATATATATATATATATATATATATATATATATATATATATATATATATATAGAGAGAGAGAGAGAGAGAGAGAGAGAGAGAGAGAGAGAGAGAGAGAGAGAGAGAGAGACGGTGTGCATACTACACATTTTTTTTTTATTTATTTCGCATACAAAAACTCATACTTCCATTTCCATCGCTGTTAAGATTGAGCAAATGCAACTGTGAATTGACGAAATGAATGAATTCTGCACACTACTGGCCAGTGGCTGCTACAAAATGTAGTTTCTAACCTTTTTCGAACGATCACAATCTCATTTGCAAACTAATACATTGCTTCTTTTAGTTTTGAACTTCTATTTTCATTCCTTTTTGTGAAATAAATATTAGACACACTTATTAGTTAAACAAGACCGATGGTTTAAATAAATAAAGTAGAACAATACAGGCACAGCAAGGTAAACTACCTGAACGGGCCACTGAATGGAAAATATAAAGTCTGCAAAATGAGAAGCCGGCAAGACGTAATTCAAACATAAATGTATTTAAAGTTCATGTTTGTCATTATTATGATCTACTTCACATTTCCTACCAGCCATAACATTATTTCTATCACCCATTTCTAACTTTTTTCCTTTCCATTCCTGCGTGTAACTACATTTTTTTTCATCACTGAGAGAGAGAGAGAGAGAGAGAGAGAGAGAGAGAGAGAGAGAGAGAGAGAGAGAGAGAGAGAGAGAGAGAGAGAGAGAGAGAGAGAGAGAGAGAGAGAGAGAGAGTTGGATTTTTATTTTTATTGATAGAGCAGTCATCTCCCTTGCATAAAAAAAAAAAACGAAAAATCTGTATGACTCGGTATCAACCTCTTTTACCACACCCACATGATTCGATCGATATATGCGAGTCATGATCTTAATGATATCATTGTCATCGTCTACCGATTGGGATTATGAATAGTGTATCAGTTCAAGACCGAATTTTGCAATTTAGAGTTATTCAACAAAAATTTTAACGAGATTTAAAGAAGTATCATAATTAGTAATTAATATTTGTCCTGTGTAGCACATTCGAAATATTTATTTCAAGAAATGCCTACATTCTTTGCATGATATAATATCTGACGGGCCATCCGAATTCAAGTCAAATTTATGCTTCCTCAGGTTACGCCTGATTGGATGAATCTGGATATAGCATTTATATAGATTGGATTTAAAAAGAATATCTGAATGATATGGACTGGTTGAATCTGAATTATACGAACGATATGGACTAACTTGAACCGATGTGGATTGGTTGAATCTGAATATTTGAATGATATGGATTTGTGTGAAAATGAATATATGACAGATGTGAGAGTACGCATCAGTGTGATTAAAATCACGATCTCCGTATAGATAAATTCAAATTGATTTTAATCAGATTGTAAGTAGCCTTGCTTCTGATATGAATATCTCAAGATTGCAGGCAGACAGACAGGTAGACAGACAGACACACAAACACACACACACACACAAAAGGTGTAGTTGTAGATGCAGAGAAATCAATCCTCTGATATATTCATATCAGAACCAAGGTTACAATCTGATTAAAATCAATTTGTACTTATACCTTCTGGTTTTATTAAAGTAACCAGACATTATCGGTCATTGTGTAATCCTTTTCATTAGGGTGTCTACTGTGTAATTGATTGATTGTTCGATTTATCAATTCATTAATTCATTGATTAACAAATAAACACATAAATACCACAATAAATTAGATTGGCTGATGTCCAATAGATACCCCGCCACTTTTGTCCAGTCCATAAACAGTGCAAAAGTTTATTTATGAGACTAGTTTGGTCACTAATGCTGGTCAAAAGCTAAAACAAGTTTATAAAGCGAAAGGCGTTATTTATTTCAAAACAGATTTCAAGCAAACTGCAGGACATTGCATCATTATCAGAGGCGTAGCTAGGGTGGGGCATGGGTACATATGTCCCCGGGCGCCAAGGTACAGGGCGCCAAAATGAGGCTTACAATGTTACATTATAATAAGTAAAAGAGAAAAATGTAATTAAACGGGGAGGGGGCAGGGGCGCCAATTTTATAGTTCGTCCCCGGGCGCAAAATATCAAAGCTACACCTCTGATCATTGTTATCCTATTTATAAATTTTCATGTTAATTTCCGTTTAACTACCAATCAATCTTCGAAATATATCCAGTTCGAAGTATTCACTATAAGTTATATCAGTATAACAAATAGTTGCAATAGACCACATCAGTTAAACAGCAATATTAGGTAGATGTGGACTCGAACTATTAATTACATACGAGTATGATAAATCTGTACTCAAATAGCTGATAAATCGGACACACACACACACACACACACACACACACACACACACAGAAAATAACATGCACCTTGCTGTCGCTTGTGTCCTTCAAACAATATATGACTAGGTCAATTTTTTCACTCCTTCGATGCTGTCGAATCATAAATCTCGCCCAGTTCTACGTGCATTTTTAAATCGGTTGGAGATCAGTTAATTTACTTTGTGAACATAAACACGTTTTCTCCTATTTCGATTCCGCGTAACTATTAGACACAAAGCATGAACGAATTTTCGCAGGTGCTATTACGTGCCCAGCACGGATACCTAACTTTTGACTGGAACACTGAAATATTGTTTATGCTAACAATGAATACGGTAAAGTCGTTATTGCCAAAGGGTAATATTGGGTGGAGATGAACACTTAATTTTGTTACGACCGCCTGGTAGACGCCTAAGAAGATGAGAACATGGACACTAGGTATGATGGTGTGAAGGAAGTAAATCGGTCAACGTAAAGGTAGAAATGGGGATTCGATCGAGGATGAGTGCGTTTAGTTACTTAAGTTATGGATTGAGTTAAATAATATATAACAGAACATAAGTTGTATGATTGCAGAGACGAATAATATATATATATATATATATATATATATATATATATATATATATATATATATATATATATATATATATATATATATATATATATTTATTTAAAGGTTACTTGAACAGTACATAAGATTTTTTCAAATGTACTGTAAAGAAATCATGATATAGCACCCTATAACGACTAGACTCGACCTTTGACCCAATTCCTATTATAAACAGTATCGGAATCTGTTTAATTCGTCGGCACTCAGTAAACACGATTACTGACCTCGATATAGCCTCAGATGCGGCGATGGCTGATTAGGGTCTGTATATTATTTGAAATATTACGTTTTAAGCAATAATTCATGTTAAGTCACACGGCTTTGTTCTGGCGACAAAATACAGTATATTTTTGTAAACAACGCATCGTGACCTCTCCATTGTTCAACTTGTATGGGAAGAATTCTTTAGTTGTCCGTTGGCCCATTGTAAGTACTCTACCCGTCCTACCTCTTTTACTACAGGATATGTCCGATAAATCCCGCTGGCCGCATCGCTGTGCTGGTAGCATCAGGTAAATGCTTGTGGCTACGTATGGTATTTCTTCCGGCCTTCGTGAAATATACCGGACAAATAATTAAGGTGAAGCGAGATTATCGCCCTTATCAGTCTTGGCTGGCACAAAGCAAATCCAAAACAAACATAGAGTAGAGTATAAAAAAAATAAAATAAATAAAAATACCCCACCCCAATAAAACCCCCATCCAACACAATGAATATAAAACAAAACGAAAATAAAGTAATTTAATAAAATAAAAAAGGATAGATAAATAAAGTGATGGTCATGTCTATGGAAAAACACTTTAGAAAAAATGGATTGAACATATGGAATGGAAACATTGAAACAACTATGATAATACAGAACAGGCTATGGACTATGTATCTGCAAAAATGACGCAAAAGAAATTGGATTTATATATACAGAAATGAACTGTGGAAAAACTAGTATGGTAATGAACATTATTTCGCAATAGACTTGTGAACTTCATTTTTAGAGATTCTAATGGAATTTATATAACTAAGATATAATTTAGAAAATGAATTAAATTGGACAAACTGACGTTTTAATACTTTCAGACAGCTTATCCTGCTCATTTTGCTTTTTCTGCATCTGTCTAAAAACATTAATTTAATAATAACTTTTGCAATAGTAAATGTTAGAATGAAAATATTAAATTAATGATAAATTATGTAAAAAGGATATTTTGAAATAATTTATTAATAACTTGTACAGGTAAATACTAAATGAGAATACAAATTAGATTAAATTATGGAAGGAAATAGTTTAATATTAAATTTTACAGAGAAACACTAACTATTACACTGCAAATTTTAAATTAAAGGAAATAGTGTAATGATAACTTGTATAAACACAAATTAATAAAAAGTTATGTTAAAGGAACAGGAAAATATAAAATTATAATTAAATTATTGACAACATAAATGAATTTATTCGAAGTAACGAAATTGTGATTCCTGAAATAGAAGAAAGTAAGCAGCACGTTCACATGGTGCTCACTGTCGAGAGTACAAATGTGCCATAAGACTAAGACTTGAATGAATTACCAAGCAGCTTATGCTAGTAGAATTAGAAAAGAAACTAAAATTTCTATTGCTCCTTAATACTAATTAAAAGAAGCTAAAATACCCATACAAAAGATTAATTAAAATAAACAAATAACTGGGAAATTAGAACGATTTGAATTTTCCTATCTCAAAATTATAAAATTGAAATTTTGTTTTAAACAATAACACACAACTCATATACAATTGGATTTAAAACTAAAACACATAAAAACCCTTTAACATTTGGCACCAGGGGGTCTCTTCGATGATGAAAATCTGAGAGAGACCACACCAATACAATATTTTTTTTTATTAAAACGTAACGAGGCTTACTGAGTTTCCTTTCTATGAAAATGTATACCATGAGTTTAATATCAAAAATATATCGCACATACTATACATTTGTGTTATTTATATCGCACACAAATACACATACCTTTATTTCCAACACAGTTAAGTTTGAGCAAAAGCAACTATGTATTGATGGAATGAATGAATTGTGCACATACCTGTCCAGTGTGTCTGCTACATAGGTACTTGCATACAGACAATATTTGGAAATATAAACTCTGCCAAATGAAGAACCGGCAAGAAGTAATTCAAACATGTCAATGTATTTTTCAGTTCATTTATGTCATTATTATTATTTAATCGTATTGCTGCCATCCATTCTATACTCGATTTCTAACTTTTCAAATTCCGTTGCTTCGTAAGGTCACATTTTTTTCCATCACTAACAGAGAGGGAGGTCAAACATTCTGACAGACCGTACGAGAGAGAGAGAGAGAGAGAGAGAGAGAGAGAGAGAGAGAGAGAGAGAGAGAGAGAGAGAGAGAGAGAGAGAGAGAGAGAGAGAGAGAGAGAGAGAGAGAGAGAGAGACGTCGAGGTTGGTTGGGGAGACTTACCATAAAGACATTTATTCATTGTCCATCCCTACGTTTCTGTAGTTGTCGATTAGTCTTGCTGCCTTATAAACCCACATAGTGATGGAGAAAGGTTGAGATGGAATAGAGAAACCTTTGCAAGTTTTAATATTAAATAATTGTTTGTTTTTTTTAAATACCCATATTAATATACCCATATTAATAGCTTTTTTACAGCATGAGGAAAGAAATAATAATAAACATAGCGTTAAACATATTACTGTATGTGTATTCCTCCTTATGACTATATGTACCGTATAAATCTTGGGAGATTATTGTAACTTTGTATCACTGATATTGTGAACAACAATGTATTAAAATCCCATGGAATGTGTATCAAAAACTTAACATTTACATAAGTCCTATGTTCTTGAAGGTTACTTGGAGAGAGAGAGAGAGAGAGAGAGAGAGAGAGAGAGAGAGAGAGAGAGAGAGAGAGAGAGAGAGAGAGAGAGAGAGAGAGAGAGAGAGAGTTTTAATGGCCTTTATTATCCTTGATCTATTTAATACTTTATTCAAATCGGCAGTTTTAATCATATATGGGCACAGATTACTTGAAGAAACTGCCCTTAACATTTGAAAGGTCATTGATCTCAATCTGAATTAAAGTCCTGGCACAATGTAATACTAGATTTAAATAATGTGCCAATACAAATTGCTAGAATATTTTCTACCCTAATTTTGGGATTGTCATTTTATAAACTGTTTTAACACATATAATGTATATAATGTAGCGTTTGAGAAACTTTCCCCTTCCACCCTCATATACTTGAACTTCAACATAATGACATTACAAACAACAATTTAGTTCTTGTATAATTTTATATCATTTTTACATGAATCTCAAAAAAAAAAATAAAAAAAATAAATAAAAAAAATCTAGAGAATTTGTATGTTTAGGCAACTTATCTTTATGCAGTAAATAACTCGTACCTGTATTCGTTTTGGAATGTACAAAATTTATCTCCCTTATAAGGCTGCTTTTACTGACTGCAGTATTAAATACCGTGTGTGTGTGTGTGTGTTTGTGTGTGTGTCTGTGTGTGTGATTTTGATCTTTAATGTAGCTTTATCAATATATAGTCATATCGCTACGATAGTTGCAGCGTGGCAGTTTACAGCGATGTATAGCACTGAGAAAGGGACGACAAAGGAAAGGGAAGAAGCAACCGGGAATATATCCCAGGGGCCCGGGCCGGTAAGGGAGCCCGGACCGAACAACACGTTTTAATTTTATAACAGAAAAATTTTGTTTGAACAAGACTTAGGAAAGGCCTGGGTGCTTCTTACCCCAAAGCTTGTGATAGGTCTCTACGGTCCTCCATTGAGGCATCATTCCGAAGACATGTGGAATCCTAATTCACACTATCACATTATCCTCACATCGGGCACACAATTCCGAACACTAACTAATCTAAATTCTGATCGCCTAGCGAGGCATCTGTTAGTATAATTTTTACATGTCTTTGGTATGACTCAGCCGGGATTTGAACCGGGGAGCTTTCGTATCCAAGATGGACGCGTTCGCCTCTAGGCCACCGGAGCGGTCTAAGTTCCGAAAGAAAAAGTATACAATAACGTTTTAGCCATAAATATTATGCAGTATATTGCATCAAGTGCTTGCTTAAAATCTGGACAAAATTAGACCCTGATTATTGAGCCTTTCATGTTTAAAATCATAGAGTTTTCTCGTTCTTCTTCACCAACAAGTCTTCAAGAAATCAATCATCAACTATTATATCATCCACAACAAAAATTTAAAAAAATTAATAGTTTAAAAATCTTTTTTTTATAAATTGATCCAACGCAGGATTCTATTATCATGCTTATCTTTAAATGCCTTTGCTAATTTCTGATAAGTGATTGTAACTATCCAAAGTTTGTAACATGTATAAGTTAGGACTTAGTTCATTTTTTTTTCTCTGTCCATCAAAAGCATGTTCATCTTAGTGAATTTTGTTATAACACTTCTTATTGTTCTAAAATGTCTTCCATATAAGTAAGTTCAATTTTAAATTCATCTATCAATTCCGTATGATTCAAAATGTTCACACTTTAGGAGTCTTCCTCGAAAAAGGCGTGTAGACGTGGATGGAGCGTTATCTGTTTGTTTTTTCTTCTCATCTTTCTATAAGTTATGTTGTTTGTGTTAATGGGCCCATTTCTTGCACCGTAGCTAATTAATGCTCATACTTAAGCAGTCGCAACTGTTTTAAAATCAAATCTTTTCATAAGATTGAAAACTTAAGGGTATATCATAAATTGAAACTTTGACATATTACTTTTGGCAACATTAAATCTGAGCCATTTGCTAGATTAACAAAGCCCATAGAATGTTATTAAAACAAATAACATCCAATGAAAAGCATCAAATGCAACTATATAATAGACAAATAAACAGTCTTTTTAAAATTGTTTACGAACACGTATTAGTTATTAATAATTTGCTTGAAATCTGGCTTTTTTTTTTGGTGCAAGGAGTATCAAATAAGAACATTATTAGCTCTAATCTCTGTTGGTGCGTGTGTGAAGTACTGTTTTAACTCCTTGTGCCATGGAGACATTTTCCGGGCCTTGGTCAAACAGATGAGCCCGCTACCGTACTTAGTAACCGCAATTAATTTACTCTTGCGTGTTTTAATATTTTGGCAGGTAAAGATATTTTCAGGCTTGAAATGAGTTCCGATTGTATGGTTTACTTCAAGCGTACAATTTAAATGTGGGCTCAAAATTTATTTAGGTGTTCGGCTTTCTGGTGCAAAATGTCGTTGTATAAGGTAAACACATAGGAGCTAAAGAAACATACACTGACTCAGGTTATTTCGTACAACATCCGGAAAATAAAGTCATTTAGTCTAGTGTATGTTTAGGTGACAGGGGACAGTTTATTATTATGTAATAATTAAAGATATTGATTTAATTGTGGATTTGGTCGTTCCGACTTGTGTTTTCCTTGAAGCTGATGTGAGGGATGTTCATCTCTTGTGGTCATTGCACTGTATGTTGCCAGTGAAATACAGATAGCCGGCTAGGAAGCAGAGCTAGCCACATATAGCAGCATACACATTGGTTCAAGACAAGCAGAATATGGGAAAAACAGCCCGAATGACAACTATTTTGAATTGCACCATGCTATTAAGAACATAAATTATCACTAAGAGAATGACCTTTTATTTGCACTGTGAGTATCACGTGTTCTCAAAATCGTTTTTCATACATGAAAAACAATATAAAATTGGAGGTGGGATGTATAAACATTTTATTCAACTGACTCGTTAGGTCAGGTGAATGATATTCGTATATTTCGCTTTATTATTCATTTGAAATATAATTTTTTTTAAACCTCACTAAAGTATTTTAATTTTTGCGAAATTTATATTATTCAGGTGTATACATCATTAAATTTGTGCATAAACCTATACCTCCACCCGTAGGTGAATCAAACACTAAATGATCTAATAACTTGTGTACCAAACTGTACACAAAATACAGATGCAAATATCTATCTGGTAAAAGCATCATGAGTCGAGGTAGACATGTTAGACATAATAAGAAAAACTTCGTATGCATTTTTATTCAAAGTGGACGAAAATGTACAATGTGATATGACACAGGGATACATCGATGATGTCTGACCGTGATTTATTCTTTAGCAATTTCAAGAGTTCGTTTGTCTTACTCAGAATAAAAAAAAGAACTAAAATGCAGTGTTGTAATTATTAATATATGTTTCCCTTTTGTATCCTTTCTAGATAGTGTTAGCTTTATATAATGAATGAAAGTAGAAAAGGAATTGGCACTTACACAAGTTCGATTATCTGCAACAAAAATATCAACACAAGGACCTCAATGGAAACATCTAGATATTTCTAATATAATTGTGATTTTGAAATGCTGACTGGATTAAATTTCAGATCAAACATGTGAGAAAAGACGGGTATATAATATAATACACTGTATGTCAGTCTAAATCTGGATCTAACATCTGTAAAATGGTTGAATAGAGATCTAGATGGGATGTACGCTGAAGACACAATTTGAAACGTGTAACATACTGCTACTGATGAAAAGGCCTAATGCCGCATCAACCAACATAAGAATTATTACAAAACTGGGTACACTTCAGACGTCATAAATATACATCTCTCTCTCTCTCTCTCTCTCTCTCTACTCCGGTGGCCTAGTGGTTAGAGACCAGCACCTAGGAAGAGTAATACTAAAGACTTATAAAAATGGAACATGCAGCTGCATCGCTAGGCGCTCAGCATTAAGAGGTTAGTGTTATGACTAGTCGGCCTGGTGTAAAGATATTGTGACTGTGTGGGACATAATTGTTAAAATGTCTGTGGCAAATTTTTAAAGCTACGTTACCCCCCTCTCTCTCTCTCTCTCTCTCTCTCTCTCTCTCTCTCTCTCTCTCTCTCTCTCTCTCTCTCTCTCTCTCTCTCTCTCTCTCTCTCTCTCTCTCTCGTACGTCTAGCTCTTAAAACCCCAAGACCCCAGACTATCAAATAATAGGCTATATTAACTTTATGTAAAAGCACCCTATGATTTAATTTATTTAATAGTCGTGCATCATTGCGCATGCAAAAATGCAATAATAGCTTATAAATTGTTTAGCTTAACCTTTCTGAATTCATAATGAGAATAATGTTCCTATTTTATTTTCTTTCTTTTTCACAGTTACAAACAGTTAGTCATAGTTAATAGTTATGTTGTTATTAGCATCCTTCTTTTAAGTCTCACAAAGCAATTGCCATGCTCTACTTTATTAACAAAACCGTACATATATGAAAAATAGATAATATACTAAAGTCTGTAGCACATACACTACATAATCAACCTGGGTATCTGTGCTAAATAGCATCAGCAAAATAACTTATATTCAATATTAAAATCGGAGAAAACTGGAAAACAATCAAAACTGTACTGCCCCTTTCGACGATCCATATAGAGGCAACTTCAAATATTCAGAAGTTTAATTAATTACATTAAGGAACTCATATTCTTCACATTGATATCGTGCAATGTTATAAATGTCGATAATGAATCCAAAATAGCAATATACTACCATGTACGTTATACAAATTTTGTTGGCAGTTGCAGCTATGCGGAACCAAAAAGTATAATATTATGCGTCTCCAGCATTGAGGATGTATTTATTAGTACCTTTGTATCAAACCATTGCATCATAATCACGAATTTTAACGTATGTGGCGATATAAGTCTCAGGTTAAATATAAATATTTCACTAAAAAGCCACAACACCGTTCTGTATCATAAATGTCACTATTCGTTCAGTTATACTAATGCTTGGAAGGATGGAAATGAATTGTAAAAGTAGGCAGTTTATAGTAATGTCTAGCAATGGGACATCATGCCGCAGACATGTAACATGATATCCCACCCAGTCACTTTATCCTGACACCAGGCCGACCAGTCCTAACACTAACCTCTTAACGCTGAGCGCCAAGCGAAGAAGCTGTTAGTACCATTTTTGTAAGTCTTTGGTATGACTCGACCGGGGATATAACCCACGACCACCCGCATCCGAGGCGGACGCTGTAACCACTAATCAACCGAAGCGGTTGACGTCTTGTACAGTAACCCTAATAAATGATAATTAATGAGAAGTCCTATTGTTCAGCCCTGAAAGTTTTTTTTTTTTTTTATCACGGATAATCCATACTGACACAGAACAGGATATGAAAATTTCAGGTTTCTTCAATATCATTGCTTGAAAATAATTTAGCTGGCGAGTGTGAGGACTGTATAAGTATTATTTGGCACGTAGACTTTGATATTATCGTGAATACATATCGATTCTGCAACCATTAATGGGTTGTTTACTTTAGGTTCGCATTGAAATTAAAAGTAAATTGTTGTTATTTTCATTTTCATGTTAGCTTTATTTATTAAATTTTGTATTTGTTATATCGGTCAGGTATGCTGGTACAGATAGCCTTTCAAAGCGTTCTCTCCCTTTATTACCTCATGTCTCTATTGTCTGGCATTATCACAACCTTTTCATCTCGAATGCTATATTTAATAAATGATGAGAAAATATTGTTCCAAGTGCAAAAACAGCCATTACAATCCATGCAGTGAGCAAATAATTCATCCCAATTAGATACATTGTGCTCACCATTAATTTATTAAAGTCTGAATTCCTAGAACTCCAAATAATTTCTTTGAAACGTTGATCAAGGTTCACTGATAAATCTACAGAACACACATTTATTATATTATCACTACTAAATAATTTGTATTTATTTCTATGAGTTTGATGCTATTGGTAATAAATGTGTTGTCGAACAAAGCTGAGGAGTTGATTACCACTGTAGTAATTTGGGATAAATTATATTACTTATCTTTTGGAAGATACACACATTCAGATATTGGGTGTTCATTAAAATCTCCCAATGGGATAACATTTGTGCAGAGTTCATATCTCTGTCGATCATAATATATAGCATTACAAAATCTAATACATAATATATTATTGGGTGATCTGCAAAAAAAAAGGAATGCAAGAAAACTAATTCTTTTAGAACTTGTTCTCGACCAAAGACTCTCTAAACTGTTGCTCAAAATTGAGTCGTCTAATTGGTTGTAACATTTTCATTGCATTCAATCCTACTCCTCTGTCCATGTTTGTTCTGTCCTTATGCAGTTAAGTTCGAAATATATGTAATTGAAGACGTATCTGGCAACCCTATCAATAAACTTACTTTGAATTAAATTCACATTCAAGTGAATTCATCCACAACTTCTTAAATAGCGTACAATTTGTTTCTAATTCTTCTAATATTAGGATGAAGCAATTTAATTGCATTCTCTGGTTCAAGCTTCGCGGTCACTGATATTTTTTCTGAGGTTCCCAATTCCGTTAACAGAACAATATTAATGTAATTACATTGTTGTTCATCGATTTTCAAGATTGCAAGAATATTAAATATATAAAAGATAAAGAAACATCCACAATTATATAAAGGCATATCTATGTAATTTGTGTCACAGGTAAGTCAGTTATTCCTATTTTTGAACATGTGTGACAGCGTAAAACATACACTTCAACACAGGTCCTAATACAATTAAAATAATATTACTCTTTCCTTCACATTTATATTGATCTTATCTCTTTGGATTACAAGTAGTGACCGAAATAGTAAAACTCGTAAGAAACACTACAGGACTTAAAAAAAGTGCTTGAACTTGTAATAATGAAATTGTATGCATTCAATGAAAAATGTCATACGAGATACGTTCTCATGAAAGGTCGTTAGACTCATATAGTGCATCTGCATAACAGATTACCTAGAAGACAAAAAAATCTGTGCGTTTTGGCTCTTCGAGATTACCCCCTCCCCCACGCATTGCTTTCTATAGAGCGGAAAAATGTATAAAGTCATATTTAGACCAACACTACTGATGAACATGAAATATAAATGGCAAACATTAGTTAGTTCTACATGACTGATTCTATCTTACCTAACAAGTCTATCATCTAGTCAATAAAAAGATGCATACTTTATGGGCTCTGAAACAAAAACCTGCAAGAATGCGTGACCTATAGTCCCTTTATGGATAAGCGTTGATTTAAAAATTACATGTTTTCAAATGTCAATTCCTATTGGTTGTCATTTTCTACTTAGAGAAATATGCAAATTGACTTCACTGCAACTGCAAGGAATATACATTCATAGCCAATACGGTATAATAAATTTAGTAAATGTATCAAGATATCTTATTGCAATATCTCGCATAAAGTTATAGAATAATAGCAATAACATCAATAACGACTTACCAAATATAATCAAGGATTAATTATGACTGCAGGAAGAACAATTCTCCAGTGACACATTTATTAATAGGACCGTTAAAGCCACTATAACATTTTGCAAATAATATTTCATATAATCGAAACTAACCCAACACCAACCCTTGAAAAATGATGGCAGCAGCTCAAATAAACTTTATTATCAAAGACCTGCAAATACCTTTTAAAAATCTATTTACAGTTATTGATGCATCAATATATATATATATATATATATATATATATATATATATATATATATATATATATATATATATATATATATATATATATATATATATATATATATATATATATATCGCTCAGCTGTAATACACAATAGTTGTTCCACATAATTTTGTAACTTTTTGTTGTAAATCAAGAGACACAAGATGAATATATTCTGTGAATGTTGAATGTACATAAAAAAGAACCCTTTGATTATTATTTCTGTTTATGTATAGATGATGTGTATATTGCTGATATGAATTAAAACATGATACTAAGTTTAAAAATTGAATTATTGTATTTTGCAACAAGGTATACAATTCGAAAGAGAACAAAAATTATTATACAGATTTTACCTGGGCTATTGGTTGCATCCTCTAGCATAAAATATTGACATTTATGTCATGCTTGCCCTTGGATTAGCTTGCTTTTTGTTATAAATTCCATCAAACAATGCCAAATACCCTTTTTAATTAGATCAATATACAGCGACAACAGCATGAAAAAGCCATTTGATCTGTAACTTTGTTGCTTGAATTGTTCGGTTGAGGGCTTGGCCAGCCGCCAGGTTGGATTATCCGATTTAATTTTAGCAATACGCTGAGGTTTCATATTATTTATTTTCTTTAAGTATATTCATGTCGTGAATTTGGGAATATAAATATGTTACAACTGATAATTTCCGCGTACTAAACATATCAGGATAATAACGGCACACATTTCACATTATCGCGTGGTTACTGTAAGTAATATGCTGCTTCACTCTATTATTCATATTGATGGCCAATACATATTGGCGTTAAAGAAAGCAAATTTGAAGGTTCCTGGTAAATAATATATATATTCCATGTCTTTGGTGAAGAAAAGCACTTGTGGCTGCACAAGTGGATATAACTCAATAACTATCTCATAACTATTCTAGGATTCCTGGAAATTTAAGAAGGCAAGTGGACCAACAAGCTTACTTTCCAACTAAGCTTTACTCAGTGAGTGCTCCATATTGCTAACAACGACTACTAAAGACCTGAACAAATTACGCCTTAGATGAAATTCAATAAAACCTAAATATAACTCAATAACTATTTTATTACAATAATGCAACATAAATTTTTCGGTTTAGGGAAATAAAGAGGTTCAAGTAATTGTTGTCACTCGAGTCCAGCACAGGAGAAATTGATCTGGTCTGTATAGTTTCGCTTTTGCAGCTAGTCAAGATGCACCTGAATTATGTTCTTCATAATTTAGCAGAAATGTAGAATCCGAATACGTCTGGCATGATATATGTCGGTTAACATAGATAAAACAATATCTAGTATCTATCAACGTATAGTACATCCTTGTTTGAGAATCACCATTGTAAATATAATATTAATTTCAATAAATGTGTCCACCAGATTAATGTCACATTTCTTTTGTTTCGTTAAAAGTCATTGCAGACTGCTAACCAGTTCTTGTGATCGTTTTTGTATGCATTTGGAGCACAGTAACATCTCGGCCTTATTGTAATAATCATTTTGCTTGCCGTAGAGATGTTCCTTCGTGGTGATCAATGAAAGACAATTGTGTTAGTGTGGCAGATTAATTTACGACATATTATCGAATATAGTTGTAATATATAAAGTGTCAATGTCTGTTTAATGTACACACTTGTATATATGTTACTTTCTAAAATTGTATAACGCTTCTTTCTGTGCATATGTTTATTGATTGCTATTATTATTACTTTATGAAACGGAAAGGTATTGCAATCAATAAGAAAGAACGTTTAAGGGTTACAATATGTTTGAACTCCTTTCCGTATTGCATTGTGCATGATTCAAAAGTATAATATTAAAAGCACCAAGGTTTTGCTGTGAGACGTAGCATTCAAGGAAAGAAAGTCATATTGGGCCGGCGTGGGGTTAAGTTATGGAACGATTCATTTGCCAACAAAATGAGTGATAAAATAAAACTATTATACTTATGAAATATGCACATTTTTATTCATATAATTCAAAGATTATACAGTTCAAATCAAAATGTTTATCTACAAAAAATGGTGTTTAAGTCATTTGATATCTAATTGAAATAAATTTTGCTAAGACTAAAGGAAAAACTTTCTTAGTTATCAAGCTTGATAAACATTTGATAAAAACAAATTAAATTTGAATGTTTTCGAATGACTTAAATGATCTAATAGACCACTAGAGGCATGATCTGAACCGTTGAGAGACATGTCGGCGCTATTTGATGCAAGATGTACTTTAGAAGGTAAATACTAATCTAATTCGTCAGTGCAATAATTGACTGAATGCTACCGAAACACCAACGTGGAACTGTTTTGCTTCAGAACAAATTATGCGTCATACTGACATACTTTTTGTTTTCCAAACGAGCACCTCCATCTGTAAAAGAGCAATAAATAAGTAAACATTTTCGTTATACTTTGCAAAATATCGCTAATTGGACCAAGAAAAAGATTAGCGACACTGAAGAGGAGATTTTTCATCCAAATTGGAGACACGAATATGTATCTATTTGATAGTCTTAAAAATGACAAATATGGCACTATAAACTTTTCCTATCGAACAAAACTATGTTGAAGTAAATGTAAATAGTGTTCGGATTCTCAACATCTAGTGATGTCTTTGGATAAGCTTGAAAACAACACATTAGTAACAACATTAATAAAATGTTGCACTTGAAGGTATATGTGAAAGACATCACATATATCTGAATATGTTAATAATTGAAGAAAGCTATGCATTTTAGCCTGATTATCCAGAAGGTACGTATTTGCATGAAAATATGATGTGATTAAAATCCAGACATGTACGTTCACGTTTTTAACTATTTACTAACCTAAACTGTTATTTTCAAATTATCGTACAGGTGTGAACCTTCCATTGTTCTGCGGTATTCATCGTATTGGTTTATGTAGTTACTGTTGTATGAAAAACAGTGCGATAAGTATTTCACAAAAAAATGTTGAAACATACTATAATATATAAGACTATATAGCTGAACAGTCTTTCCCAATTCAGTAGATTCCAGAAAATTATATAATTATATCATAACAGGATCTATATGTTGCAACCAAATAATAACTGAGTTTTTTAATTTAATAAAGCTCTGTTTTGATTTAGCGTAGAAATTTTAGAAGCAATTTCGATACAGTAAATTCGACAAGTAGTAAATTGTGGGTTTTAAATGTTATTGCGTTCTTAGTTCTTTGTGGAATTTATACAATTTATACGGTTCTGAAGTTGCCAGTTTCATGTTAAATACGTCCTACTTGTGGAAACAGCTTAAACAAATATATGATTATTATTATCAGCAGCATATTACGAATTTGCTGCGCGAACGTTATGACGAAATTTCTATTATGTTTCCTTTCATCTAACATTCTACCTTGACAACATAGCTATCTAAATCACCCAGACGCTAATTGGCCGATGAAAAGAATCGGACAAATTTACACTATATGTGATCATGTTACAGGTAAACCAAGGACTACATAATAGGAAGATGATATAATAAATATGCATAAGCTCTCTATTTCAAGCGATAAATTCTGAATTAAAGGAGATGGACGACAGTTGTTTGTTTTCCATTTCTTAAATGGCCATCTGGTGATACTGAAGTTAAAGCGTTCTACATCTCTTATTCAATTGATCAAGTCTATTGGAAGTGAAAGCTTAAAAGACTGTTCTCTCTACTTAATATTTTAGTAGGAACATCATTCTTACTGTAAATCCAGATTTCTAATTTATTAAGATCAAAGGGTGAAAGGGGTAAATGAAATTGCTCTCACATTCAAGATCTATAGTGTCAGTTCAGCAGCGGCAGGATAATGCTTTGCTTTGAATATTTTTGTCAATACTATTATCTTGGTTTATTGATGTGTGACATGTTGAATAAGACAATTCGTTCGCCTTAATTTAAATATGATGTTTAACTGCAGAATAAGAATCATACATCAGAATTAAGGAAACTTACGTTTGTAGCTTCTGCTTTAATCCTGAAACATAGAACATATATGAATGTACAAATGAGTTAAACCATATACCATTTATCCTTTTTAAATAAACGTTTTGTATAGGCGAAGAAGCTCGCTGGAATATAATTGCACTCACTAACTGAAACAAGGTTTGTTCTGTCATTAATTAACCATATTTTGAAATAACTCATCCAATCTTTCAAATAGATGAACATCTTATGTTGGATTGTAACTGTGATAATGTGCTAGACATTGGTCGTGTTATTTGGTACTTTAAGATATTCTCATGTTCATTATAATATTCTTCCTGATATCTGTTTATTTACCTTTGTTTTCTGTACTAAGATTTATGACTTTGAAAAATAATTTTGACGCTATGTTATGAAATCTTTGAGCAAATCAATTGCACTGCTGAATTATGTACGAAAATGTTTTCAGTTCATGTATCTCCTGAAAGATTATGGTGGCTCACAGTTCCAAAATCGTATTAAGTCAAAGTTCAGGGAAAATCTTGATGTATATATGCTGTAAACATTGGATAAAATATAAAATTTATCTTTAAAATATATATATATATATATATATATATATATATATATATATATATATATATATATATATATATATATATATATATAAACTTGTAATGAGCAAGAATAGTGAAATTAAATCTAATTGGGTAAAGGGCCTAGTCCAAAGACACCAGGGTAGCTTACCCCAGATGTTCCGATGATAGAATTCAATCAAACACGCAATCCTTCAATTGTGAGTCCGACACGCTAATAATTGCTTCTCAGCGACAGGATGGTCGGTCACTCATAAATAAGGTTGGAAGAGGTATCTTAATAATATTAGGTTGTCCGTTAATACTTAGAATTTGTTTCCAGAGCAGACAATCCGTGGTATCAATAACGGACTTGTTTCTTGCAGCAATAAGTAGCTGATCCAAATTAGGATGCATTTATGTTTACCTTGCAAGCATATTTCAAATTTAGTTTTATCTGTGCGATCAGTGAGATAAAATATGATTACTATATTTTGACCATTTTTGTGACGATCCTATTTCAGTAATCGACCTCTATTCACTGACCTTAGTAGTGAGATTTTTCTCCAAAATATATATAATATTTGCAACATGTTACTTGTTGTTCATGACGATGTCGGATTGTTTGTGATGTATTGCTTAATTCTTTTTTCGCTAATGATTTTAATGATTGCAAATAGAGGCAAGCAGTTTTAAAAATCAGTTTTAAATTCACGAGCTTCCTATATCTGGTATATAATTCAACTATGTCTACCTTTAAACACGATGAATGGCTAGGGCTGTATGGAACAACTGTACAACCATGTTTATCAGCTGCGAATTGTGTTCTTGACATAAGGTATAAAACAATTTCCATTATCTGTTAAGGCGTAATTATTATCGAACAATGACACACATATATGAAGCCATATTATTAAATATACCTAATTCATATCAATTTGTTTACTTATATCTCTCTGTATCTAAAAATGTAATTATTATTTGCAATTGTTTAAAATATTTACTTTGTTTGGTCAAAACATTTTCAGAAACTGGTTTAAAAATGTTCCGATTCTTTCGTTTATACGACCATGTTCTTTTGTGCCATACTAATAATTATAGAAATAATAAAAATAATTGGAAGGTTTAAATGAAGCTGAAAGAATTGTGAAAACCTTCTTATTGTTATGGACATTGTATTATCCAGGGCTGTTACAGTACATACTTTCAATTTATTGTATAGCATAAGGCATTCTTTTATTTTCACGGAACATCAACTTCCCGAGGTATTATTATGCACAGGCAGGAAAAATAAAGCAAAGCAACGCATTATAGAAGCTTTGAATTGTGTTATAATAACATAGAGAATGATTTTGCATTATCTGTTTAGGTGTAATTATCATCTGGAATAATATATATATATATATATATATATATATATATATATATATATATATATATATATATATATATATATATATATATATATATATATATATATATATATATATCAAGATCTCAATTCTAAAAGAAAGAAACGAAAATATTAATTTGTGTACAACATATTGAAATCTCTAGTTATTGGAAGATAAAAACATCCAAATTTAAGCTAATGCTTTGATATTGATTGGAGTGTAAGAGAAGCGTGCTCCAATCAATAATTCATATCCTGAATATAATAAGGACATTGAAATGAATTTAGATTAAGCATTGATTATTGTCCAGCTTTCACTTGGTAATGGAAAAAGCCTAATTAATAAGCCAGTTCAATCGGATAGAAGTCAAATAATGTTTTTTATCGCACCATTCAATCAATAAAAACTTATTAGATTTCGTCGTGAAGTTGGGAACAAAGTAATTGATAATCACCATAGGGTATAATTAAATTAATTAGGTTTACAATGTGAATGACCACTGGAAGGTTATGGACATGATCCAAAAGGTCGTTACTTGGAAAAATACCGTCCACACTCACAATCTACCCCCCCACTAAAACTTGATATAAAGTTAAACCTGTCCTTGGAAAGCACGCGAGAATCACGCGTCATTATGGACAAATATCTTTTGAGACTGGATTTGGCACTTGTGATTAAACAGCTTCCAGAATATAAAAAGGCTTTGAGCTGTTTTGTTCTCAGTGAGATTCCATGCTCTCAAAAGAATATTATGTCTATTTCTTACAGGTAAGAAACTTATGCTTTATACTCGCTTTTGGAAGTTAAAGATTTTATAGTGAGTTGTGGTACTCTTCTGAATTATTTTTATTTCATTAATATAATGTAATAGTGAGTTCTCTTTTCTACTATGAAATATTTTACTGATTTAATATTTTACTGAATTGATGTACATTGTATTTATAATATAATATTATTGAGTCCCCTTCTTCCACAATCATAATGTAATTTAAATATTTTACAGCTTCGCTGTTCATTAGTATTTGTTTGAAATAATTACTAGCTTCATGTTATAATTTAATTGAGAATAAATATATATTCTTTAAATAATAAGTACAACATTCACAGATCTTTTTCAGGTCTTTACCTTACAATAAATAAAATAAAATACATTTATTACAGTTATTGAATTTTAGGCTCTTTAAATATTTAAATCACTTGTATTCAAAAATACAGAAAAATGAATGGACAAATGAAATACTAGATTGTGGAAGAACTATTTAATAAGTATTGTAATATGTATTGTATGTATTTTCAACATAAATAAATTTACATGTTGTATCTTTAGAATATGTATCTATATATATGTCAATAAAGTGAAGATTCCATGCTCTCAAAAGAGTATTATGTCTATTTCTTACAGCGATCCCACCTCTTCGCAGTCAAGCATTCCCCACAAAAAGATGTAACCGTATCTACACCATCATATGTGACACCTTATTCTTATGAATGCTGAACTTTCTGCCTTCTCGTAATTAGACACGAGAAGAAGGTTATGATAGAAACGTCTAAAAACAACATCAGACAATTCCTATCATAATATATATATATATATATATGAGTGTATATATATATATATATATATATATATATATATATATATATATATATATATATATATATATATATATATATATATATATATATATATATATATATAAAATATGAAGCCATATTTTCTTTTTTTCCATTCAAGAGAAAACGACTTTTGATTCTTCGAAATGTTTGTTTTGGTCAAAATCATTTCAGCAGCCGATATAAATAATATCGTGTCATTTCTTTTATTACGACCATGCACACGTATCTTTATGCTAATGTATCTCTGTGATCTTCGTGAAGAAAAGGTATTTTATGTTCAGTCCTGGTTTAGGAACAAATTATACGTGTATGGAAACAGATGGTTAGTCGTCGGAAGGAAGCTGAAGAAAGCGGATGAGACTTGTTGATGTTATAGACAATGTTATAATTCATGGCTGTTCCATTATAAAGTCCCAATTTATGTTTAAGACATAAGTATTTTTTTTTATTTGTACAGGATAGGTAGTCTAAATGGTTCTAGTTTACCTCCGCAAGTAGAGTAAAGCATCTTCCATAGGAACACAAAACTGCGCTAAATGTGATAATCGTTTTGCAGTAATCGAACACGCACCTTCCTGGTCACTAGCTCTACAAGCTGATTAAGGAACAATTTAGGATCCATATTAATAGCTTCATTATTTCTTAATTATGACTGATACGTTATTAAATTAGCTATTGATTTATTTCCATTGTAAAATATTAATTGATCAGGAAACCAACCTGCTGCCATCTTGCGGTGCATGTGTAAGCATATGGATAGAATTGCAAGCAGGACAACAGAGACTCCTACCACAACTCCAAACAATATTTTAAATAATGCAGAACTGCTACAATCTGTGTCAAAATAATAATAATAATAATAATAATAATAATAATAATAATAATAATAATAATAATAATAATAATAATAATAATAATAATAATAATAAATAAAAAAATTTGTATGATCTGAATGCTTTTGTTTCGAGTAAAATGAAGTCTTTAATATGATATTATCTACTGGAAATGTGTTCCTTATTATACTTATTACTGACGAAGAAGTTTACAACACAAATTCAAAAGTAAAAGATAAAAAACTGCAGGTATCGATAACATTAAGAATACATAAAGTTCACCGAACCTATTTTCTACACATATATTTCGTTTATAAATTTTTTGACATCGATTGTATATTGGGCTAATAGGTAATAAGAATACTATAGACAGTATTTAAAACAAGGTTATGTATTGTTCCATTTAAGCAAACGCCTTTTGACACTACCGATGTGTTTTAGGGAAATTGTTTAGCTTTATTACCTTTCTATTTCAGAAAATATTTTTCTGCATGTACTCGCAGAAGGTTTTAAAACCAAGAAGTTAGAAATTATTGTGTGTCTTTGCCTGTATTGATAAAAATGTTTATTGTACCAGGGGCAAATGGTAATTTGGAAGACAATTAGTTCCAAATAAAGTGAATAGGAAATTTCAGAATTTGATTAGAAATATGCGCTGTAAGATGTAATGATGTGTGTATATCAACAACTAATTTAAGGATTTAATTTGCATGCCAGTATGAAGTAATTTATAAGAAGGGTTGCAATAGCGTGAATGTTGAGTACATACAACCAAAGTTATGTTCAATAACTTCTATATTCTGACGATCAATTTAGTCGTTTAGATAACGACCATTATCTCCAAAAAATTAAATAATACCTTTTGCAATGTCGTCATTCTGCTGAAATATGAAAAAACAATTTCCATACATTAAACAATTATAATGTTGCATAATAACACAGTGTTATAATTCTGACATTATGTTGCTAGAATATTCATTTTTCTACCATTCTATAGTCTTTCATTGATTACTCTCAATACGATCACCGTTAATAATACTCATTTATATGGTACCTTATAACAAGTTCTCAGATATTGTTTCAATTTTATTTCATCTAGTTTACACAAAAAGCTGCATTATCGTTATTGCTACAGGAAATTTATGTTTCTCGGAATAATCAATCGTGCATGATAATTAGCTATTGAAGTTTGAATGATGAAACAATGATGCATTTCTGTTGTGCTTAGAAAATGAAAAGAACTTTCATGTGGGAGAAGAAAACATCCGTCTCCACATTATGAAAATATTAAGAACAACCTCTTTCTTTAAGAACGAAATTTGTAGTAGTTTGCATTATAAAATCAAATATTCATGGAAGTATATTTTACAAAGGTCTAATGTCATTAATATAAATCACTCTTGGCCTATGTTCACAGCGTCCGAACGCAAAGACGTTTTATTATAATGCTAAAGATTTATAGTAAAGCTCCTGTTCTCAAAGGTTTAAAATCTGGTAAAAGTTGGCTATTAAAACTACAGTTCAAGCAATATGTCAGATACATGAAAAATTATTAAAATCTTTTAAATTTATTTGGCACTCTGTTTCTTTTCTTTAAATTCTATTTTATTAGAAGTTTACCAGGTTATACCCTGGTAAATCTTTTTTTTTTTACTTTACTTCAATAAAATTTAATCCATTCCTTTTTCGACACATTACGCAATTCGAAATACATATTTACTAAGATTAAATGATAGAGAAAATGTTATGAATGGTAACATAATCATTAAATTTATGCTACATATCTCAGGTAAAGATTAGAAAATCAATGGCCAAATTACCTTCAACTATGACACAATTTTAAGGTTTAAAAGGAATGTTATTGTTGCAGTTATTTGTTTTCAGAGAATATACTAGGATGGAAGATGCAATGAATATAAGATAAACACAGCATACTTTGTTAAGATCATTTTGTAAATCTTTGAATGAGTTTATTTTTTAAAATTTCGCTGATGTCAGGTGAAATTCTCTTAGTTTCAGATTTAATTTAATCATCTTCCCAGAAATGTACATTGTATCTCAAATTTAATCCACAAAATAACTGATTTTTATGTAATCATCTTGTGTTTTCTTTAAATATTAGTTAAATTCTGCATAAAGCAAACAAAATGCATATACCAATTATAAATGTTTGAATGGCTGGATGAATAGTCTCATATAGCACATATATCAAACCAAACTAATTCTAAGCATTTATCCCACGACTCTGAGAATTTCCTTTGTAACATTCTCTAGCAAATTTCAATTGTAATATATTAGAATGCACGTTGTGTCTAAAATACATTTTGGTGGATAACAATTTAGCGAATTGCTTAATAATACAAATTTAAGAGCACATTTTAGGCAAAGTAAATAAAATAACATATAATTCATTTCAGTTTCATGCAATTTATAATAAGCATCTATATTATAATTGTTTTCCTCGATTTTGATAAGCATCTCCAAATTATTGATCAGAATATAACTCTTTCTATCGTTGTTTCTTTAACCTCTCTATCCGCTAAACAACCACCAGTAATAGCTTGTATGCGTACTTATTTTCATATGGCTCTTCCTAAACTTTAGTAAGTACTGAAATTCCATTCCATTATCTTCTTTTAACATAGCAGTTGCAAAAGACTACTTTCCTTTGAAAATTGGATCACAAGGATCACTTACAGATTTTTATTTGCCCAGTTGTTCATCTGTACAACAAATATTAAATTGGAGAGACATACTTTCCAGTTTAATTTCAGCTCTTATAAAAAGAGAGAAATTACTCTCTATCGACTCAATCTATCTTGACACAGTACCATGCTTTGGGGTTCATTCTTTGCCTAAGTCTATATTTTTATAATCTCTCAAAGCTTCTAGGGATTGTTGTTACTATGATTGCAGGTATAATACTCTGAAGACATTTCGTAATACTAATCACTTGTAGATCTCTTAACTTCGTCCTACATCGTTAGTAACACACATTCATTTTATGTGCCTTTCTTCCACTAAAAATGAAAGAACGAACGTAATTGTCACTCTGATTTCATCTCTAAATGTTGCACAAAAAGAATTCCTTTTTAGTTTAATCTACCATTCCATCAACTCACTAGCACAGTTAGCAAATATTCGATTTCCTGAAACCCTTCTACAAATATTATGAAAATTTGCGCAACAAAACTGCGTAAGCTTTAAAAAGATTCACATAAACCCTAAATTTATTTCGTAAACAAACAATAATTAATATTGCACATACTATAAAAATTTCCAACTATTGCTACCTACCTGGGTTGCACTATTCTCGTATGTGGATGGCCATGGATCTTGGGTTCTTGGTTCTATCGTAGTAGTGGGATGACGGGTGGTTGATTGCACTAGGAAGGAAACAGGAAGGGATATTAGCAACAGCACATCTCACATGCATTCATGCAAATCATAACATGCCAACAGAAGTTAAGATCTAAATGCGTACTAAAAATTAATGATATATATGAAGTATATGTATATGTAGGCACTACATCTACACCTATTTAACGCACACAATAAATGTTCAAGTATCTATCAACTGTTAAACGTTGCATTAAGCAATCTTATAATAACATGTTGTGGTATTTGGAGTCTAAATTCATGCTAATGTGAAAAGTACATGTTATTTAATGAAACTTATTCCTACGACTTAACGGCATCATCCAGCAGCAGATAGATTAATATATTCCATTTGTTAACTTAGTTAAAACTTTGTGCTTTACAGTTTAAAATACAATATGGATTGAATGCCCAAAACATGCTTAACTTTGGTTCACGCTGATATTCAATATATCACTGTGGTGGCCGTATTGGATGTCAGATTGGCGCCATCTTCATGTACAGTTTTCTGGTGATAACTTCAGGATAATAGCAGATGTTTGATAATTAGATTTTAACATGGCTTCAGTGCAGGAAATTTAGATGTCAATTGTGTGGTATTTTTATATGAATCAATATGCCTATCAAAAGAAGAGTTTTAGTAAAACTACAATGTTGATATGACCCACCATAACAACATTTATACCATATTATAAACCAGACTGGCACATCTGTCATTTAGGGCCGTGTAGTCATTTTGCGAAGTATTTTATTGAAAACCCGATGTTGACATGAACATCCAAGTAAGAAGAAGATAAGTTTTTCAAGAGGCAAATATGTATGTCACTAATTTTGCTCATCATCAAGTAGACATCATAGTCAGGTTTTTCATGAAATCCCCATACTGATATGACCAACCATCCAGGGAAAGTAGCGATATAAAAGTGCAAAATGGCTGCTTTGCACTATTTTCAGTTAGGACCAACAAGTCATTATAAGTCTTTAGTGATAATCCCATCTTGGTATGACCATCCATTCATGAAGATTACCAATTTTGGAACTTAAATTAGCAAAAAAAGCAATCCTCAATTTATTTTAGGAGACGCTGGAATCACAAATTTGTGCTGTAGGACAGATGGACGACAGATAATGGATGACTGACAACATATAAGCTTTTATGGCATATGACTAGTTGAGCTAAAAGAAATGATCAGTAGACTTTCTGAAATAGTTTTTCAGATTTAGTAAAAGCAGCTTGATGCCCACATGTTGCATCTCGGAATCTTACCAGACTGGTAGAATAGTCAATGCTGTCAACATCAAGCAGCATATTCGAATATTCAGTGGGGCTTCAGGATACCTGACCATTTAGCCCAATTATTTTCTTTTGTATGGTGGTTGGTTTGCACAAATACCCTTTTAATTAGTGATTAAAGATGGTGTTCGAGTACGCTTCATATTAATCTCAAAATTCGCATCAACATAATGCCATAAAATATAATGGTGATAAATCAGGCTTAATATGATATTTATTCAAGTAAGAATCGCATGTAGGTCTTATATTGGTCACCATTTCACTGACAAATATATGGCTGTAAAAGCTAATTTATGCATAGGTCAAAATTTGAATTCAAAAGAAAAGTTTGTAGCACTCTATTACCACATTTGTTTGCCTAAAACAAATATAGTGTTTCCAGTCACACGCTAAACAATTTGCATAGGCATTTTTAAATAAGATTTTGAAAATTTGCATCTTTCTTTGATTTACCAAAAGTGAACAAAAGTTTCATGACCAAACTGCATTCTTTGAAATTGACCTAGTTAGTCACATTGCTCAATTGTAAAATGTTTTTCTCTGTTTCGATACATATTCCCTCTATACTTACTAAAAGAATTTGCACTTTTCATAAATAACGCACTTGCTATAAACCTCAATCAAGACCAATTATTAAAAAGCACATAAAAGTAGATATTATTAAAATGATGCTTTGTACGTATGCAAAGAATGCTTTCAATGAAAGATTCGCTGATAACTTTCATTGCATTCTTTACCTATTTCTATTGTAGCCTACGGTTCCGAACGAATAAAGAAATATCCAGTCACATATAGATTATTGCAAATCTGAGATATCTGTACCCCTGATTATCACGTCAATTGATTACCCAACGGTTTTGATGATTATAAGTGAAACTGACAAACTTTCGCTGTTAATCATTTATCTAACCGAAATAAAGGTATGTGATATCAAGCTGAACGTACATAAATATTCTGTATTTGACACATTAGGTTGTTTGAGTCATATATTCTAATTGTTTAGAAGGACAGAAGTAAACGATGCTAACTGATAAATTAAAACTAATAAATTTTAATAGTTAGAGGTCTTCGCTTAAAGTTCAAGGAACTTTTTTTATGTGCAACAAATGAAATGCTGCAACATCTGAATGAGAATAAATGAAATAATTTCTTCTGTTTCCACAGCTATTTCCAGTTAAATAAAAACAGGGATAAACATAATCTCAAATGAAATGATTTAATATTAAATGTAATGAAGCTCGGTTAATAATGTACCGACTTTTATCTCAACGGATCGCAGAAGCAGGATATTATTTATTTCGTTTAATAAATTATATATTAAGTCATTAACCAGCTGCAATCCTCTATGGGATTGTTTTATGAAGCATGTATATTCAAGTATTCTCAAAATCAAATATATGATAATTATATAAATATGACAAGTACAGGGTAGAGAAAAATATATTAAGTTACCCTGTTATATAAATATTATTCTACTGAAGGGGCAGTGGTGACATCTTGAGCACTGATATTTGTCTTTTTAGGCTGATAGGGAGCCTGAACTGTTTACATGTATCAGCAAAACTGTCTCCCAGTCTTTGGAGTGCATCCTCAGTGTGGGTCACAAGAGCCCCGTCGTCTGCAAAGAGCATCTCCCTGGTGAGTACTTGCCTCACTTTGGTCTTTGAGAGCAGTCGTGTCAAGTTGAACAGCCTCCCATCAGACCTGGTGTACAGATAAAGGTCATCAGTGGACGTGCTGAAGACGTGGGCCAGGAGCAGGGAAAAGATGCCAAAAAGGGTTGGTGCCAACACGCATCCCTGCTTCACGCCGCTATTTATGGGGAAGGAGTCTGAGCTGGATCCAATATTCAGGACTGTACCCTTCATATCGGTATTGAAGGAGATTAATCATGCTGAGAAGTTTTGGGGGACACCCAATCTTCCCGAGAAGTTTAAATAGACCCTTCCTGCTGACCAGGTCAAAGTCCTTGGTGAGGTCGATGAACATCATGCAGAGTGGTTGACCTTGCTCTCTTCTTTTCTTTTCGAGTTGTCGGAAGGAGAAGATCATGTGTGTTGGCGACCTTCCTGCTCTGAAGCCGCACTGGGATTCCGGGTATACGCGGTTCGTCAGCAGCTGCAGCCTGTTGAGGAGGATGCGGTCAAACATGTTGCTAACGATGCTGAAAAGTCAAATTCCTCTGTAATTGTTACCGTCAATGCAGTCTCCCTTGTTTTTGTACAGGGTCACAATGGTAGCGTCGCGGATGTCATGGGGGACTGCTTCTTCCTCCCAGCAGAGACAACGTAGCTCATGCAGTGGCTATATCAATGTCGGTTTCCCATGTCTGATAGCTTCTGGCAGGATGCAATCGCCACCTGGTGCTTTGTCATTTGGGAGGGAGTCGATCGCTAGGCATTTTTTCTAGCTCCTCCAGAGTGGGCAGTTCCTGTACGTTGCTGAGCACCACATCGGCGACTGACGTTTCTTGGGAATACAGCTCTGAGTATTGCTCCACACATCTGGTCATTTGTTACTCATGGTCTGTAATCTTTGCACCCGTCAGAGATTTCAGGGGGCAACCCCTTTCACTTTTGAACCTAGGGCCTTCTTGATGCCTTGGATATTTCCTGACTCGGAACTGCGCTGTATTCCTTCACACATTTGGTGCCAGTATTTGTTTGCTGACTGTCTATCGATGCGTTTGGTGATGCTTCGTGCTCTTCTAATGTCAGCAATTGTACGTTCATTAGGGCATTTTTTGTAAGCTATGAAGGCTTTCCGTTTGTTTTTGATTACTTGTTCCATCCTTGAAAGTTGTGCGTTAAACCAGTCCTGCCCTTCCATCAAAATCGACGGCATCACCCTGAAAGTAGTTAATAACTTTATTTACTTGGGATTAACCATCAGCAACACTCTTTCGCTTGATGTGGAGCTGTAGAGAAGGCTTGGGAAGGCAAACACCATCATGGCCCGATTAACAAGGAGGGTTTCAGAACACAACGCGTTGACAGTGCACTCCAATATTCAAGTCTACCAAGCCTGCGTTTTGAGCTCCCTCCTATATGGAAGTGAGACGTGGAACACTTACCATAGGTAAGAGCGTAAACTCCTTCCACATACAATGCCTACAACGCATCCTGTAAATTAGCTGGTATGACCACATTCTACACAGCATGATCCTTCAGCGTGCAAGTATCCTAAGCATATACTCCCTGCTGAACAAACGCTGCCTTCGATGGCTAGGACATGTCCGACGCATGGAGGGTGGGTTGCTGCCAAAGGAATTCCTATATAGCCAGTTGGCCACTGGCACCAGAAGAATCGCAAGTCCGTCACTCCGCTTCAGGGACGTGTGCAAGAGGGATATGAAGGCATGCAGTAATTCACCAGACAGCTGGGAAGTACAGGCCGAGGATAGTGGCACCTGGAGAATGTCAGTTAACAAGGGCATAGCGTTTGCTGATGGGAGGAGAGTTCAGCAGGCTGCAGAGAAACGCGAGAGAAATAAGTGTGCAGCAGCAAATCAAGCAAATCGGTAGTCCCTGTACGTCTTCTCCAACTGTAATAGTGACTGCTACTCGCGCATTGGCCTGCACAGCCATAACGAATGACACCTAAATCCCATAAATAAACAATATTACAAGAGCGCTAATCAGATGGTCTTCCGAGACTAAGCTGCCAATGATGATGATGATTCTACTGAAAATACATTCTGATTATTGATTAACGTAAATGAATCAACGAATAAGATACATAGGCATGTAATACATGTGGACAATTTCCTTGAACCACATGAAAAATATATGCCGGTATGTACATCAATTGAGAGTCAACACAAAATTTTCAGAACTGTTATTTATGTTATTTATATTCATGACAAATTTGATAATATTGAGGTGTTTGGTATAAAAATTCGCAACGTGTTAAATTGGGCAAAAGCTCATTTATATTTTGCACCTTTTTGTAAAGGTCTCATTCGCTTGGCATTCCTCTCTTAGACTGATGTATAGAGTAGAATTAATGCAATTAAATGACACTTCTAAATATGCCAACTTATCTGAGCACATCTGTGGAAAGCACACTGACATTCACGTGCAGTTTGTAGCTAAAATGAAAAAGCTTGTATATTCACAACTAAAAGGATCCTTGAGGAATATATTTTCTGTCCGCCAGATGTTTGTATTCCTGGTGAATAAGAATTTCATTCATCTCACAACCTCAACATTATCTAAGTTTTGGAACAATTTTTCAATACTAAATGAAGAGTTGTGAGTTTCATGCATTTCAAAGCAATTGCATGGAATGATGTTTAGTGGTAAATTACGGACTATGATACCGTGTTTTTTGTGTCGAAGGTTATTATCATCAAGCAAGATTGCATAAGGCTTGTGTTTTAAATATTCATTCCTTACCATTAACACTGCATTCACGATTATCTATAGCAATACGGATGTAATATTTCCCAACGTGAGCATATAAAAAGAAACTGCAACACAATGGAGAGGTCAATTGTCTTCAATCTAGATTATACATATTAAGGTCATTTCTTTACGCTCTTTTGCCTTACCAACTTCTATGTCAACATTCGTTTTTGCTGTGTAATTCTGCCCGCCCCATTCTGCATATGCCAAACATGTGTACCTCCCTGTATGATTGGTGGTTAGGAGTCGAAGACGAAGTTGGTACCCTGTTTGCTTGCTTCCATCAGGCCGGGTCCAGACGTAATTTGATAGAGGGTTGCTGTCAGCTTTACATATTAACATCAATTGTACCGGGCCTTCACTGTAGGTGGGGAGATTAGGGTCAGCTAATATCGAATTGATTTTAGGTGAATCTGTTTTAATAAACAATTAAAATGTTTTTAATAGCATCATATAAAGTAACATATATCTGCTCCGCATTTGAAAATGTGAATGTATATTATTTTTCGCCTAAAATATGGACATTTTATGCAAGGTTTGATACCCACCAAAAACCAGTGAAACTATTTTCATCATATCGATATATCGATACTTTTCGATTATCGAGATTTATATTTACGCAACGTCCAATGCGTCAGGCCATCAGGGGCGATAAGGGTCACATGGAATGAGACGATTCTAGTAACATCTGTTTGCCTAGGAACTCAAAATCAGTATTGGTAGGAACATATGAATGATAAGAGAAATGATACAAATACAAAATAGGCATATAAAATTTATTCAAAGAGCCAATTGTAGAACTTTTTCTTGACCAATTCGTTTACTATCAATATTGGCATTATCATAAATCACCCCTTGCGTCAAGCAAATGGAATATTCAATAATAAATTCATATCCCAGTGCTGCAGGTTCAATAATAATTACAGGGATTTGGTTTTATACGAGAAAGCGAATCATTTTCCAATTATGTACCATATATAAATAGAGTGCAAAATACCCTTAGGAAGATCATATGAAGCATCCAGTTGCGGCAAGGCAACAACTGAACGTAGCGCAACATGGTTCAGCGGATATGAATCCAAATCGGCCTAAGGGTTGGGATTATATATGTATATATGTTTTTGGGGATAATGCAAGGTGCAGTTAGAACAAGAGTTTCTTGGTCCAATACATCTGCCCGACCATTTCAGAAAATCAGCCCTGATTTGCCCTTGTGCAGTTAGTGCCTCTATGGATTGTTCTGTTATCAGGTAGCAGCCAGATCATAAATCCCTTATATATGAAAAGAAGATATGACTGGAACTGTTCTAGTAACACTGAAGTACTGACCTAGTGAACTCCATTGCAAAATCGTATATACATTTCCCGTTGATAAGAAACGGTATTGTTTTAAAACAACACATCAAATATTACACCATGTCTAATGCTATAAACCAAATACATAGAAATATGTCAAATTCAACATTAGGAAGTTTAACTTTTTCATGAATTATTATAGAATATAAGTTGTAAGGTGTTTGATGAACCATTTTACTGAAATATGAAAACATCTTTCGACACTTAAAGACGAAGCTATTACATCATGGAATTACTGGCAAAACTTTAGATTGGAGAGACCTGTGTTGTTTTGAAAGAGCAATGTGTGATGGTAAATTGTTGAAAATCTTTTTTGGACTGATTTAACTTCGGAAGTACCCAAACTCCAATTTAACTATAACAGGTTCTATAATGCAACGAAGTTACTTTGTTGTCAAATCAGTGAGATTTGAGATGGCAATTTAGTAATAGCTGTATTGCCAAATGATATAAGAATATCATTGTTCACTTTGAATCAATTTTATAAATAGTGAATTATAGCATATAATCTCTCTGTGGAGATCTAAAATAAAAAATTAAAACATTTATACAACAGAGACTATTCAAAATCACTTTACAATGTTCATCACTGGATTAACGCTAATGAAGACTACCCCACTGTTCAATGTACATCTGATATAAGATTGATCTGGCAAGAAAGCCATAATATTGAACTTTGAAAGATTACGCAACTGAAAACATTGCAGACTGGTATAAACATGAACAATTAGGTCTCAACTACATTTATTCACAAAACATTTCAAGCAGGAGATACATAACCTGCAAGTCAACATAGCATATTCTATTTGCATTAGTACCCCTTGTGAAAAAAAGATTTTTATTTAAGACATCATTAGATTTACAACGGAATACTTGAAAGTATGAAAGTGTGGTTCTTGTTATTTTATGTTATTAGTCTTTAAAGAAATCTGCATATGGTGTAACGTTATTCAGTCGCAAATTAGCCTATGCAACTATATGATATTTAAAGAATTCCGATGACATGACTTGTTTTGCTTTTTTAAAAATATATAGTTAGTGATTGCTCAATGTGTTAACAAGTGGTAAATATATTACGTTTGAGCCCTTAATGAAGAATCACGTTCTTAACACCGAGAAGCAATGACCGCATGAGCAAATGGAATTTAATCATATCATTTTTGTTTTCTCAAGTGACAGATTTTCTAAATCAGTTAATAATTGATATATTTTCATCAATTTTAACTTGATAATGCAGCTGAAGGATTATAAATGAGGATTGACAAGTGTATTTATTTCATGTTACATCGGCAATTTAGTCATGTCGTGTCCAACTTCATGTAATACGGTTTAGAAATCTTAGTCAGTTGATTCCATAATAATGACTGTTATTGAATAACAAATTGTAACCCATACAATTATAAATGGAAGTTTACCATGATTACGCAATCAACTGAGTCAGAAGTCACAACCACGTTATGCTAGAGTGAGGGTGGCTAAATAATGTTGTTGTTAAATCACTGATTTGATGCTAGTTATATGATCTATCAATGTATGGTATTATGGCCTGAATGAAAACACGCTGAAGCTTAATAGCATACATTTTATACCTTTTGGTACATAACATGATCACCGTTTATGGACCTGAAGTACCACTTTATAACGGGAGAGATATTGATTTATACGGAAAGGTACTTCTTTAGAAAATCTATATGAAATGAAGTGTTTAGGAATCAGACTTACAAGTCATATCAAATGGCACCTCCAAGCTCAGAAATTATGCATCAAAGCAAACCATTATATCAAAATATAACTATTCATCAACCTCACACAATGCAAAATGATTTATGTAGCATTTTTGAAATGTCAGAGTCATAACATTATCATTGTAGATTTAGGAATGTCAGGACTCTCCCAATAGGGTTGACACGAAGCTCTGGAGTCAGATATAGACCACATTTTAAATCTACATATAAAACCTGCTTGCCAGGTAGGCAAAGATGTTTTTAATGCATTATTTGTACAGTAATTTAATACTTGAGTACATCATGTTTATGCATCCTCTATTTCATATTGCCGACTCAATATCTTGGACCTGGACACAGTTGACAGGAGATAAATTGTAATTATCTATGGTGGAAGTTCACTACATCTGGTGGATATCCATTTGATTTTGCTGCAGCAGTAAGTATTGATATTTATGGCACATTTGTCAGATTTGATTACATTCATACCTCGACACACTAAACGGACAGAAGGCAAACACCCTGATATCATAAGTTCATTTTAGAGAAGAATCAATTTCATACCTAAAGCCTACACAGATAATACAGTACTGACATTAATTGTGGTATTTATCAGTGGTCTCACAAGTCATATTCGCGAGCAATCTATCCGGCGCTAGTCCCTTCTCCAAACTAAATATCTCATCTAGAGCAATAAAATAGGATATCATCTGCTTACCTACTTCCATTCTTTCAGAATTTCATCCTATGTTCCTTGCAGTTTTTGTAGTAATGTCTCTATGGGTGCTCATTATATTTCGTCATTCTGATATTGTATATTGTAATATATCCACTTTAGTCCTATCTGTTTTGTGTTGTTATTGATATTTTCGCCAATTTTCTAGCATAATTTTCATTCATCTGTGACCCATTTGATACAAATTTGAAGGTTTTTAGTACACGTCTAACGTAATGATATTTCCTTCTGTAGATTGTTCTTTTAGCAACCGTTATTATGGAGAGAATTCTACACCAAATTTTGTTTATGTTGCATTGTTTATCTTTACATTTCTTTGCAACATTTCAGAATACCTCCAAGTATGTGTACATGCAGTTTTTCAAGTCGTGCATTTTGTGTACATACATGGAAGATAACAACCTTACATAAGAATGAAAGTTCTATTTAAGAATTTACACGGAATATACTAATCTTTGATGTTCAAAGTAGTCAATAAGTTTGAACAAAGATTGATTAGCCATATAGTTTAGCTCCAAACCTCCGACTGCCAAGAACCCACATGTTCTGGAGAAGGCTAAATTATAACACCTTATGGTGGAGACAAGGTAGTCCTTTTCTAATAGTGGAGGCTGAGCATTTCAAATTCTTTTGCAATCGTGAAAAGAAAATCGAAAACTGCACTCAAAGACGGGTAGGTCAAATTAATGTGCTTTCTACTGCACCAATTACATAATATTAACTACCTTGGATGTCAATTTAATTCTAAGCTGCCAGGATAGGTTACACATGCAAACTGTTAATTGGCTAACAAAGAGTAGTTTGAAGATGGACAGAACACTTCAATAAAGTTTTCAATAAACAGTCATATATCAGGGAGAATGCAAAAGATTAGGTGCCCATGTCGAAATCAACACATGATTTACTAATCCTCCAGTGCTGACCGAATCTGACCTGCTGTCAAATGGCGTAGCACCTGGATCAGGTGAAATAGAATCAGAAGTCTACAAATCTTGAGGCTCTCTCATTGACTGTCTAAGGAAACTGACGGGGATAGGAGGGCACGACAGGCACCATGGCACTAAAGTTCCCAAATAGTCCAATATTTTAAGCATCCATACGGTGTTGCTGAAATCACTGATGGGATGGACAGGCAACATAGTAAAAACAGTGACTAGCCGAAGAAGATATGCTATTGGGAGCTGAAGGAGATAAAAGGATTTTGACTGTTGGCAGAAGAAATGTTTAGGAGCTTACCTAAAGTCATGCTTTAAACACTTATAAAAGAACACTGAATTTTGTGAAGATTTGTAAAGTATATTTTCACATGGCTCAAATTTCATGGATCACATTTCTCCATATTAAAGCTTAAGACTTTTTTCTAAGGAGAAATTCGAGCTGCAAAAGTTTTAAAGCTGTAGAAAATCCTATTTTGATCAATAAAACACAACCATAATCTCCTGTCAAGTGTATCATAGCTAGTTCAGAGCACAAATCTGCTTCATCAGCCACTCATATTCACAGAAACCAAACCAGTTAGTGCTCTCATTGTCATAGTTATCTTCTAACTCAAAGGATGAACATCGCCTGGTTGATGCCGTCTCCAATGCTTCAAAAAAACTGATCATGTCAGAGCATTTGACAAGAGCAAAGCAGGAATGTGGAGAATTTGTGGATTGTTGTGCAAAAGAAGTATATGAGCTGCGATAATAGATCCTTCCTCGGTGATAACTCCTTAGTAAATATCTGCCAACAGTTCTAAAAGATTGCTGAGTTACAACTGCTGGAGCCACATCTGTCCTTTCAGGATTAGCCATGCCATAAAACCGTGCTTCTGTGATGAACTTAATTAAATTATCTGCTAAATCCTGGTTGAGAGACTCTCTTACTGCGGCATATCCTGGCATGGTTTAACTGTCCAACAAGAGTACAGGTAAGTGAAGCGTACCGACATTATGTTAGCATGTTATCTGAGTCAGTAGCTATGCATATATGGTTGAAGAGAAATCTTGAAGCTTTAAAAGCTCTGTATTAAATAATATATAACGACCGGTTAGAATCCTGCTTGTCAAGGCAAGTTGTTTTTCATTCGTTTTGTACTAACATCTTTCAATGCTCGAATCTCTGGGTTGGTAAAATAAAGACGTTTTAGTTTTTTAACATCTGACGAAAATGACATATTAGAAATATGTACTTATGTCCTAATGCCTCCGTGAACATGAAGCAATTAAAGGGAAAAGATAAAGTAGAAAAGGAGCGAAACTCCATTAAAGCAAGAAAACAGTATAAATCAAACTTTATCTGGATCTGTAATTATACAGACTCATACGTAATCTGCTGGGGCCCTGAGTGGCCGAGTGGTCTAAAGCGCTGTCCGTTACGGATCACTGCCATCTCACCTCTGTTTGCGTGTGTTCGAGTCTAGGATTCGGCTAATGTAGATATGTGAGAAAGCTTGCCAGTAGCTTCTCGTGGGTCGGTGGTTCTTTCCGGTGATTTCCCGGTTTCTTCCTCCACCATTAATACTGGCCGCCATGAATAGCCTATCGTGTGCTGAAAAATGGCGTTAGGCCCAACAACAAACAAACAAACAAACGTAATCTGCTTTCAAGCGTGAAAAGTGTTAAGAGCATACTAATTGTCAAAGTTACATGTCCAGCCTTTAGCACCCATTTAATATTGTGAAAACTTAGAATAGATTTTTCTAAAAGCAGACAATATACTTTTTCTAAAAAGCTGGGAAAATGTGAGACAAACAATCCAAAGATTGTTCATCTCATTGAGAACTTTACAATAGGCAGCGGCAAGAGCAGTATCTGAAGAAGTCTGAGTCATATGGATCCTTTGTATTAAACTTTCCTTTAATAAATGGGTTTAAAATGCAGTTTGTTTTAAAGATCCTCTACTTTTATACCGGTTTCCAAACTTGCTGTAAGATCAGCCTGATTACTCCAATACTGGAAGGCTTCTTTGTAGGATGATATATACCTTAGCTGATCAAAGTAGATTGGTGGTTTCAAGAAATGTTATGCAAATGTTTGTTCTATTTGTAGCAAAAGTGGCAATATTTGAAGTTGGACCCGCATTATCTGCGTCAAAATGAAATGCCTTTAAAGATGGCCCTATGTCAAATGTGGCCAGGTTCTGTAGAGTAATGTTTTATTAAAGGTGTTTAGGAAGTTTTTAAAAGTTTGTCCTTTTAGTAAGAATCAGTCATGTCCGATTGCAAATTAGAATCGTTTTATTAGTTTGTAGGTACTTTACAAAATAGGGATTTTTGTCAAATTTGGTCAAATTATATCAAGTGATTTTTGTTACAAGTCATCGAAATGTATTTCTATTTTTAGGTATGTTGAAAAGATTTAAAAGTGAATTGGTATAATTTAGAAGCAAATTTAAGCCCTAAATTCTGCAAATCAGTGTTTAAGAAAAGAAAACTCTTTTCAATGCTTACTATCACTAGCTGTATATGATGGCATATCATAATTATTTGTAAAACTTTGAAAACCAATTATACCTGGAGACTTTCTTCCAGTTTGTGTGAAATTATATTTAGCATTATTTGAATATTAATCATTGATTGGTTTTATATTTATAGTCAACGAGGCAATACTTTAATGCATATGGGCACTAGTGGTATATAAATGTAAGTCCTGTAAGCGGGGATATGTTTTGCCACATTTAGACACACTTTCATTTAGGCAGGAAACATTGGCCAAATTTGATGGACATGATTGTTATAAATTTAAAATTTCTGCAAACTGATATTACGCATATATAATTCATATTAATTTACAGTATCTAAGCACTGAAATACAAACAGCCGGCAAAGAAGCTTAGTCAGTCACCTATGACATAATACAAGATGGCTTTATGGCAAATTATCTCAAAAAGGCGTAGATGGCAACTGTTTTGAATTGCTTTAAGTCATCTAAAACACATTGTTTTCAATATTGTAAATTTAGGAACAGCAGCATTTGCACTATAACAATTGTGTTCAAACATGAGCTATGGGCATAAAAATTGGATGCGTAATGTTTTTGGTTGGGTTGCATAATTGTCTTTTGATATGAGGTGCCACTGACTTGTTATGTCAAAGGACACTAAGTAAGATAAAACCTGATTTAAATCATCGAATATTAGTCATTGTGTCTTTTTCATTTGATATTACATGACAATTATATTTAAAATTCTACATCGTATCAAAAATGTTAACTTGATAATTTTCATTTACCAGGAATTCACTTACAATTGACGGTGATACGGTCAGTTTGTATGTAACGATCTCCAGCTTCTGAAATTGTTGTTTGCTGAACTGTGCACCTTATCACCATTTGGTTGTCTTCCTTGGTCAAATTCAGGGTCAGCTTTTCTGTTCTCATATAAGTACAAGATCCTGAAACTGTGGTGAGCGATACTGGGTTTATGCCATTTGTAATGACCATTCCTGAAGGCTGACTCCCAACATACTTGTACCAAGAAAAGTTTCCCTGAGGCTCACGTCCAACATTTCCAATACAAGTGAAGATCACATTCTGATTCTCTGCAAGGTTGGTTGATGGTGTGTATATTAGTGATTGAAGCTCAAACGTTGGTATCGCTGAAAAAAGTATGTCATTCTTTTATATAGAGACAAATTATAAACTTACATATGTGTTGAAAATTTATAAATTTGTCATGCATCGAATAGGCAAAATGATATTGTGACTAGCATAGTGGGAAACTGACCAAATGTAAGTTGGCTAGGAAAGGCCTTACAAGACTAAGTTCTCTCTGTTAACTTGGTGACTTTAATTCATCAATGTCTAGGTAGGTATAAAATACAAACATGAGTGATTGCAATGACTCATCATCAGGATTTGGTTTCTTGCTATATAATAAACCTACATCCATCCAACCATTCACTCCAACTCTCATACCGAGACCCATAATATATTACAAAGTTGGACATGCAAAATCATATGTATAGGCACATTTATTGACATTTTAAAATAAGACCTTCGGCTCAAAACTTAGGCCTAACAGCCTCTCCTTTGTATGTCTCTCTTTTCCATGACGAACCCGTATTGTTATCCACATCAAAATCGGATAGGTGCAAATAAACACCAGCAAAGTTATACCGCCACTTGCAAGATGGTGTACTGACCAGAATGAATGGCAAATATATCATCAAGATATCTGATTTCAAGCGCTGGTACAAAATTTTCGTCAATTAAAATTATCCATGGTTCTGACAGAGCTCTAAGCAAACAAATTGCAAGGAATTAAAGATGACTGTTTCATGCTTATTTTTGTGTCAATGAATGTCATAATGACTGTTGATCAGATATAAATGTAAGTACAATATATTTGGAGGTCATGGGAATTGATTAGATTAAATCTAATTGACATTGATTTACTTATTACACAAGTGCTGTGATTGATTAACTTGGCTTGGAAGGCGTAAAGACTGAAAATAATTTATTGAGCCTGCTCATGAGACAAAACCAGGTTAACCAATTGTTTTAGTATCATGCGGTATGGCTGATTGGAATAAACTAACCGAATGAATGCTCAATATTTTTAGAAAGCTTCAAGTAATGAGTTCTTGTTTGCCAAACAAGAACGATACTGAAGTTTTGCGCGTTGCAACTTTTGTTTTAATTTTCGAAGCTGTGGTACTGAATGTGTTACACTATGAATAACTGAGATATTTGGTTTTTTTTCTTAAAATGGAATTATTGGATAAGGGCCAGATTATTTATGTTTCGATAATATTTGCTCTTTCTTAATTTACTTTTGTGGGTCCAATGACAAAATTAACTGATATGTTTTCCAGAATGGCAACAAGCTGAATAAATTATATGCAAAATCACCTCATTAAGATGTTCATGTCTTACTTCTTATTGCTTTTGTCGGAGAGATCGTAGATATAAACATATAGTCTAGGTCTGCGACAAATCGGATCTTAAATACAAACTCATTAGTGATAGCGAATTTAGGCAATGAGATGAATCGAATCAGAAATATGGCCTCCATAGTAACATGCTCAGGTAACCAGATCACCTCATTATTATGCACATATCTAGCTTTTAGTTCAACTTTCCCAAACATTTCATAAGACAAACCTATAAGTTTTATTACACACCCTCCAAAATGGTAATTAGCAAATGTAGATGGATGGATGGATGACGAGATCGGGCCATATCATTTTGCCAACATATCTGTTTAGTAATAATAAGTCATTCATTTATTCATTATGACTGTTACAGGAAGAAGCTGGAAATAACGCATAGAAATATTAAAGCATTGTGCTCACTTGTCAAAGTTTAGGTCAAAATAATTTCACAAAATCAGATCTGTATATTTGTAAATGTAGGAAGTAATGTACTATGATGATTTTAAGGTGTTCAAAATTTCATAGCTTGATGAAAAATAGTGTTTCGTGTGCAATCGTGAACATATGGATTTTGGGAACACCTTGAAAAAAAATTGAAAAAAATTCAAAAAGTGCTAAATATTAGTACAACGTTTAACAACATTCTTTATTGGTGAATATACTCCCCATCCAACTCTGCATGCCTTTAAGATCTGAATTATATATCCTACCATTAAATGATACTTGTTCATCTACTTCTTGCAACTTGTTTCACATACTGAAGATAACGAGGTTCCAGCTGCATGTCAGCAATCAACTTGATGGCTTTTCAGCAGAACTTTGGCAACGGGATTCAGCCACAAATATCACTTTGAACATAATCAGAATTTTGATGCTGTGCTATATCAGGAAGTTCATCGCCATGGTGGACCTATGTTGTAGTGGATAGCAAAAAATTAGTTATATACCTATCTTACCACTGTGTTGTTATTCAACTTTTGGCAACAATTTAGGGTTATTCAAATGTGAGTGTATCGATACGATGTCTATAGAATGGTAGTTTATTATGATGTCTAGCATTGTGGCATTATCCACAGGCATGTAACATATTATGATATACCACCCAGTCACGTTATCGTGACACCAGGCCGACCAGTCCTAGGAATTACCCCTTAATGCTGATCGTCAAGCGAGACAGCTGTCAGTATATGTACGATTTGGTACGATTTGTCCATGGTTCTAACTTGCGACCTCGCGAATCTGAGGCGGACACTTTAACCATTTGCCCAACGGAACTGTCGGACATAGAGATACTTATAGTAGCGCAACATATCTGACAATACAAACATATATCGTGGTATTAGCAGAATCAGCTACAGGTACCCCGAACAACTAGACCTTTTAAGAAAATGATACATTTATTAATTTCTTGGAAATCTCATTAGATCGAGTAATTTGTAGTTTCTGCTAATTTCCTCGATCCAAAAGTTTTAATATTCTCAGGTTCAGATCAATCAATAATTCCATCCTTTATTACACGTGACTATCTCAGCTCATATTATCAACATATTCAACCGTAGATCATGTATGTTCATCAATAGTATCATACAAATCAAACAATGTCCATTCTCTAACGTCTGACATCGGTATTACAATACGTGGGTTTTCTTTCAAGATTTGTGATCATCTTTTAATCGATGAAACAACTTTAAAATTAAAGAATATGAAGAAAAATTAAATCCATAATTTCTATCCAAGTTGGCTGTGCCCTCAATTGGAGTATGCTCTATCTGCGCTTGGATTTATTGCGTACTCTTTGCTCAATAGCAGAAGTTTTCACTTACAATTTATGTCATTGTCATTTGTTTATTATATCAAACTCATATATCTACAACTGTCCAGTATGTTGTACATGAAGGGCAGATCATTTTATAGAACCTTATTGTGTCTAATTATTTGTATTATAAGTACTGGCAGATTCAACAAAATAATAAAGCTAAAACAATACATTCAGAACTATTCAAATACACCTCGAGCATGACGTTATCAATATTCACATGATTCGTGTAAAATGCAGGACAGATATGTTTTCATGTCCCTCCATCTTCCATATATTATGGAAGAAAAGTCACAAAACTTGTCTCGGACATTGTTAAAAACATTAAAAACATTTAGGTATAGAAAAGGAAATAAAAGACCGAATTTACTATATTCTGACGTAGAGCTTTATCGGCTGAAGCCAGATGCATACTAATTTCATTCAAAACCATGTACATATTGTTATAATAGAATTTAATTATTTTCCTATGTCACTATGAGCAACCGTCTAGAAGACGCAGCCTAAACAAAATTAGTATGGCCATCAAGGCAGAAAGTTTGGGGGTATATCACTATCACCTAAATATAGAGATAACCATATGCTGCAACAAGGATTGTCACATTAATATCATTTTCATTTTTAAGCAACTGTACATAGTTTGAAACCTTCTAAAAAAACGCCATCCTGAAACATTTTCTTTTAAAACATATTGTGAAAAGATTGTTAAGGTGAGAAAAATTGCTCATCTCCTTTTATATCGAGTATGAAAACATTAGGCATAATAAAATTGGTTCAGTGTAACATAAATACAGGAGCAAAAGCACAAACAAAATCGAAACGTTTTGAATGACTAAGCAGGAAAATTTCATTTAAGACCACCAGAACATTATCAGATTTCTTGTAGCGAAACTCTCATGTCAATAAGACCATCAATCAGGGGAGTAGCAATAACAAGCAAAACTGATTCAATCTCATAGTTCGATTTATCGACTATTCATTTTCGATTGTTGACAAGGTAAATATTCTAAACGTTTTAGTCCAAGTATATTGTGTTTTGTTTTGCTCCATGTCAAGCCTATTAAAATATAATTTACATAATTTGATTTGGATTGCCTCCGAGGCTACGACAAAGACCTGATTGCGGAGGCAATCCAAAGGGCCAAACAAACAAACCGTGATAACCTACTCAGATATGGACAGAAAGAAAAGGTTGATAGGATACCATTTATTCTGACCTATCACCCAGACAATCCCAAAGTAGGTAAAATCATCGCAAACCACTGGCCAACCGTGCAATCGTCAGACATACTAAACCTAATACTTCCGAACAAACCTGTAGTAGCTTACCGGAGACCAAAAAACCTAAAGGACATCCTAGTCAGGGCCAAGCTAACAACAATCGCTAGTCAAAACCAACCTAGTCAATCTGGACCCTGTGGCGATAAAAGATGCAAAACCTGTCAACATATGATAGAGACCAAGACATTCACTAGCACAGTGACTAAAGAAAAACTAAACATACATGGTCCAAACAAAACGTGCAAAACAGAGAATGTGATTTATCTCATCACATGTAAGATCTGTGGCCTTCAGTACGTGGGAGAAACTGAAAAGCTACACAAAAGGATAAACCTTCATAGATCTGATTGGATGACAAAAAAGTTGTACAGAAGCCCGGTCGCAGAACACTTCTCCTCCCCTGGCCACACTTTCAGTGATATAATACTTATCGCTATTGCTAACAACCACAGCTGGAGTTCCGAAACCAGGAAGGAAAAGGAATCATACTGGATACGCCGCCTTAGAACATTGAAACGAAGCGGTCTAAACCAAGAAGACTAGAAAATGAAAACTATGCACTAGTAGAATTTAACATTTTCTAAATCTTCTTATTATCCTTCAATTTTTACTATAAGAATAACCGGTATAGAATCAAATATCAGGGATATAATCTGCGTTACATATGTACACAAAGTAAAAATAGATGTCGCTTTGGCTTGTAGACTTTTAGGGAATTATACAACGTTTTCAGTTTCCGTAACAAGTCTATACTAGCTGGTTGTATTTATAGTTTTAGCACATGTGAAGACAGAAATGTAGAGGTTTACAAACACAACGTTTTTGTGTTTATTTGTTTGTCGTAACTATGTTTTGTATTTGCCTTTGAAAAAGACTCATTAAGAGTCGAAAGCGCTTAGGCTAGTTAGTTACTAGTTTCGTACTGTTCGTCGTCAGTTTATTGCATCTATATATATATATATATATATATATATATATATATATATATATATATATATATATATATATATATATATATATATGATTGACGTATGATTATGATTATATATATAAATGATTTTATTTTTACCGGGGAGCCTTGTATACGTTCAATATGTTTTATACACTCTCACCCCCATACACAAAGCCCGGGAGTTCAAAGTACACCTACCACGTGGTGTTATTGCGGGATAGTATATTTTGATTGTTGTGGACTTGGAGGAATTTTTTCAGACCCCCACCACAATAACATCCGTCGCCGAACGCAAGATAATAAATCTTTAGCATTTTTGGAGACTCGAACACGCAGCGTTTACGATAAGCAAATACCTTAACCCTACGACTATCGAATCTCTTACGAATAAACAGTTAAATTTAAGTATGTAACTATTTGCACTGTCTCAAACGTGATAACACTAGTCTCGTATTTACTAGTATATTACGATTCTGAATAAAGTCTACAATTTTACGCACCTTTGCTGTTTCTGCCTTGCTAAAATACTGCATTTTGAAGCCTTTTCCTGGAGTCAAGGCAGACCTATCTAGCAATTAACGCATGGATCGATATTATTTTAGAATATTCCACCTACTGCAGAACGTCGTGGTTTCTTTTAGTAGACAATATCGGTCTATGATACATTGATTTGTCCCCGTAGCATTGCTACGGATATCATGGTATAGGTCTCATTGTTGTGTTTGATAAAATTTTATATAATTTATAATATATATTTTATGCAATTAATACTTTCACAACGTTTAGATATCTGGACTGAAGGGATGTTTAAGCTATAGTACAATTATGACGCAAAAAGAAAAAGAGAGTCAACTGCTTGATTACTCTATCAGCGATGACAGATTTATCTCCCGTCATTGTACATGATGCTGTAGCAATATTTCCACGAGTTAGAACAGGTAGATTTTATGAAGGTTACATATTCGTTGCTATCTGCGATAAAAAGTAAGAATGATACTCTATCATTTTCGTTTTTTCAGAGTTCAGAATCAGCATATTACGATCAAATGGTAAAACCTAACAGAGGGATTTACCGTAATCAGAATGTTGCACTGAAATATACTTCTGATGAAGTTGAAATTGAACAATTGCTGAATAATTGTTTTACAATTCCGTCGGTTTCGGTTCACGTTCCTAAAAAATTCATGTTCGCCGACACAATCAGAATTTCTTGAAATTGTTCAGCATAGTTATGTCGAATATGGACATGATAGATTATGGAATACCAAATAAAATCATCGTAAAGATTTTATCGGTTGATACAGTCGCGTGTTATCCTGAAAGTTTTCTTGGATGAGGAGAATGTTCAGAATACCTTAAGTGATTTTGATATCCAACAAGAGTTGCAATAAATGGACCATTACCTATTTTTGATCTAAATAGATTTCCTTGAGTAAAATCATCTGTTTTGTAATAATATTCATCCAATCGTTTATGTCTCGTTTAGTAGACATTTCCTAGAAAAAATATTGGGTTCAAATGGTGCTATTACGATTCATGCTTACTACTAAAATCTTAGTGTCGTTGAGTGTAGGTGAAGCTATTATATCATATCATCCGCAGACACAAGTTAGGTTACAACAACAAAAGAATTATCCACCCCTGACTGAGTCAGATGAAGATTGGGATTAAATTGATTTAATTTAAATTTGAAAAAAACCCATCTTGGTAGGATAATTTACACAAGGAGGTCCCTCTGATCATGCACGACATCGTACAAGATTAATCATGGATGATGCTGAGTTTGGGTTTTATAATTACTGATGCAACTAACGAAGGAACGTTTATAAGCCGAAGCAATTCTTATTCATCCGACGGATTTAAATTAGATACAATCGTGAGTTATATCCATGGTAAGTTACGCAATTTATTCAAGATTTTCTATGCTCGCTTAAGTTTCCATAAATTTATTATCTATGATAAATATAATTACTTGTTACGCATTCAGAGTAAAAAGGGATTTATATTATATAAATGAAAAATATTTATATCTAGTAAAACCACAACTCGGTAGCGGCGAATGGGGATCATTGAGAATAAAACAAGAAAGCATACTTGACCATTCTGAATCTGCAAACGTTGATATCAAAGAAATATACCACGGTATTGACAATCAAACACCAGTATCAACATCACAATTTTTATCTGATCCCTTAGCCAGACACACAATCATTTATCTTATTAGACCTGGAAGTTCTGGTTACGCAACACGTGCCATTGAATTATTTTAGAGTTTAGAAATAATTGTTCTGACACAAACGCATATACTAGCCAGAGAAACAAAAGAAACGAAGAGTAAAATCTCAGTCTGACCATAGTTTCTTCAAATAGTGTGGAGATACGTGCAAACCTGAAACAATAAGTGAAAAATATATTCCGAAAATCATCATTTGGGCTGATATTTGTACGACGACATGAAATCAATTGCCAGTCAAGCGTCACAAAGCGCCACATAATTATATCAGAATCGTATTAATAGGTCCATCTGGATCAGGAAATAATCCATTATTGCTTAGTCTGATAATGAGATGGCTGAAGTGGGCTAAATTATATTTAGTAGTACCATCCGTGGATGATCAGAGATGCTACGAAGTGCATAAGATTTTAATGAAACTAGAAAAAACTTAATGAATACGGTGACGTTATTGATTTAATCGCCGATATTGATGACGCGCCATCTGCAGATGACCTGTACGGAAGTATGCATTATGAATTAGTGTACAATATCATGCTGGACAAACTATTGCATATTAGAGAGGTGCAGCAGCAATTAGTACACTTGATGTTTGTTTCTCGCGTTGTTTTGCTGCAAATTGGTAATATGGCAAATGTATATACGACAACCTAAGACAATTCAACATACACGTTTTGATATCAGTACTCCTAATGAAGTTCATCAAGCAGATATTTCAGTTTTACCACATGATATCATTAAAAGAGTTAGACGTCAATCACGCACATGTGAATACGCGTAACTATCGTTGATTTTGGAAGTAGCTATAAATAAGCAGAACCACTGTCAACAATGACAACTCCTAAAGTTGCATATGCTTTTGAACAAACTTATCAACTATAATGGACACAGTTATTATATCTTGATCCTGGCAAAGAATTTCTAGCTTTGGCACAGTATCATCGTTGATGAAAAAACATCAAAATCGGACTTAAATTCATCGCGATCAGGCAATCGTTGAAAAATTTAATCGAACACTTGCTGAACTGTTATTTGGATATCAATATGCAAAGGAAATATCCACCGACTTTAAGCCCGAGGAGAGATCTCGAGAATGGGTTGCAAGGTTATCAAATGTGATAGTTGCAATAAATAATAAAATCACTTGTGAAACTCTGAGGCCTACCAATGCAATCACAGAAATATACCATCTGACAATGTCAAGTAACGACGAGAATCTTCTTCTCAGCCAGCACTAGGTAATGTGACTGTAACAAATTTATATGAGCCTGGTGAATTTGAAGGGGATAAATATATAGCAACTGATCATACTTGTAGTGTGACCTCACATACAGTTACCAGCATGGTAAGATATTCGGGTAGACCTGCAATCTACAGACCATTTTCAACTGCTCCTCAACGTGGATTTGTACGCGTTTCAATTCCAAGTAATTCCTAAAGACACACAATTACCTACCGCGTTCACTTTTGTAAAATGGCACATCTACATCGATTACATTCAAAACAGGTCATCATCACATTGTCGCGTGAGTGACCAAGACTACTATTACTCTATCCACTGTGGGTTGTATCGGGTTATTATTCAAATACTTCTACAAAAATATTGCGTTACAAACTACACAATAATTAATATGCTGTTGTTTCAGTCTTGCAATAAATTCAGTATCAGACTGAAAGTCGCGTTTGTTTTTTGTCGCATTATTTATAGCCCGCTAATTTTGTTATGTTGACGACGAAGTCGTTATTGACTTATTCGGTTATTAAGGACCCCATGATAACCCTCCACAGTTGAGATATTCTTCTGACTTGAGACACTGCAAGATAAACTAAGATTGACCACTCAGTACTATGATCGACAATTCAGATATTTGTATCAGAAAAAGTAAATCCCTTTCACATCGGAATCGTTATAGGATATCCTAGTGTTCACTTAGTTTTATCTCTGACTTCCTCTGACGTAAACGCGCTCTTAGCAGCACTGCCAGGAACTAAAACAATATCATTCAACACACGATTTTGTATCCAGACATCAGGAATTTCAATATCGCTTTTCTCTCGTAGAGTATCTGTTGGTCGATAACCCAGTCGTACAAGCATATTTTAATTTTTTTCTTTATGTAAACGAAATTTGTTGTTGTTAAAGTTTTTCACGAACTACTTTTTCACATACAACTATCAAATCTGCAGGATTCCATAAATTCCAAATCGCATTCATGGGAGATTCTGGAATTGCTTTACGCATTTCCTCAGGCTGTATTTTATCTGGTTGCAGTCAAAGGTAGAATCATTATCAATTGTTGTAGATAATCACCTGAAGTTATTTACCTTTTTCCACACTTAATCTAAAAGATTACATCCGAATTGTCTCACGAGTACGAAAGTATAGATTGTGAATATTCGTGTAAGGTAGTTGAGAAATAGTACGTCCCTTGATTCTGTCAGGTGTGAAACTATCCATTTTAGTGTCAGTGGTGGCGGTTCTGTAAGCGCCGTCACAAATGAATTTAGTGACGAAACAAGAGGGATAATTCATTTCTGACTTGTAGTTAATGAATTTTATCTAAATTGAGTCAGAATCAGATTTAATTTTATGTCTGATTATACACTTTTTATTTAGAATTAGACTTGAACCAAGAAATCTGACAACGATAACGATAAGTCAAAAATATAAAATCTGCGAAAATTAGCGTTTTGAAAACCTTTTTCGATTTTGTTAAATGCGTTAGAGAAAATAAAAGCTTCCGATTTTTGTCGACGTTTTGGTTGGTTTATGGTTGATTTTTCCTCATGTTTTCGTAATTTTACAACAGGACCAGGCAAAACGTGTATAGTTTTTATTTTATCTAATTCATTCTCTAATTGACTTCTTAGTGGTTTCACCCTCAAGAAATGAGAAATTTGACAAATTTTCTCTCCCAAAATGAAAATAATGTGTTAAAAAAGAAATCTGGATTAAAGTCGACAGAAAAACAATATTTTTGTTAGACAAATTCCAGAGGTATAATAATTTTACAATTTTTGGCAGCTATATAATTTTCAAATTATTTCTTCTGAATCCGATTCAATGCAGGAATGATTACATACAACTGTGATAACTGCAAAATGGTTCTATGAGCTCGCATACATATTAAAATTTAGTGATTCATTTCTTAAATCCAAAACATGTCAAATTTGGTCAGAAAGTTTGAACTCTATCCTTGATAATATTTGATTATGACATTGCAGATAAACATAGTTAATTGTTTCTGATACAATTAAATACCCAGAGGCGCTTTAGGGCTAAATGAGCATAATATATGTCCTTGCTGGGACTGGCTCGAGTTTCCAAGATCTACCTGTTAGCTGCCATTTAATATATAACATAGGAGATTGACAGCAATTGTTGAAGTGATGTTAACAACAGCAGGTGAGATATTGCGTTCTACACCGAATAGATCATTATTACCTTTTCTACCTTTTCTCCATGATTCAATTACTGCTGGAAAATATACTTCAAGATCAATAAATAATCGCTTCATTTCAGAAGTATTAAACAATGCAATGAAAAATGTTTGTAAATCGTTTTCGTCTGTTATTTTGGAAAAAATGTCTGCCTGCCGACGTTATGCAAACTTCAGGAAAGGTCATATTTCTTATTTCTTATAATAGTCTGATGAGCGATATATATATATATATATATATATATATATATATATATATATATATATATATATATATATATATATATATATATATATATATATATATATATATATATATATATATATATATCATATACTACTTCTTATGAATGTTGCACTATTTCGATTCTTTGATTTGTTTTTCATTATTGGCGTAATGTTGTGATAATGACGTCAATAAATGTCTTAAATCGCTAAATACTTCATATTCGAATTTAAGAATATCCAATAATAATTTTAAAAAAATTTAAGTCAATGGTACATCTACATAGTTCATTTTTTATGTTTTTTTTATGGTGATCTGTCATGAATATAAATTGCGTTACCGTCAAAATCGATAATATAGTGTATATTATCTCTTGTATCAAATCAAATCCCCACATAATACCATGGGGATTTATTTAGATATTCTGGATTTGTTAATAAATTTTTTCACTTAACACTGCTAACCTTCTCGATATTTGGCATTGGGATGTCATCATACGTAAGAAGTACTTCTGGCCATCCTAAAGCCGATCTGTTCGAGGATTGATATGTATAAAAAACATAATCGCTGGAGTATATTTCAATCGTCTCTGATAATGTTGGTTCATTTACAGTAATTACTATTTTTAATTATTTTCCTGCGACATATTTTATTCTGATCTGACAGTCATCGTTGATTTGTAGGAATATTTTATTAGATGTAAATACCTGCGAATTATTCGGCTGTAATTTACCAATCCATTTTGATCTGATATTTGTCAAACTATAATAAATCCTAACTAAGCTGGCGCTATTTCTTTTGCTGGAATTGTTGTTGGAGAAACAAATTTAAATTCTGGACTGCTTCAACTCGCTGATATCGATATAGTTTTTGTCGGCGAAGTATTAGTGACGATCTTTTGTAATAATTCGTTTGACATTGACATTGTCATTGACATTATTATTTTAAATCATAATTATTCTCTTTCATTGGATTTTTATCTTTAGTCACATATTTCATTGTATCTTTTTTATTATCGTTGACATCTCATCGGATATTTTACCATCAATGAAATACGACGAGAGATACGATGACAGTTGAGAATATGCAGACATCGCCGTGTGTAGTTTCATTGTATGCTCGTGTAATTTTATATTTGTGCATATATATATATATATATATATATATATATATATATATATATATATATATATATATATATATATATATATATATATATATAGTTGGTTTGCAAAAATACTGAGAATACATGGGATATTTGCTGAAGTTGAAACTACAGTTGTTGCAACTGCAAACGTTCTCATTTTTATTTTTCATAGTAATACTCTAGTTCCATCGATGATAGCAGAAACTGAAGAAAGAATTATATCAATCACAACCACACATCTGCGATATATTTTACTTTTACTGCATAATCGTCAACGATTTTTTTTAGTTTGGTATCTGACACTAACACACATGATTTTATATGTTGTTCTTGTTGTGCGGCTTAACGCCATTTTCAGCACATGATAGGCTGAACACGGCGGCCAATATTAATGGTGGAGGACGAAACCGGGAAAGGCACGAAAATAACCACCAATCCACGAGAAGCAACTGGCAAGCTTTCTCACATATCCACATTTGCCGAATCTTAAACTCGAACACGCGCAGACAGAGATGAGATGGCAGTGATCCGTAACGGAGAGCGATTTAGACTACTCGTTCACTTTGGACCCTCTGATTGTATCTGTAATGTTGAATTTTGATCGGTTTTTGATTCATTATACTTGTATTGAGTAATCAATTGAGGTGTTTCAGCGACTAATTCCATACCTCTTCAGATGGTTCCAGTAAAAGTTTTCTTCGGCCGATTTATTTAACTCAACAGACTTTGTGGTAGAGTGCACTAGATAATATTTTTTAATGTTTAGTTGCTTAGCAGCATCTAGCAAATCAAATATGGACACGGGATGAATCAACGAACTGTACCACAAATGTGGGGTCCCTGGCAATCCCTTTTTTGCAACATTTTATTCCTTACCCGTTGCTTTTTTTAGAGTCATCTCATCAGCATTTCCAACAGCGCCGAGTGCAGCTGCTTATGAAACAGCTGGGCTTTCATTGGCCTTTATGATTAATTCTCTTTATGATGAATTCAAAATATGCCACCCGTCGTTTCGGTGTCTTTAATGGTCGTATTACGGTCTTTATTAAAGTGCCTGAAATGACGTTCTGACAATGATACCTGCGATCTCTTCATTTATAGTGATATGCAGTGGTATTTTTACTCCACAGTTATCTTTCGATGCTGATTGTAGTTGTTTAATTTGACTATGAGTCATAGTAACACTAACATGTTGAAACGAGTTTTTAAATTATCATAAGTGATCTAATTATATGCTTGGACAATATGTACACGTTTTCAACTGTGGCATCAACGACTCGCAATCGTTGACCAAAACCTTCAAATAACATTGATTTATCGCAGAGTATTACAGCGATTGATCTATAATGGACAATATATACTCTTTCTACACAGGCTCAGAAGTACATATCAACGACAGATTGTGTGAATAAATAAATAAGTGTCCTAGTGAAAAATAATAGATCGGATACAGCCTTGCAAAATTTACTATATGTGTAAGTCGGTGGTACACAATTCTTTTTAAGATGTAATAATGTATCCTCAGTTGGTTATTGATATCCATTTATCATTAAGGAAATCTCAAACACATTGTGTTAGCCAAGTATCGTTATACTACGATTTTGTTAATATACTCGTGCAGCAACATGTATAGATATACATCACACCTCGTTGTGATGCTATTATCGGCAGGTAAATAAATCATTAATTGTGCTTTGAATGCTATCTGTAGTCATCGTCAACCTTGGTAAAATTGATTTACCACCTTAACTCATGAAAGAAAGTAAATTTTCTTCTTCATTGATGGATGATGTCATTACATGCATCAATAACGAACGTTTTGTCAAAGTTACTCTTCCAACATCACCAACAGGTCGCTATATTGCGTCATTGTCGTCAACTCTTCTCACAAGTACAACTGTATACGCTTTTCTCTGAACAATAACCGTTCTGACATTTCTTAAAAAATCCGAAGATGTGTGAAAAAGGAATTGAACATCAAAATCTTCTATCTCCATCCTTTAGCATTTATCGACTTGATGCGAATCCTAAGTTTAATTCTGGATTAGCAACATGAATTACCTACCTCACGGTAGTGTTAGCGATGTCGGCGTCGTTTTTGATCGTCTTGTATTGTACTGACTGCTGTCAGGGCGGTCAGAAGTAGCATTGACAAATATCATTGGCGGAACAGATTATCTTAAATAATCATCGCTGTATCCAGATATACCAAATATGGTTGTGGCAACGTCGACTTCGTTCTGAATTGATTCAATTGCCTGGTTATCAATCATATACGTAGCACTGTTGAACAATTACATGATGCCATTATTAACAAAATCAAGTCTAAAATCAGCGCTATAATCAGTATCATTATCTTTTACATGTGACATTCTACTTCAATAAAGGCTTCGGATTGAAGAAAATATCTGACTGTAGCACAAACTTGCAACTCAATCCGCCTGACCATTTGGCTTTCGAGCTCCACAAGAATAATACTGATAAACGCGCAAAGATTCATCTTCTATTAATGGTGCGTCCATGTCGAATGCGGGAATAGTTATATGTTTGAACTTTCTTGATGTATTTGCCATTGTCTAACATCAAGACCACTTCGAGCTATTAGACTAGCAGTTATATTTATTTCTTTTTCTGACATGGATACAAAAGCCAACTCTGCTAGATTTTTATGGCATCTTGATTGATTGTTTTTACTAATATTTACATGCATCATTTCACTGCTGGGTAATTGACCTGGCTGAGGTTGTCGTCGAAATAATTGTACTCGCCTATCCTTGATTGCCAAGAATGCTTTGCTAGCAATTGCACCAACAGCACCATTACCTTTCCTAGGAAGAACATCAAAAACTTTCATTGCGAGTTACTTTGCAATTAGGCATTACTTTTGGCACTAACCTTTTAAATAGACCCTGAACAATTTCACAGAGTCCATCTCCGTGGATTGTTTTGTATATTGGCATTCGAAAAAGTTTAGCCTGACCATAGTCGGTCTACGTTGAGTTTTATGTATGATCATCTTATTAAAGTCATTGCATCTAATTGCTTACATTAATCACTGTGGTAATCATCAACGATTTCATTAATGAGGAGTCGAAAAACATTAATATCAATGCCATCACCTGTATATAATATTTAACAAATATCAGCTGATTCATCAATTAGTTATGGGGAATTATTACCATCTCGTTTTCTGACATGGGTTTTCCTCAGATTACAATTTGCAATCGTTTAATATCGGCAAGGCCGTTATTGGGACGTTATTAATAAGTAATTCTTTAAGTGCTTGAGCAGCAGCGATTTGAGTTGGAAGTTCTAGCAGAATCTGCTTTGTTTTATTAGTCCTTTCAGTTTTTTTCCCTCTACAAATATTCATTAAAGTATACTCATGAAATGTGCTATATGCTGGAAAATAAATGAACACACTATAAGCCTGTTTTTATCTACATTTCATTATGTATAATGTCCTTGACGTATTAGAAGTATTTTATCTGTGTTGATTATGTCAAGAATCCATGCAAATAAACAGAACAGAGATGACTTATTAACACGTGTCTTGTTCTTATTATCAGGACAACTATTACTTACTTGATTGATTAAATATTGTATTCAGTAATTCTTTCATTAGTAAAAGAATAAACAAATTAGTTAACTATTTTGGGTTGAAACTCCCAGTTCCTTTCCATATCCAATACAAAGTTTATTTATGAGAATAATTTGGTCACTAATACTGGCCAAGAGCTAAAATATGTTTATAAAGCGAAAGTCGTTATTTGTTTTAAAACAGAGTTCAATCAAACTGTAGTATCCTGCATCATTTTTTAATGATCCAATTGACAAATTATTATGTACATTTCGTTCAACTGTCAATTGATCTTCAATATATATCCTGATAGCAGTATTTAAGTTATATCATTACAGCAAATGGTTATCAGTTAAACCCAATCAGCGGCCATTTTGGGTTACAACCGTGGACGTGCATTACTAATTGCATACAAGTATGATAAAACTGTACGCAAAAAATTGATGAATCAAAGTCAAACACACACATAAACACAGAGAATAATATACAGTTTCTGTCGTTTGCTTCCTTCAAGCAAAATATATCTAGGTCGAATTTTTCTCACTCATTTGCTGCTATTGAAATTTAAATCTGCCGCACTTTTATATGCATAATTAAACCGGTTGGAAACCATATTTTTCAGTTAGTATACCTTCTGAATGGAAACAATTTTTCTACTATTCTATCCCCTGTACCTACCAGATACAAAGAATGAACAAATTTTCACAGGTGAATGTTACGTGCCAATCACTAATATATAACAATTGATTCAATACTGCCATGTTGTTTATGCAGTTGTCGAATATAGCACTGAAAAGCCTGTATCGTGACATGGTAAGGTTGGGTTGGGACGGGACATCTGATTTAGATACGGCCGCCTGACAGGCGACTAGGAAGATGAGAAGATGGACACTAGGTACGAATGTGTGATAGGAAGTAAATCGGTCAATAAAAAGGTAAAACAAACGAAAAAATCGAGGATCATTTGATTTAGTTGCATAAATTTTAGAACGAGAAAAGTTTCGATTTCTATCAATCTAGAACAAATTTACTTGATTATAAATATAACTTTTTTACACCTATAACAAACACATAAATTCTATTAATTGCTCGGAAGAACAATTCGTAGATATCGGTTACCTGTTTAACAGAACTTTCAATTATTCGTAGCAACAATGATATAGTGCTCTGGTATAACGATTACATTTGACCATTTTTTCCCCAAATTCCTATTATAAACATCACTGAATATGTTTAATTCATCGCTAATCAGCTCTCACGATCCTTGAAGTCGCTATATTCTCAGATACGGCGATAGCCGATTAGGTTCTGTCATATAAACCCCTTATGTTATATGAAATTAGAAAAAAATAATTTATGTTAATTAAAACAGATTTGTTCGTGAGATAAAAGTCTATATTTGTAAATAATGTCTATGAGAGTCGTATCGTGACCCTTCCATGGATATACCTCTACAGGAAGCAAGTAGTAATGCATATGAACTTTCTCTTTCAGAGACCCCTACCCCAAAACGTTATATGTTAAAAATATTGTTGTATCTTTTTTTAGCTTAAAATGATGACTTTCATATTTCAAACGAATACGTTATAGTAGGGTAGGGGAGATATGAGAGAGGAAAAACTCGGCTATTACAGCCTCTATACTTATCAGCCAAAATAATATTATTATTTTTATAGTTTAGCAAAGTTTCACATTAAACAATAAAAATTATATATAATGTACCATTATAATCCAATCCAACATGTTATGTTTGATCAGACAAATAAAATTGTGAAGAGATTTCATTCGATTTGGGCAGCCTCAAGTTATATTGCATCAAACCTAAAATAATAATCGATTGTATTGAAAAGTTTGGTTACCATATACCACCAAAATATGGATCAGTATGGCTGTGTGCTATCGAAAATGATGAGCGAAAAACGGGTTTGACAGATGATCCAATGACATTTGCTGATAATATGGTTGATATTATTTTGAAGACGAACTTCCTACTATAAATACTTTTTTTGCGAATCATATGAATCTTGTGAACTCCTAGTTTGACATATGACATCCTAGTAAGTTCATGTGCATTTTGATTTAATCCGCATTTGATCCTCTAGGTTGCATATAACATCCTCGATGGATCAGAGGAAATTCGAAAGACGAAACAGAACAGTTTAACCTTTTGTGATCCTCTAGGTTGCCATATGACATCCTAGAAGGATCGAGGTTACATATAAAGTATCCTGATACATGAAAAGTTAATTCCCATGTGAATGTAAAATAATATCCTAGTAAGTTCAGAGGAAATTTGAAAGATGATACAGACAGTACAGTTAATACGCATGTGACGTCTAGGTTACCATGCGACATCCTAGAAGGGTCAGAGGAAATTTCTAAGACAAATAATATAGCACAGTTTTAAACAAACCCATGTGACATCCTAAGATGTGAAACAACATCTTAGCAACATAAAAGGTTTCACATAAAATTTTACCTGGACAGACCAACTTAACACCATGCGACAAAGTAGAATGTCAAATAACATCCTAGCAGGATCAGTGGTTTCTTATAAGGACGGACATAAAAAGGTGTATACTGTTTATGATTATATATATATGATTATGATCATATACATATACATATAATTATGATTATGTACATGATTATGAATATATACATTTGATTATGATTATATATATGATTGTTTACTTATGACTGTGATTATATACTTATAATAATGATTATATACATATGATTACATATTTATTAAGGACAGCACAGGTGCACACACACAAAACAAATATATATATATATATATATATATATATATATATATATATATATATATATATATATATATATATATATATATATTATGCATGTGTGAATGTACGTATGCATGTGTGTATGTATATATGTGCTTATGTATGTAACTTTGTGTGTATTTATGTATGTATGTGTGTATGTATGTAGGTATGCATGCGTGTATGAATGTATGCATGTGTGTATGTATGCATGCATGTGTGTATGTATGTATGTATGTGTGTATGCGTGTATGTATGTATGTATGTATGTATGCATGTATGTATGTATGTATGTATGCATGGATTAATGGATGTATGTATGTATGTCTGTCTGTCTGTCTGTATTAATGTATGTATGTAGGTAGGTAGGTAGGTAGGTATGGAATCTAATCCACCTAATCTGAGACACGAACCCACGCAGACAGGGTACATGGCAGTGTTTCGTAACGTAGAGCACTTTAGACCACTCGTTCACTTGGAACCCATTACCATAGCTGGAAAATGTTTTCCATACTAACATTAGATATATGAATACCTTTATTAATGAGAATGATTCCTGGATATGGTTAATTTTAGTTTCTATATTGCTATTGATATTATAGAATTTCCTTTAATAATAACAGTTCTTGGAGGTACATAAATAACGAATTAAATATCTATTTCTTAATATGGTGTACGATGTAATCGATATTTATATTTGTTGGGCGTGAACTCGTTTAATTATAAAATTTGCAAATACTTTGTGTGTCAGTAAATGTGTTATATTCTCAGATACTTGGTGCATTTATGATCTTGCTACATAGAGTACCTCTGCATATTGAATCCCATATTTATGAACTATACGAAATAGCGTATGCTGTTGTTTTATTCAACGGTTTAAGACAATTTATAAGGGACTTCAACATTATTGAAAATAGCGTTATATTTATCAAGAAGCATTGGGTGATCACTAGAAAATTATAGAATTGCGTATAAAAGATTATACATAGAAAATTATTTGTATTTGGAAAAAGGTATGTCCCACAAGGACCGAAAGATCTGGGTCTAAAACAATTTCAGAACTTATTGTAAAATATTTCAAAGTCATCTATATTTACGTACGCAAATGACTATCCAATCTATCTTATCTTCGTCACATGCCTGCCGATTTATTCTAATCATTAGGAAAATAGCGATCGAAGGCATAAACAGAGGAAGGTAAAGACGGTTATGAACAATTGATGACTGCCATTCTACATTCAGTGGGAACTACAAAAGCCGCAAATGAAACTGAAAGATAATATATTTTGATTCTGACCGGATAAACTTTTGTTTGTACCATATAATAATTGTCACATAATAACCCTGAAAACAATGCATTCACTATGTCGTTTAAGATGCCTTCCTGCAGCATCTATGTGGCACAGCCGAAAACTATATACGTGGAACAATTGACCGCATAGCAAAACAGGAAGCTTGGATAAAACAATATAGCCATTTTCATTCACAATACTTTGTGTGGTAAGGAAAGGAATGTATTGAATTCATGAATAAGATATTGCAGGCTTTCTTGATGATAAATTATCATACTTAAAGGACAAAAGCTATATTGTTGTATTTTGTACAACAATTATATAGATAACCATTTTTAATCCTTTGTCGCTTCATTTTAAACATTGTATTCGTTATTTCAAATGCAGAGATTGAGAATAATAAGTGATCAATCTCGCTATTTTGCTTCTATACCTAGAGAGAGAGAGCGAGAGAGAGAGAGAGAGAGAGAGAGAGAGAGAGAGAGAGAGAGAGAGAGAGAGAGAGAGAGAGAGAGAGAGAGAGAGAGAGATATAGTATACCTCGTTCGATGACATGATCTTCCGTCCTTAAAGAGTAACCATAGATCTACCATTCTTGCAATGAGCATCCACCAGCCATTTCTGGGGAGTATATTAACCACCACAATCTATATACCTATATACGTAGATTATTTCTTCCCACATAATGATGTAATCCTCAAAAGGATTATGGAAACAATATATATATATATATATATATATATATATATATATATATATATATATATATATATATATATATATATATATATATACTTCTATTCAGATAAAAATTGTAAAGTATGATAAGTAGTTAAATAGGCATTGAACTGGAATTTTGTTCAACTATCTTAAACAACGAGTACATTCGTATGTTTTTGCAAATTTCATTTAAAAAATTTAATAGTATATACTTTGATGTTCTTGGAAATTAAATTCTATAATTTAAATATTTTATATGAAACTGTACGATGTTAAAAAGCTTGCAGTATTCACAATCTTTGCATCATTTAAGTTGTATCAGTATTAACTAAACCAGACCTTTTGACATTTCTACTCACATTGCACATGCTAAATTTCAATATTTACTCTCCTGAAGTCAGCATTGAGCCTCTTTTAAATCAATTCAAGTTATCTTTCTAGTTAGTACTGTGTTTGCAAGTTATTTAAATAAATATTTCTAAAACTGATAGATAATAGGAAGCTTATGGCAAATATATTAAAACGATACAATGTACTTTCCCTTTGTGTTATTACATTTCGAGGCAGGAATACTTACACATCAGGTAACTATCACAGGTATACTCATCCTTGTCGAGAAAGAACCATGGTATAGGAATTGTTAAATTAACAAATGATATGAGATCTAATTGTACTCTTTTAGAGTTGATCTGTAAGTCACACAATATGATGCATGCACTAGAAAAATCTGAACATGTTATTTGCACATATTTAATTAACTAACTTATTTGATTTAGAAATTGTACACTCACAGTCCCTGTACACTTTCAATTGACTGTTCCCCAAATGTTTAACGTCCTCTTTCTGGTATCAACCTCCACTGTATGGTAGCTACTTTTTCGTATCAGTTATTGAAACAAAAAATAATAGAACATATTATCATACATATGCTTCCAATAACTCTAAATAGTAATTTTCTTATTTGTCCACTGCATCGAATTAATGAATGTTACTGCGGAATGTTCGTGTATTATCTGTCCATGTGCAATTACTGATACTATGAAATAATTTTTAGCGCATGTTCACTTCATTTACCGACACATTTCATTTACTTCATTTACCAACACATTTACACATTTACCGACACATTTCGTTTACTTCACACTTCATTTACTTCATTTACCGACACAAACCTACTCGACACAAACCTACTCTATCATTTACATGAATGAATTGATGATTGTATTTGCTTGTACGTATGCCAACCGTTCGGTTGTGATAAGGGAGTCTTTATTAGAACATTTCAAATGTACCGGCGAAACATCACCACAGTGGAATAAGTTCGTTCAATAACAAGATATATGTCTTCAAAGAGATGAACACCACCATGCAATGATATAGAGCCTCCACGAACCGCATTTTGTAAATGCAATGCCACCATTTATAGTTATTAATAATAGAGAGCGTTACAATGTTTACTTTACACAACGGTGTAATATATCTATTCCTAGCAACTAGCTAAATACAGGACACAACAAATCTGGAATACAACATATCTCGTTATTAACTAAGTGTGCATTGCAATTTGTCTAGCAATCACCTTGGCCTATCATGCTTAACTAGCCTCATTCGTATGTACGACGTTTCACTTAGCCAAGATACAAAGTTTATTTTGATGCAAAATGTATATTACATTTATCAAATATTTTAATTCCCTAAGTTATAAAATTTTTAAAAGGACTTAAGCTATTCGTATAAATGTCAAATAATCTCAGTTCTCTCACGCAGCCAAAAGTTTAGTGTTTATTTATGAATTCCAGTTGTGTTTATAATTAACTCAAATCTTGAATGTACTGGTGAACCATGTAACATGATTTGACCTGTAAAATGCTTGGATAAAATGATAGCAACAAAATGTGATGAAGGACGGAAGTCTTATGGAATTAATTGATAAAATAAGTATATCCTCTATAGCGCATACAGTGTATTTCTTTCACGCTCCAAACATACAATGCATTCGATTAACACAAATATTCACAAATGGGAAAACAAAAGTGTGATTCAAATGTTCAAAAATAAATGTACGATCCATATAATTTATGTAATGAAAGTAAGATTAAAAAAACTCATGTAATAAAGGTGGTGAAAGTAAGATTCAAATAATCTCGTGTAATGAAAGTGAGATTCAACTAATCTCATGTAATGAAAGTAACATAATTGTATTCGATTGAAACAACATCATCAATTGAAACAAATATGATCGACTGAGTCAACATAACAATTGTAACAAACATATGACTCATGACAGTCACTTGTACAGCCCATGTAATTCATAACCACATATTGCTCATATTGTGAAAATCATTGTAAAAAGCATCGTGAAGTGGGTAATTTTGGGGCAAATATTTTTTCCATTTTTCTGATATTAGCCAGTATTATCATATTAAGGAAGGTTCAATAACATAAACATAAATATAAAAACATAAGCAAATGAAATTCAGCTGCATGTTTGTTGTAAATGCAGTACAGCATACGGCTCTGAAGGTGCGATTCTGATGTTCAGTCTTTCATATATATGAGAATGGCTAAAGCAAATACATTATAACTATCGTTATCATCAGAATGCAGAGTTCATGCACGAAAGTCATGAGCAAATTAAAACCTAGTTTTCCGTTGAATCAAACTCAGCATAAGTTACATTAGCAACCAGGACACAAATGTCATCGATGAAATTAATTGTATGTAAAAACAATATATGTGCTTGATTGCTTAAAAGCAACTTTATTGTATCAAATGCTGAGGATATTGCGTAATATATTACAATCAATTGTATGTTACATAACCTTTATGTTTTGAAATATTGACTTGCAGTTAAAGAAGATGGCAGGCAATTGTTTTATCCATTTATGTCTTTCGACTATCCATCAGCTAATACGAAAACTAATACTCTTGAAATCTTCAATGTGCTATCATTTTCGGATTCTTGTTTATTACAAGCTGAATGTAGGAAGTGAAACTTCAAAACAAAAGCTTTCACAAAATAATCATTTATCTGGAGCATGATTCTTATGCTATCCTAATTTCGTAAGGGGCGACATGATGTTAATCTAGAACAATAACTATGACTAATTGGCAACTGTCGTCGAAACAGACAATGGAAATGCTTTGCGTTGCATAGCTGTGTAATATTTTTTCCTGGTTTAATTGATGTGTATGAAGACCCATATTCCTAAATTAAATTAAATTAAATTTTTTGAAGATAATTTTCTTGTTGATGCTGTAATTCTGAAAACGAATATTCATATACATGCATGAATATATGAAATTGCACTTAGTTTTCCTTTCAAAAATACAATATTTAAATATTTCATCTTTCTGAAGCTGGACGATACAAACAAAAAAAAAGGTACATACACTTTGCATCGGGTCCTTAAATTGAAGGAACATCTTTCGATTTTTTAAGCGTAATTTTTATCGAACAGATGTATATCTATATTATTTTTACATACAAAGGTAGGCATTTGTGTGGCTTAATTTAAGTCAAGGGCGTTTTGGTCTCAATTTCAGAGTGGCCGATGCAAGTAATCGTGTTCTTATTTCGTTTATTTTTTTCATTTACTTTTATCTTTATCATAGTTAATTAATTAGTGATATGATTAAACTTATGGTTAGTACCGGTTTAGGAAAAGTTCACACGAAGATAACAAGGTACAATTGGTTGTTGTAAAATCACACGAAGATAATAAGATACAATTGTTTGTTGTAAAATAAAAAAGTAAAATGCCGTAATTAAAGCATAAACATAATACATTTTTTGTTTACTTAGGGTACACCAACTTCTAGAAGTTATATACTATTGGGCAAATATTGTAAAGCATATTGGTACAAAATATGACAGCTGATCGGTTCTTATCCTATTGCAACATTCAAATAGGCGCCATTCTAGTCATGTGTTTGACCAATGAACCACGATGGTAATTGCTTCATTACCATTTCAATATGTTTAACATGATTGCTACTTTTAAAGTCAATTTCTTTATGACTGCAAAAATAGTTTGGTAAGCAAACTAATCTGCTGCAAGACTGCGGTGTATGTGTAGGCATTTGGACAAGATTGTATCCAGGACGACAGAGATTCCTACGAAAATCACCCAAATATATTATAACTGTTGGAGATTAACTGTTGTCTTTGTCAACATAATAATAATAATAATAACAATAATAATAATAATAATAATAATAATAATAATAATAATACTAATAATAATAATAATAATAATAATAATAATAATAATAATAATAATAATCATAATAATATGAAGATGAAGAACACAGTTTATTTTTTGTTTTATCTAAGACTTTTGATCCAGTTGGATATTTCGATTTTGATACTTGCTGGAAATGAAAGGATTGAGTACCCAATATAAATGCAAAAGCGTAATACATTTGTGCAATATGCATCATTAAAAGTACATACAATCTACTTATTGCTTTTTTCTTTGTTGTTCCTATTTAATAATTTGTTTGACAGTGGCATTATCTAATAATAGTTGCTATAAGATTAATACAGTCAATATATAAAAACAGATTTATTCTACATTTCATTCACCTATAACACTATTAATTTGCTTTGGAACGTAGGTTAACTCTATTTTAAATGCAGCGAAAATATAGAGAAAACATTCTCTCAGGAATTATTATCGACTAATCCTCTCTAGGCGTTATAAATGTTTTCACATTTATTTAAGGCAGTTTTAAGGACAAGAAATGTTAAATTATTGTATGTATTGGTCGTTTTCGAACAGTCATTAGGCACGGTATTAATTGCATGGACCTGGATACAAATCTAGTTCTAAATACTGTTTGTGGTAAACTGCTATATGCAGCTTGAATTAAGTTAGCATGTATTTTGCAAAGAGCTAAGTATACTTTAATTATCTTCCCATTTTGAAACTGTATATGCACAATAATCACAAGATTACACATCTTTCTGTCATTCTCATTTATACCGTATTCTATCCACGTGTACCAACACCACATAATCTTAAGATCATATTGGCAGTTAGTATTACAGTGCTTTTATAGTATGTTATGTTAGTAGATGTTAGCTAAAGCACGTTTGTTTCAAGTAAGACAATTTATAATCGTATTGTTAATTAAACCACATACGGTCAATTTATGTGGACGTGTTACATATTAAGCCTTTTCATTCAAAAGACATCTGCAAATGGTAAAGGTAACTAATTTTATAAAATGTTGGCAGTCAGTTGGACTAATAAATTTAACTTTATCATTTAATATTCCTAATGAACCTATTGTTTGATACATATCAAATACATTGATACAGTTTTCCAAATTTCTCTTTTCTACCTCGATCTATCAACTATGACATTATTATGAATAGCGGTGTACTTGATCTCATATGTATATTCATATACCTGATCGTTCAATGAAGTTATATTTGGTTCTACAAAGAAAGCCATTAGAATAGCACCATTAGCTTTAGAAACCAGGATTGAAATTTTCCTCTGCAGCTGAAAATTAGAACTGACATCAGCGTTGTTTTAGCATTTTAGGTTGAGATCTCATCCACGTAGAAATATGACATCTTTCGGATTATGAAGAGAAAGGTAGATGTATTCCCATTTTGATTATTTCCATTAATTATAATATATTATAATTATAATATACCACTGGTACAACCGTTAAGTCCGATGATAAACATTTATTTTCTCGAGGTATCTCAATGCTAGAAATATATAATCTCTGTTGGGCTTTTGACCGAAATAAGGAAATCTCAGTCAAGGCGTTATATTAATTTTCTCCTCACGAGACTTGCCTGAGTTGGGAGACATATAATGTAAACCCGTGAATGGGATTTCCTTGTCTCGGTCCAAATTCCATCGTAGATTATTGTTCTCGCCCAATATTATCATTTAAAGTAAGAAAGAATATTGTTACTTGTGAACTATAATTTTACACGCAAATGTTTACATGCGTTGCCATAATGCAATTACGTTAATGAGGAATGCAACAACATTAAACGTTGCATAGTTGTCAGATAAACTATTTTTGACATATTTTTGACATACTGTGTTGTTCTTAATACTGATTGTAAAATTACCCCCGTGTATAAAAACCCGTCTTAATACGAACGTTAGCTAATAATCATGTGCTAAACTCTCATGTTCACTAATTCTTTGAAATTTACATTCTCTGTCTTGAAAATATGACAAGTGAAACCGTGAAATTTGCTTATGGCTTAACGTGTTGACGGATAAATGATTTCTTCTCTGATAAGTGCATTTTTTGTCATTAAATAGTGTAGTGTTTTTATCAAGCTGTGGCACAATGTAGATGCATCACAAAATTAGAACACACTATGTTTGGCATTTCTGGCTGTTACTGAATATTCTGCAGGTGTTAAGAGAGTGTAGAGGCTACGAAGTATAGGTCTATAGTATATGTGGATAGATCGCTGTTTTCTGCAATAGTTTATTTCACTCAGCATTGAGAATTTTATAATATCTATAGCAAAGTCAATTTTCAGGTCAGTATCATTAAATGTAGTTAACAGTGTACAATTTGTTTCTCATGAAGTATTTAAAGCTAGCTACGTAGCTTTAGCTACATTTAATAACGCTGACCTGGAATTGTCTGGAATTGTACTTGGCTAGGTCTGCATGTAGGATACAACTGACCAAGCTGTGTGTAACGAACTAGCAAGATACCAAAATTCTAGATAACGTGCGAGTCTTTGTCTCTCCCAAAATTGTTTTGTATGGAGTGTTCTCAAAGATGGGTGGCTTAAGGAACAGGACAAGTTTGAAACTATAACAATGGAGCTTTAGCTACATTTAATGACGCTGACCTAGAAATGTACTGAGCTAGGGCTGCATGTAGAACACAACTGACCATGCAGTGTGGAAGGAACTAGCAAAATACCAAATATCTAGATTTCCTGTGCGTGTGAGTCTTTGTCTCTCTCAAAATTGTTTTTTATGGAGTGATCTTATAGATGGGTGACTTAGAGAACGAAACAACTTTTAAAGTCTAACAATGGAATTTTCGAGGATTTTTTTCCATAAAAATCATAAATACATGATGCGAAGAAATCGAGAACCGTGATCCATCAATCGAGCAAACATTGGATCAGTAAATTGTGTTATGTAAAATTAAAATTAAAATGTCCTAATAATAGAACTTGTTTTTAAAAGAATAAGAATGATACATTAATAATGATGTTTAAATACTCATATGAGTTATACATTCCTCTCGAACTTATTAGATGTCTGCAGATTCTTTATTAATCAATTGCTATTATCATGTTACCCAGTTCTTATCTATGAACTTGCGTCACACAATGTATTTATCACGAGATTCTGAATCGTTACTGCAGAAACATAGACATGTACCCTCTTCTGTAATTTCCTACCGTGTTTTTTTTTGTTATGTATTTATTGTTGAACTGCTCCGGTGGCCTAGTGGTCAGAGCGTCTGCCTTGGATGCGGGATGTCGTGGGTTTGATCCCAAGCCGGGGTCATACCAAAGACTAACAAAAATGGTAATACAGATGCCTTGTTTGACGCTCATCATTAAGAGGTTAGTGTTATGAATTTTTGGCCTTGTGTCAGGATACGGTGACTGTGTGAGACATCATGCTACATGTCTGTGGCATGATGTCCAGTGCAAGAAATCACTATAAACTGCCACAGTGCAGACATCGTAGCCATATGACTGAAACCATGTTAAAGCTACGTTAAAAGCCAAACCACAACTACAACCACAGCCATATATTTATTGCTTTTGTTGTTTGATATTAGTGGAACTACTAGGCATGTTAGAAGGCAACAAAGATACGTTTAATAACTAGTTTTGAGAGCTTGGACTCCTAGATTGAGACGACTGGCTTAAGATGTCTAGACTGACGCAAGACAAAATACGGATAGCAAAACAGCTAGGTTTCTCTGTCGCATAGGTGCGAAACATTTGTACATACTCTTTGTGGAAAACTAGTAAGGCAAGATTGTGTATCATCTTATTATGGTCACATACCCAATTTTATCAGTTTTGTTTTTAACGTATTATACCATACATGTGCCCACGGATATAATGTCTGGAGACGATCTAGTGTGAAGAATATATTAAATGTCAGATTTAGAGGTTTCTGTTTAAGCTAATTTTTTAAAACTGAACACATGAAAATATAATATTAGTTGGTCAATTAAGCGTTTATGTATATTTAGTAAACTACTGTGTTTAGACGACTTGCATATACTTAATTTGGAGCATGCGTTACGTGCACCTCTAACACCCACCAACCCCAAACGAATGCTGAAGTGTACCAAAGAGAGCAAAGAACTTGCAGTTGTCATGATTGATAAACTATGAAATAAACAATGACCTAATGCAGATGGAAAGGGCAATTACTGACTCTACTCCGTATAGACATCCTGGCTAGAAAAAGAAAGAATGAACGATATACGCATATATTGAATATTGTTTTCTAACCTTTATAAGTTAAAAAGAGAAAATAATTACATCAGATATTTACTTTTGTTCGATTTTATCGACAATAGTTATATCAGATGTATTTGTCTAAGAAGGTAAATTAGAGGCATCCTATTTTAAAGCCACCCTATATCTAACTTAACATTCGCTGATATTTGATACTCGTATTGATGCTTGTTCATGCTTAGAACCAAAACAAAAAACTGCTTATTGTTTTAATTGTGTTATCATATACAAGGGTGACGAGTTAGTTTTTCTCTCTCTTTCTTGGCATATGTGTGCCTGTCGTTTTACTTTTCTTTCTTTCTCATACAGGAACATAATTTTAAAATAAGTTGGCATAACACAGTGATTTGGGCTTCGTTGTATGTCTAAATTTGCAACATAGAATCAATTTTCAAATTTTACCCTTTACAATGGAAATTCAAATTTTACGTAATTTTTTTTATCTTTTGAGCACTGATTATATGTTCAGAAAAGATGCTTCACTTACATTTGATAACTAGACTTGAAGCAAGTACGTAGCATTAAAATAAGTGACCATGCTCAACAAATAAATTATGTTTTAAATTTGAAGGTACTGAGCGAAATAGGTACACGTTTCAGATGTATACTGATGAAAACTATTGTTGATATGTTAATGCTTTTGGGAAGAGTCGCAATCATAATAGTATCAATTAGGCGTTTTGACCGCCATGTTATAAATCAGATCTGCGCCACTGTTTTGGGGTTAGGTTTGATGAAACAATTTTAATATTATTTAATGAACATAAGTTGGGTATTTTACGTACGTCCCTGAATAATAGCCAGATAAGGTATACATGGGATTTCCTTAAACGGTTTTCTATCTTAACCTTTACACATATCGCAAATCTAAGCCCACACTTAAGTATAAACTTAAGTATAAACACGTTTACACACATACACCTACTCACAAAAATAGTCTCAAAGATTTTGTACAGAAAGCCAACGATCACACACCAGGCCTAACCTGTCATTGGATTATTTGTTTATTTTGAAATGATATATTGCTTCCTTTACAATACAGTACAAAAACATAAAATAGTAAAAAGCAACGAAAGTTTAGATCAGTTTTAAGAAAACAAAGTATATACAAAACGCTGATGATGAAAACACATGCATGTAGTTTCAAATTGAACATCAAACATCTAATCAGATTCCAGCTCAGTGTTATAAAACATGCATGACAAACAACTTTAGGATGAAGGGTACTTCAAGCAAACATGTTCTTTCTAAACCTTGAAAATATGTACATCCATATTTCGAAATCAATCATGACTGTTAGTTCAAAGTCAATTTCTCTTCTCATTGTTCCCATTACTTGCCAGCTAAACTGCATGAATTCTGACAATGATCTAACACTGAATATAACATTTAGCCAATACCTTTTCAATGGAGTTTTTGTAATATGCTGATTTTAAGAGAAATTTAAATATAGCGTGTTATTAGGTAAGGTTCAAAACAAAATAATATATTTACCTTTCAATAAAATTATCATGAAATATATACATTGTATAGTGTGTGATGCACAATGAGGCTTCCCAAAACTTAAGAGACTTCAAACAAACCTGAGAAAAGTGTTATTTTAAGGGACTAACGTTAATTTAGCTATGTATTATCTACAAGAACATTTCTTCTCTTAATAGGCGAAGTGTTTTTTTGAACATAGTTTTAAATTGACATCTGTAAACATATTAAAAATAAGAGATCTGCAACATATTCGTTTATGACAATTTAGACATCACTAGAATATTTGATGAGAATCCTGTGACATTTGGCATTCTCGTGTTTATTATTTTTTTTACAAAATATACCAATAATTAAATTATCATAGAATCGTACGAACATAGTTTACAAAGGTTTGATTCATTGACCTTGTGTATATATTTATTTTATATTCCTGCTCTTCACACCCTCGTGTTCAGTATTTCCTCACTATTCGCATCATATCACATACAATTTTCTTGTTCATGCTGTGCTACCAGGTTGTTTACTCTATCTAGTGTGAAAGCAGTTATGATAGTGTGATACATTCACTGATTATCATGCTTAAAATAATTGTCTGTACAGTTGTTTATGCGGCAAGTTGTTTTAAACTGTCCAATGATGAGCAAATGATAAGTGGGTCCATCATTATTTAAAATGTTTTCGTAACAGAACATTTGATTACATCAGATCTTATTATAATCATAGATTATTATATGATATATGCACTTAAACCCAGTTTTCTACAGACAAAACTGATCTATACCCTGATAAGTATACTTCCGTAGACAGCGAACATTGCTGCTGTGATTATGAAACGGCATAATTGCTTTGTCCTCTTAATTATACTCGTTCGAAGGTGATCAGAGACCACAAGAACAACCAATACAAACCAAGAGACAATACCGAGATGTACAAAAGCTACATACGAATCTTTGTCGTTTAGAAGAACTTCTTGAAAATATTTTTAAACGGACCCTATCGGAGTGTACTCTGAAAAGAAAATGGCAAAGCATTTGGTGCTGCCATCACTGCACCCATTTTAAAACATTTTAAATGAAACTTTCGTCACCTACGTACATATTCTAGCATGAATATTTTATCATATTGTCTTTAAATTTTCAATTGTCATATTTCACACACACACACACACACACACACACACACACATACACACACATTTCTGTTTCATTCATATTCCACGCAGGAAATGATAGTTACAATGCATATTGTTTAAAAATATTACAATGCTACATCCATCTTGATGCTAAGTTATTTTTATTTTACGCTTTTCGTTACATTCACGCAAATAGTTAAGGTTTCTTAACTGTATACATATATGCAGATATAGTTTAGATTTAGTAAGGATACTAACTGCATATAGTGACTTCTTTTTCATACAGTAGAAAGTATTGCTTTAAAATGCTCGCCCTTCGCTGTAATAAATTATCATGAGGTATCATTATGTCTATCTTTTAAGTGCTCTTTTTGCATATTCTGCTTCCTTTAATTTGTTTCCATTGTGACATTTTTCACCAAGCATTGCATGATTTTGTACTAACTAAAATATTAGGCCAACTTCTTCCCGGCGTGACTCGTCTACCATAAATTTATATATATTATTAAGTAAAGTATGTTGTGTTGATTGCCAAAAGTATAAAAATACTTTCGAGCTTTTGATTGTTTTTAGTTGTATTTGAGAAGTGGTCAACTATGTTTTCATTGCAAATAGATTAGATTGTTCATTATACGAATGTAAAAGAAATTCATGCAAGGGCTGTTCCTTACAACATTTGTTACTGAGTTTATTAAAATTATTTAGGTCTTTGTGAACAATTTGAAAATTATGTTGTTAATGCTTTGTCATGACAATCAACCTAATTATAATGAGGTCACGTTGGAAATAATCACTGTATCAAGACAGCCACAACTAAGCTGTATAACGTCTGGCTAGTTAATCCTATAGGATTAGTTGACCAAGGATGTTTCCTACCTATGCCTAAAGTAGGCATACTTTTGCAGCAAGAAACACCGAACAAAATTGCCATATAACATACCCTGCAATAAATTGTTACTGAGAGAAATAAACAAAAAAAAAACAGTTTTAGAAAAGATGCTGACAATAATTTTCTTCATGGATGATTAAGAAATTACTTCTGCTAAGGAAGTAGTCCAAGATAAAATATTCATTAAAATGTTCTAAATATATATAAAGAATGCAAATTATTTAACGACTAATAGTCCTGTTTCTGTGCAATGGACCAAACAGAGGATAAGAATTGATAACGATCAATGCAATAAAATTATAACGAAGTGCAAAACCTTGCTTGAATCTAGCTTATGGACTTTCGAATCGCAATGTGTCTGTTTTAAAATCAAACAGAAAGCAGAGACGAGACAAACAGAAAATACAAAAAGCGTTGATAAAACGGTTGATACGATCAATACAAAATTTAAGTTAAATAGAAACTGTCAACAGTTAACAAGGAAACAATTAGTACAAAGGTAGATGCAAAGAATTTGCCATTAGCTGACACAACTGATAAAGTTATTTAACAAATAAACGGATAAACTATAAAACGTCCTTCTACAGAACTGGAATGTGAGTATTGCAATTAAAAAAATATTGATAAAGTTATAAATGCTGACCAGAGTGACGATTAAAAATTCGTGTCTTTAAACAAATAATAAGCAGCTACCTAAAGGAGAAAAACGAGAAATTAACTTTTGGATTTGCAGTGCATCATGAGTGTGTACGTGCAAGGAGTTAGAGAAAAAAGTTTAACTTTTAAATATTTGAATAATTATAGTATTAGTGTTACGGAAAATAAAGCAAGTAGCGGGTTTTGAATTCACTACTTACGTGAGTTAATAAATATGAATCTAATAATGAACTATGCAACACACTTTATAACAAAATGAATGTTATTCAAGCAAACACAAACTATATATACTTCAAACAAATAAACAAAGTATGCCTTACAATTTCATTTCCTGACATCGTGAACAGTGGTGTGAAATGCTTTAAAATATGTTTACATTAAATAAATACAATCATATCTCTTAAACATCAAACGAACACATACATATTATCTAGAAAAGTCCTTCATGTTTTTGATTGTATAAAACTATATTGTAATAAACATATTGCTAAATGCATATACATATCTGAATGTTACATAGAGCAGGAACACACAACTGACTGTCTCAGTAAGACTGGTGGTTCACAAGCTAGTGGTGTTGCGTTTTTAGGAGCTAATGGGCTGATTTAATTATTTGTTCCCAATAATGCAGGAAACACACAATACGTTCCAGAACGAAATCATATAAAAGTCACAAGGTTAAAAGAGAATATTGAAACAAGTGTCTACTACGTTATTAAGTTCCAGAAAATAAAGGCAGGTAAACAAACTTCAAGACAACTTAGATGAATATTTAGAACCACTGCTTGTTAACAGCCAGACGTTCTATGAGAAACACTCAGAAATAATTGATTTCTATGCATATATGTTAGTATGAGAGTATTAAATTAGGAATATTCAAAAATACTTGTTGATCGCTCTATATGTTGTAATTTAAGGAGCACACTTTTGTTATCACTATACAATCATTACTTATGGACCCACACAATTTAGATGCTTTTTCGTTCCTTGTGACATTAGATATAACCTTCACCAAGCTCATCAGAAGTTCTGGAAGTTACAAGCGTCGATTTGCATTTAGAATACATTTGTGTAATTTATAAACCGATATCATCTTGAATAACGGCTGAGTTTATTGACCGTATATACCCTAGGCATTCCTTTTTGACGACTACATTACAAAAATTAGAATAAAGGATGGGAGTTTTAAATCAAATCTGACTTATATGATATTAGATCCGTCACACACGAGTCTTTTTAGTATGTTTATGTTATAAAATGCAAATAAGGCTGATACAGAGAAAGAGTTTAATCCAGATAATAATGATATAAAAGTGATGTTGTCCAAAACTACTTATTTTGCCAATTATACATGCTTAGAGATCACTTCCTAAGAGCTGTTAAGTAGTATTTCAACAAAACATAGACTCATGACGGAAGCTGCCTCTTCAGAGATGACTACGTTCTAGGCAAACCAAGTGGACAATTACATCCGATTTAGTGGTTAGAAATTGCACTTAAATATATTTCAAGGCATTTTACTTTATATCCTTGGATGTATGATGTTGAGGATTCCACCCCTGACCGAATTATACCAAAACAAAATATAATGATACTAACAATTTTATCGCTAGGCGTACATCGTTAGTGTTAGGAGAGGTCGGTCTGTGTCAGGATAATTTGATTAGGTGATACACAGCGCGATAAACTGCCAAACTGCAGAAATAGCAATGTGACTGTAAACTTGTGCACATACTGAGGCCCCTTCAATAATGGAAATAATACATACATACATGTATACCTACCTAACTACCTACCTACCTATCTACCTGCCTGCCTGCCTGCCTGCCTGCCTGCCTGCCTGCATGCATGCATGCATGCATACATACATACATACATACATACATACATACATACATACATACATACATACATACATACATACATACATACATACATACATACATACATACATACATACATACATACATACATACATACATACATACATACATACATACATACATGTTCAGTTACTACAAGTGATTTCGACTGAGCTTTAGTCAAATATAAAACTACAAAGCACAAAGAAAAAAGAGACAATAAACACAAAAAGAAACCTTGAATTTGAACATTATACATGCCTAAGAACCTGTTTCAGTATTATTTGGATATGCTGATATGCATCGTATTGATGTCAACACATATGATACAGTACAGCAATTTGTTCTCCACTATATATTTTGTCAAAGAATGATTTCTATCTGAATGATAATTTTCCCTACGTATTAATAGTTTATGTACTTGATATACATTAGGTTGGGCAGTCTAGGACTGAACTTAGTATTAGGTCATATACTATTGCAACACTCTCATTACTGCATTGTTCATAAGAGTAATATTGGCGGACAATAGTAATCATTAACACCGTTTGCAATATTTGTCCTAAAGACACACTTAAATGATGCACAGTTGTTAAAATAAAGAAATAATTTATCAAGATCTACATGGCAGTCTTTATAAAAGCTCTTACTTGTATATTGTATAAGATAAATGTGTCCGAGTATTTTGAATGTATTTACCTGAATTATGTACTATGTAATATATACCACAGGGAGGGACATAAAAAGCTCATGATCATAAATACATATCACGTAGATTGTAGTTGTTATTTACAGTAACCAGCCGTTCCTGTGGGATGCTTTTGTGCATCAAAGTTACTTTTACAGTTACACAAATAATGATTCCTAATCCTTGCTAGGAAACTGAGAATTTTCTCAGGGCAGTTTTGAACTATTTCAGGCTTGAGAAAATACAGTAAATATGATTATCCTCTAGCTTGTGTACATAGTTCCTAATAAACCAGATACGATACAAAAACTATAATAAATAAAAAACATATAAGTTCAGGGACATTGTTCACAATTACTAAGCGAGTGTATTTTATTACTCGGGAGACAGAATGTAGAGATGATGAAACTAGATGAATTAGCTGGTATAAAGGTAACATTATGCTGTAAAATTAATGTATTAAAATTCGTAATAATAAGTTTGTATGATATACAGTGGTCAACAATGAATCTAATCTACATTGTCATAAAGATAACGTATTAACAAGGAAGTATAGGACCAACGGGATATTCCACTTATAGTAACAATAAGCGTTTTGTCAGGTTTTTCTCCATAAAATGTTTAATACTTTATTGAGTATCCTGACTTGCGGAGAGTAGAATGGAACCAGAGTATGTATTGATTTTAATAATGCAATATGCATAAAGATTTCAATACTACTGTTTATCCATTAACAAATTTTGATTTGAAATAATGTTTTGCCTATAATATCGCAGCATGATATGACTAGCTGCTACTGTGACTGTTGAAGATGGGATGATAGCATTTAATTATATATATATATATATATATATATATATATATATATATATATATATATATATATATATATATATATATATATATATGTATATATATATATATATATATATATATATATATATATATATATATATATATATATATATATATATATATATATATATATATATAAAACGAGAGAGAGAGTGAGAGACAGAGAGAGAAAGAGACATAAACAGACAGACAGACAGACGGACATACAGGCAGAGAACGAAAAAAATAGGCAGACACAGAGACAGAGCGTGAGAAGGAAAGCGAGATAAATAGATGATAAATAAAAAGATACACATATAGATATCGAGAGTAATATACGAACAAAAGTACAGAACAAAGACAGCGAGAAACCGAATCAATAACAGATGACCAAGTTTTAATCACTAGAAGGACACACTCTATTTTGAAAAACACGTGCACGAGGCCGTAGGCCCATATCCGTTAGTTAGTGTAACTCAGTAGTGAATAACATTTTGTGTCCAAATATAAACCTTTGTAGACCATGATGCATTCCATGAATAAAAGCAGTATATGGAAAATGAGCAAAGGAACTAGGTATTTTTTTTGAATGCTCATAGAGTTCATGCATTTCAACGATGAAATGAACAATGCTTCTATAATCACCAAATGACCTAACATCATGAAATTATAATTTTCCAGTTATATAGTCGAACGTGTTACACATTTGTATGACGGTATAGTAAGCCTTTTCGAGCTGATTACCACTACTTTACGCACTGCAAAAAGACATACGACCCATGCACCGAAGGAAATAATTATACCTATCTCAAATTTCTATAACTATAATTATAAAGAGAATTAACTTGATAAGAAAGTATGTGCATCTTTCCAGCAAACGTCCTTCATAAACAACAAAACGATTGCTTGAAACTATTAAGGGATACATCAATACAAATAACACATTACCCGTGATTATTTAATATTTTATTCCGAATAATGCAATTTGCATTGGGAGCCTTAGATGATAACCATAATGTTTATGAAACATTCACTACCGCCAAATGTTCAAATCCTTAAAAGCTCAAAGTTTGAAAAATACAAAATGAAAAGAGCTTAAGGCGATTCGCATGTCAACATACCTACCATATTTAATTATTTCTGCAGTAACTTTAACTTGTGCTGTTCAAGGCAGTTCGATAAAAAGACGAATTAATGGATTGGCGAGCGGACAAACCTGATCAAATCGGAATATACATAATTTAAGAACTATATAATATGTTGCAAAACAGGAAATAAAACAATTGAGTTCAATCGTTAGAGAGTCAAATGTTGCTGAATAATTATCACTCTGTGACCATAGAACAGTGCATTAACTAAGGCCATTATCCACGCTAGTAAAATTGTTATGCAAAGGATGTTGAAACTCCAAAAGAAAGAATCAAAGGAAGAGTGGAGTGCAGATCCTTGATGATAATAATGTCTCTATAGAACAATACTTTTATGGAAAGCATTAGTTGGATGATACATCAATGAAACTGTTATAATTAACTACGAATATTTCTTTTAAAATATTAAAATCTACCGGATATTATTTTAGCATAGCATTTATCCAAAATTCACAGATCATAAATTCGGTCTCTGTGCCGTAAACTTGTCAGAATCACTATAATCAGGTCCCGTTTTATGTTCCTACCCAAACCAACATTTACCGGATGCCGTAGTTTGTTTCTGTAGAATGCGTTTTATTCTCAATATTATCACTGAATAGTATTTTATATGCTAATATTAATCAATCAGTTAATATATCAGGAAATAATAATCCTGTACGGATTCAGTTTCACAGGTGTAGAATCTACAATTTTGAAATCATGGTGGTTTTATTTGTTCGTGTAGGACCATTCAGAAAGAAGTGCTCATATCCAAGTAGCAGCTATTGTATTTCATTCGTATTTGTTGCAGTTTATGGGAAATATTATTCATAATTTCTCGATTCGGACAATTTTCTTACTCCAAAGTCAATACACTTTGATTGCATTCTATCCCGTAAATCCTCACTGTGTAGGCAGGTTCAAAGAAATCAATTGAATGATTAACCTACCTGTCTATATAACACAATGTACTCCTTTAATCTGTTTTAATCCCAAGAGTGCTATTCTGAAAAAACTTTAAATGAAGAATTAGCATGAGAAACAGAATTACATCACGAGACTGAAAAGTTCTCAACATTGTAATCTTTGTTATATATTAATTTCACTCTTGACTTGAATTGTTGGATGCCTAATTCATGCATTGCTTGCTGGAAAAATCCAAACATACATATTTACCCATGACAACATTGAACATATTTCGGAAGGAAAAATTGTATAAAAGATAACTTTATCAAAGCCTTTACTATTGTTTTCGTTGAAATATACCTCTAAGGTATTTCAGCCGGAAATCTTGTAGACACACACATTATGGTCAACATGCATTGGTTTCCTGACTTGGTCTTAGGAAAGCGACCGTCACAATCTACTATTATTCTTTTAAATGGTTAGTTAAATATAGCAATAGGTTGCAGATGAGCCTTATGTGTTATCTGACTGGAGATTCCCACCATTGTGTCAAGTGAAACAAGATCTGCAGTATTTGTAACATCACATTTAATTTTTGGATATTAAAAGTTGTTCAAGAACTCGTGGTTATACTTATTAATCCCTAATTCACTAGCGAAAGGATTTTTATGGGACACACTAAGAATGTAACATTTGCACGTTTTGGTACTAAAATTCAATAGCTAAGTCTTGTCGCTCTTTTCTGTTACTTATTTGAAGAGCATAGACTATAATAAATGCCAGAGTTTGTGTTACAAGGTTAGGTAAATATATTGTTTTTGTATCATAGGCAAAATCTAGGTTTCAAATACTTAACAAGTCAGAACTGTTCTTCCGTCGATTAATATATGGTGAGGGTAACATAACTTATATGATGTAATTATTTTCAATGCTAAGCAAGGGAATCTGTCATAAACTTGGAGCATTTACGTTCTGTCCTAAATTGCCACTTTTTATATATTTGGCTGCATAAACGGTCATACTTTTGAATAATATTGACAGAGGCGTTATTTTACTTTTGAACCCTTAA